>JAVIWB010003917.1:0-516563 GCA_031893035.1 Dermolepida albohirtum | reverse complement strand
GATCAATTCCAAATGGACGACCAGAAAGAAATTTAGCAAACTAGTCTTGAACAACATATAATTAAAATACAAAATATGATGAATGTTTAATTTGGTATGTAGACTTCCGCGGCTGAAACTGAAACAGTTTCAGTGCAGTAGTTCAGCCCTGAAGATGTCCCATACAATATACATAAATACAATATATGAGTACGAAACGTTGGCAGATATACTAGTGACGCGGTTCCAGCCCGGAAACCCAGAAGCAGATATGATGAATGTTTGTTTTGGTTTTCCATTTTTTAACTAACAGCAAGTTATATAATCTATGGTTACAATTAATCTGGTACATACTTCCGTCCTGTCTATACAAGCTACTATCTAATCCAGTAATAGTTCTTCAATAATTGATAGATT
Organism: Dermolepida albohirtum; assembly: GCA_031893035.1. Lineage (NCBI taxonomy): Eukaryota > Metazoa > Arthropoda > Insecta > Coleoptera > Scarabaeidae > Dermolepida > Dermolepida albohirtum. The sequence goes on along the minus strand of JAVIWB010003917.1, from coordinate 516,167 downwards.
GATTACATATTGCTTTAGTTGAAATAAAACAAACAGTTCATCACCAATTTATGTCAAAGCTCAATGCCTCCTTTTCTGATATGGTCTCAACAACTTTCTGCTTATATTGTATATTTGAGATTTTTTTAATGATAATGTGCCAAAAGTATAATTACAAACTATAGTGGTAGTGAGTAGACCAATTTTTAAATATATTCTTTATTAATATACATATATACTAAGAAGCTCCACAAAATAACGACTTCTTAAATAAAATCTTTTATTTTTCAGAATTAGCAGTTTTGTGATTCTCTTTAATTAAGAAATCTAATAATGGTTGAAAATACTCTATAAGGGCTTGCCCAGAGAGATTCGTTTCGCCAGTTATTATTTGCAAAACTTGCCTCCAGTGTACACTTGAACCAAGGGACAGACCTTCCCTGAAAGTAACGAAAGCGTTAATATAATATTATGTATTTCGTTAGATATATTTTTCGTCAACATATTTTATTTTTTTCTTTGTTCCTGGTTATTTTAAATCAAGAAAGACTTTTTCTAACATGTCTACACTAGAAACTCTAACACATCGTAATTTTCAAATTCGCTTTAAGAGAAGAAGTAAATATCAATCACTTGGTACTTTTAAATAAACTAATTTGGATTAACAACAAAAAACAACACAAAGTAAAAGATGAAACGATGAATATATGGACTGAAAATAAACGAAGAGAAGATGAAAGTGTTGATAATACTGACGAACTTACAGGATATAACAATTACAGCAAATTAAGAAAAATACATGATGGAACAGTATTTATAACTGAAGACGGAAGAATAGAAGTAAAACCTATAGGATACGTTTTGAGATTTTAGGGTAGTATACCTTTAACAGAAAGGAATGATCGACAAAAACTTAAGTAAGTGTTTAGAAAATTTTAGTTGTTTGCACTTTATCTTTAAAAAAGACATTGCTAGTATGCAAGATTAAAATTTTAAGATAAATAGCGGGATTGAAAACTATTGGAAAAAGTGAGAGATCACGAAATAATAAGTAGATTGTCCAAGAAGAAATAAATCACCATACTACGCTGATTTGGTCACGTAGCAAGCACGTCGCTAAAGAAATCGATGTGAGAGTTAGTGCGGTAGATGTGGAAACTAAAGAAGTGAAAAAATCAGTTGATATAGACTGAAAAAGCAGATTGACTCCCAGCTAAGCTTTCTTTCTCCTTTATAACTAATACCATTTACAATTTTAGCTTTCACATTTACCACACTATTTTCATCGATCTAATTGATCTGGAAGTCACCTGATAGAAAAAGGGATACGCGTTTTATGCGTTCAATAACACATAAAACATACCATCTTAAACACTGGCATTGATTTTTAAAGAAAGTGATTAAATAAGTTGTTCGGAAAATGTATTGATGAAGTAAAATAATAAGTATCATTACGAAGGTTGTCCCATAAGTACCCAACCTGACCTAGATATGGCGGTAGTTGTTTGAAAAATATAACTGTATTCGAAAATATACAATCTATAAAGCATATGCTTCAAGTTTGAAGACGCCACGTTGTTTAGTATTTGTTTAGCAGCCATCAATAGTGAATCGGTGAATTACAAAAATGGAGAAAATTGGTCTTCGTTACGTGATGCAATACTTTTGAAAGACCTCAGCCTCCATCACTTCACACCCGAGACAAAGATCAATCAAAACAATGGACTCAAAAGGGAAAACCGGCTCCAAAAAAGGCGGAGACCGTTTCATCTGCGCGGCATCGGTTTTTGGGATGCGCGTGGAATAATTTCCATTGACTATCTTGAAATCGAAAAAATCATCAACGGGCGAACTTATTGCAACGTTTGAGCGAAGAAATCAAGCAAAATTGGCCGGATTTGTCTAAAAAGGAAGTGTCGTTTCATCAAGACAATGCACCAGCTCACAAATCCGTTATTACAATGGCCAAAATTAATAAATTAACGTTTGAATTACTACCTCATGCACCCTATTCGCCAAATTTAGAGCCCGCGGATTATTTTCTGTTCCTAAACTTGAAAAAACGGCTCAGTGGTCAATGACTTTCCAAGGACGAAGAAGTGATGTCGGCTTTTAACAGGTATTTTGAGGAACAAGACAGTTCTTATTATAAAAAGGGTATCGAACTTATTTAATATAGCTGGGAAAAGTGTATAGAGCTGAAACGAGATTATGTTGAAAAATAAATATATTTGTTTTCAAAATTTTTGTGTTTTCTTTATTGGGTCGGGTACTTCCGGGACCACCTTCATATCACCTTAAACACTGGCATTGAGACAAAGTGATTAAGTAAGTTATTCGGAAGTTTTGTATTGAAGTATTATTACTATTACAATTTTATACATTCCTTTTGAAATTAAAGCCTTCCAATGGGTTTTACAAATTAACTGAGTGAAACGATATGTTACTCCATAAAACCAGCAAACACACAAAGTTAAAAATGAGAAAAAAAACAGTATTTAAATTTACAAAATTTGAGGAACAGTTAGATAAATTGCTTTGGTATCATATTAAATATAAGTCTCAATCTCTAGGTCGGTTAACACTAAATATACTACATTATTGAAAGAATTTGAGTAATAAAAAGAAGTAGTAGCTTTTTTTTTAGGGAAGCAGTGAATACAGGAAACACTATAGTCTGTACTGTATTATATTATAGAAAACGAACTTAGACAATAATAATGCGAAGTTTATGTAAGCTTACGACTGTTGAGAGTGTATGCAGAATAAGAGTCAACATCTCCATTTATACAGTAGCTATCGAACTTCGTTTAGTCAACAGTGGACACGCCATTAAAACTTGAAAAATCTTTTACAATCATATAGTAATAATATAATAGTATTATGTAAAGTAGGTAATAATTATATATTGGTAAACATATGTTTAGAATATAACCTGTATTTTACTAGAGGCATTTAGAAAGAGCGAAGAATATTTTTATATAAGTAAGATTTTCCTAGTGAGTAGTAGTCGGCAAGTTTGAACGAAGGATGTTTGTGGGAATGCATAGTAGCAGAGTATCATTCTGTAAAATAATGCGCTATTTTTCATAAAAATATATATACAAATATTTCATTTTAGAGGAGGGTAATACGTCAGTACAAAATCTGTTAGAACTGTATATTAGTAAACATGAATTTTATTTCTTTTCTAGAAAACCATATATTTAATCGTCCAAAAGCCATCGTAAGATAGCAGAGATTTTAAAGTCATGCTAATGTATTTAATACGTTTAATAAGAATCAGGCAAATATGTATATATATATATATATATATATATGTATATATTAACAGAAGGACGATAAATTTTTATGGAACAAATTGTGTTGGGATGAAACTGAACTTGCAAACTAAAAAATTCTCAGTGAACGTAATATTTAGAATAAGCGTTCCATAATAAAATATTGATTTATAAATATAAACAAACCTTAGCCTTTCCCCAGCCACTTTGGATTTATAAATATCACACATGTGAAGCGGCCTTTTTGTAGGTTTTTTCGGATTATATTGCCCCGCAGCTATACACAAGCCTCTGTGCAGCTGAAATTCCAGTATGTGCGCGAAAAAATATCTGAAAAAATGTCTAAGCGAAAATTTCATAATTTTAAATTGTTTGATGACCGAAATACGTACGAGATATATTGGGAATCGCTCGCTACATGGAATTTCGCCCCAGGATCAAAGTCTTCCTCGTCGCTTCGTCCCACAGGTGCTCTGACTTTTTGTATTGTTTCTCTAAAACGCCAACGCTGTTTTAAATTATTTTCAATTTCTCACTGACGTTTTAATGAAAATAATTAATCTTTTAACGTTCTTTTATTTCTTTCAAATTGATGAAAGGTATTTACTGTAGATTAAGATTAAAAAAAAGTAATAAATCTACAAGATTACCGAATGATTAATTCATTATTATAGTTGTTGGCGATAGATGTCGTCGTACGTATTTTACACAGTGTACACTGGTTGTAATTTATAATTTTACATATAAAAAATAGCATGTAGTCATTTTCATAACAGATGGATAATAGTAATAATAATTATTAAAAATAATAATATTAATTATTATATGTTGAAAATAATAATTAATATTATTAAAAATAATAATATGTATTAATTATTATTTTCAACATATAACAAAAACGAAATATACAGTAGTGTGAAACCCCATCATAAAGTGAATTAAAATAAATTAGGAAATATTCCTTATAACCTCAATATTTCCGGTTTTTCCATAGCACAATAATTATGTATGTATGTACAAATATATACGAAGGTGTCATATACCTTCTCGTTAGTCCTTTCTAAAACGTGTCGACAATTACTGTGCATATATATGAAACTTATAACACCCAATATTTGTGGGTAGCATACTTGTGTACACCAAAAACTTCAAATGTTCTAAAATTGTGTTCTGAGGCCCACCTCTATTAAGAGATAAGGAAGATGAATCCAAATCAATCAAGAGAACCATTTGGTGCCTACTACATTAATACGACTTTGTAAGTTTCAGACCAGCTTGCCCATCTATATAAAATTTGAGCTTTCCATGAGCACCTCAATGTTTTTTTAAATTTAATTAGAAACTGAGTATTGTCAGAGGTTGTGAGATAACTTGAATGACGACGACGTCTTAGATAAGTTATAATATTTGCGAACTATTCAGATGTGCCAACCTAAAAATACAAACGGGACAAAAATCGATAAAGGCGTTTTATGAAACTGGTATATATTGTGTTCCTAGAGACATCTTTTCCGATGAAGATTTTTATATTTCAACAGAGGCAAGTGAACGTATAACCCGCCATTGTTGACATATTCCCATTGAAGATCTGGAAGCGTATGTTCTTCAGTATGTTCATTCCAAAATATTAAACTCAATATATATAACTAGCAAAAGAGGAAGAAAATCCGAACATGCCAATCTTCAAATAAATAAAAAATATATCAATCATTCGCGACATGATGCCACTAGAAGTAAAAGTACGTTAGTTGCCTCCATCTATATATTCTGAATCTAACTGACTCTGAACCTGCTCTCAGAGAATTCATCTGATGATGATCTGCTAATAACTGCAACAACGGCTGATACAGAGTGCATGTTTTGCAAAGCAAGAACTTCAAAAAAAGACGAGTTAATAAAAGTCGACTTAATCAAGAATATATTCTCGTCTATTAATTAGGATTTTCCCCCATCGATCTGATAATTTGTTGATTGCAATTATAAAGGAATTTGATGGCTTGGAAGTGGAGAAGTCCTCAAGTTAATTCTTAAACGTCGTATCGTTATTCAAAACTATTTCCGTACTGAATTTTCCCCATTTACATTTTCTCCGTAAACGGTGCAAATAGTTCTTGCAGTTTCCGATGTAATTTCTCTGTTTCTTGAACAAAAGGATATGCCGGAAATACACAAGTTCATAAATTTAAAAATTAATCAATTAAATAATAATATGACATTAGAGTAACTTTAACATTTGTCTAACAATTTTATTTTCAAAACATTTTCATACTAGAAACAAAAAACGCTACGAACTTCATCAACTTGATGTCGCTGTATACTATAAAACCGCCTACGCAGTTCATGTATCATGATTGGCATAATGTCAAGGTTTGGTTTCTTTAGGAAATTATCATAACTTTGGAAATGAATAGTATTTATGTAATATTATTTCAAATACGAAGTTAGTAAAACGTTAAATCTAGTCTAATGGTTAAACTACAAAAAATATTGCAAAAACTTAATACTCGAACTAGATACGTATATGTAGTGGATAAGAGAAAGATCACACTTGCCTGTATTTCCACCAGATCTCATTCCAATTACTGTAGGAGACGTCGCCTCTGAAAACATCCCATCTCCACTTGTCTATGAGATAACCGAAGGGTAGAAACGCAACCCTTTCAAGTGCCATGTTCATAAGAGAATTTATTGAAGCCGCGCTTGACATTCTCAGTTCGTTCAGCAAGCGGATTCTGTACAAGTGGTTCGGCGTCGAAACGGACAACGCGATGGTGTCTCCTATTGCCTCGTGAAACCCTGCCCAACTAAGAATACTTCTTCGGAATTTTAACAATTGTATCAATGCTTACCGGGATTCGCGCCGGTTCTGAAAGCGTAGGGTTGATTTTTGTAGAGTTGGTAATATTGTATGTGACCCATTTCGTGGTGGACGATAATGAAATTTTCAAAGTTAACTTCTGTACACATTTTTATCCTGCAAAAGAATATTTGTATTGTAACTTTTCTATTGTTTGAAAGCAATGGTTATAATAAGATAAGGGATGTTTCCAAAGTTCTCAGAATTTAGCTAAAATAATTTTATGTCGTCCATTTTCATTAAAATTATAATGTATGTTTTGAATATAATCTTCATTTAATTAAGTTATTTTCCCCAACGTGAAATTAATCTACCTATTTATAAAAAGTTTTATCTCATTTAGGCTCTGAAAACGAGTACCTCGTGTTTCCTTTAAATTTGGGAATAAAGGATATTCATTAGGAGTCAAATCTGATGAATAGGGTGGATGTGGAAGCAATTTGTACTTCAATTCATTTAAAACATCCTTCTTTCTTCGTGCAGTATGCACTGTCCTCTTGCAATAACACACGTCTATGTAACTTCCCAGGCCGTTTCTTGTAAAGCGTCTTTCGTAATTGACCTGATAGAAGATTAGGATAATACTCTGCGTAAATTATGGTATCTTTCGATAGGTAATCTATAAAAATAATCTCGTCGCAATTACAGAATACAGTAGGTATGGGGTTTAAGTGGAAACCTTTCTTCGGGTTTGTACCATTCTTTGGACTTATTTTCGGTCTCAAGATTGAAGTAAGATGTTTCATTAGTAGTTATTTAAGTAGCGTAATGTGTTGAATCTGTTGAATTTCTGTTACCTTCAGCAGACTCAGTACTCAGCACTATATTCACCACCAAACGTTTGTGTAAAACGCTATGAACCTGTGGCGTACCTGCACTAATACTAATTTCATGTAGTTATTCGTCAATATCTTTTAATAAGTTTCCGACAGCAGCATTTCTTTCATTTACAGAAGTGTTTGTGTATCCACTGCGCGAATTGCCTTCTAGTATTGTTTTCAAAATTTATCAGTTCTTCGATAGACAATGCTGTTACATTTACTGATTTTTTAAATATACCTCGTAAACGGTGAATGATTTCCAAAAGTGGATATGACTTCTTTTTGACTTGAAAATGATTGCTCTATGTAATTTAACCGCATCTTCAATGCTTGAAAAATTAGCGACATGGAAATATGCCTGTATAAGGCAAGTAACTGATGCAAGTTAAACAATATGACATGATGTAGTTACATGTCAAGGCTTGTCATTGATCAATAGCCTAATCAATGAAATTTACGCAATTGAGCTAGAGCCAAATGCCTATAACTGCAAATATTCCTCGTATGTATGCAGTATATCCAAGGTCATGAGACATTTAAATTTTATACAAGTATGAATAGCTTTTGGGATAATATTTTCTGAGTGTCAATTCTGTTGTAGCCTAAAATTCAGAAAAGATTTACGCAATTGAGCTAGAGCCAAATGCCTATAACTTTGCAAATATTCCTCGTATGTATGCAGTATATCCAAGGTCATAAATTACATTTGAATTTTATACAAGTATGAATGGCTTTTGGGATATATATTTTCCACAATTAACTTTGAAATTCTGTTGTAGGTTCTTCAAAATTCAGAAAAAGTACTTTGTAGAATATCAACCAGTCGCTAATGAAGATAGCGAAACTGAATGATTAAGAAATCATAAGGAAAATTACTAATAACAACATTTAAATGTTATCGGCGACTTGCTTACAAAGAAAATGGATAAATTACAATTACAGTTGGAAGCATATATAGTCTATCAGCAATTGGAAAAGTTTGACATTAGAGATATATGCTCCATTTCGCTGGTATTTATCGGGCTTCTTTCAGAGAGACTGGGCAAATTATTAAGAAACAATAATAAAAATAGTAATCGCTAATTGACTAATTATGATGATATTGCATGTCATGTTCCTTGTAAACGATCATATATACCATATAAAAGGAAAGAAATGGATTAATATAGGTTATGTGAACATTGTGACTTTTTCTTAGACAACAATATACATAATTGTTCAGAAACTGCCTTTGAGTAGTGGAGATTTTATAGTCGCAGTAAGGTAAATGTCTGCAACAGGAATTAAGGAACTACAGAGCGAAATTTGGAAATGAAATGGCAATTTTATGAACAACAGATTCTCAGTTGAAAGCTGTAAAAAGTTTAAACGTGAGAATGTAAAATATAGGCTATCGAAGCAAAATAATTAGCAGCGAAAAAGAAATTGCGAGAATGCATAGTGTGTCTCGCCTTAAATATTAGCAAAGGTGAGTATTTGGTAATGAAGAAAGAGTTTGCTACAACAAGTTGGATGTCGTTTTAGAATAAAACGATAGCATCTGGCTATTTCACGTTTGGATTCCATTTAATGATGGACAGGTGGAGTAGGGCAGTGTTTCAGAATACCGTACTGCGATGCCAACCTAAACATGTGAGCAATAATGCTTTTTATATAGTGCATTTTACTGTTTCCAATTTTGTTAAGAATTACGAGATAAATATATAGCTTTCGTTAATATTTTTTGTACGAAGGTAAAATTGATAGTAATAAATATTAGAAAATGATTTTTTTTTAAATTTGAATGCTTTGGTAATGTGTAGACTAAACAAAGATAAATATAATTTAGTTGATGGAATATGCATTCTCATATTAAAAAGATTAAAAATTTTTGAAGATTACCTAAGTACCTGAAATCTTTACCATTGCAAAAATCCCAGGCAGACGCATGACAAACAACGTTCTTGCCATCTTTGGGTTTCTCGATCATTGCTCCTATGGATACGTTGTAGCACATATTATTAGATTCCAGCCCTAGGGATTTGTAAAAGTCATCTGCCGTTTCAAACATTTTCAAAACAGTCCATTCGTTTTCTTGTAATAACTCAGTCACATCTATTTGTGCCTCTCTGGGAAAGGGAACAACTAACGGTGCTATATTCAGCCAATTTTGAGCCCACATATTACCTGCAATTGTTCGAGAAATTTTTTTTGAAAACAATAAATTCCAAATAGTGTAATTCATATAAGACCTGGATTTGTATATTTGATAAATTTTATGAATCATTTCTGCAAACAGAATTAATAATTACCTAATAAATGGGCAGGTATCAATCCATCATCGTTTGTTATATTATCCCCATACTTCAATGTCAGTTTGTTCAGTACGTATTCGTGTAATTCGTCGTACAACGGTTTCACTTGCTCCCACAATCTTTGCATATCACCCTCGAAGTCTTCAGATTCGTAATCGCTGCGCCAGAGCGCCCCCTTGTCTGCGAAACCTGATAGCGAAACATTATAATTTGTTTCCCGGGATAAAAAAAGGAAGACATCTATCATTTCGAGACAAGTGAGTCGCGGAAAATACGGTTTCGATGTATGTCGGGGTCTGACGGAGATTGGGTCATTAGTTTCTCACGAGTACACGCGTGCCGCGAATTTTCCGCATTTATGCTGCGATCGGCGAAAGGTTTTCGTGCGCAAAAACTTCGCCGACTGCATGATTGACAGTAAAAAAGAAATGTGTATGGGATGGTATTCAAATGATCGAATTTGATTTTCAGGATGTGCTTGAATAATTCTCTGTTGTGAATGATTTATGTATTGCTATATTCTAACCGAACTCGATCAAAGAAAATGCAAAAATTTAATGGGATCTTGTTATCTGTCAAACATTTAATGTAGGAACAGGAAGTTTATTTTACAAAGTAGCTTTCACTTCTTATATAAATACTATACTACCTAAATGATATTTTCTCGGTTAGAAATTAATTTTTGTTAATATCTGGTAATTCATTCATGATTTATTGACTTCATTTGTTTCACAAAGCATATGATAATTTTTGCTACTTCTATTACTTATCACAGTTATTACTTAAAAAATTTAATGCTAACAGAAAAGGATCTGTAGACTATCTATGTTTTTTGTCAAACAAATTTTTCAGACTGCGCAGTCTTTATTTTTCAAACAACTGATTAAATACAAAGTTATTGTAAAATGTTAATACAAAATAATGAGAGAACTACTTGTCTATCTCTCATAATACACAGTCTGTCTCAGGGAAAACGGAACTTTTTTAAAAACAAACGAAAGCTTACTATTTTCGTAAAATTCATTTATTTTATTCAAAGAAGTCGCCTTCGACTTCAATACAAAGTTTTGCACGGTCAATTAACATGTCGAACGAATTTTTAAGTTTATCTTTAGAGATGTCCTTCAAGATCGTTGTTGACGCCTTTTTAATGGCTTCGACGTCGGCTTAACGCTGTCCTTTCATCGGCAAATGTAGTTCGCAGAATAGGTAGAAATTACAGGGGGCAAAATCCGGTGAATACGGTGAATGGTTGATGGTTAAAATTCTATTTGTTGTTAGAAAATCAGTAATAAGCGTCGAGCGATGAAATGTTGTATTACTAGTAACTAACGCCAGCTACCATTTTCACGATATTGAGGGTGCACACGACGAATACGCGCCAAAAGACGCTTTATAACACCAAGATAATATACAGCATCGACTGTTTGATTAGTTGGTACAAACTCTCTGCACTACGCCTTCCGAATCATAAAAACAAGTCAAAATGTCTTCATTTTTAGCTTCCCAAACGGCATTTTTTCGGCGTTTCTTCACTTGGACGCTTCCATTCAGAGCTTTGACACTTGGTCTCTGGATCATATTGAAAACGCCTCATCTCATCGCCAGTTACAATAGAATACCTGAAGTTTTCGTCCTATTTCGAGTCTTTAATCAAGTCTGTACAATGTTGAATTCAATTAGCTTATGTGGTACGAACTTGTCAAAATGTGATGAATTGAATTTTTGGAAATATTTAATTCTATTCTCACGTATCGCAATGAGGATTTCGGCTCATTTTTGATAAATTCACACACAAGTTCGGTGTTACTTTCCGTAACCACAGATTTTTTTAGGATGCTCTAGAATTTTCGTGGTCATTTATGTCCATACGACCATCTTTAAATCGTTTATACCACTCATATACACTCGTACGTGATAAACATGCATTACCATACACTTGTTTCATCAAATTAAACGTTTCAGTAAACGATTTACCGAGTTTAAAACAGAACTTGGTATTCGCTCTCTGTCCGAAATTCGTTTTTTGACCAATGCCAAATACACACTGTTACTTTATGCGTAATTTCTCTGCTTCTAATGAGGCAAATGTCATGATGTTTTCACATAACATTGGTGAAAGATCTACTTTATCAACGCATATTTTTTTAATAGATGGCGTCACTAAGAGTAATTACTACTTTAAAAAAGTTCCGTTTTCTCTGCTACAGATTGTGTATACCGTGAATATATTTTATAATGCAACATGCACATACATACATAACGTAATAATGAAATGACAGCAATGTATTTTAGCGTGTATTTTATTTTGCAACATAGGATGCGAAATATAGTAGTTGAACAAAATTTAAAAACTAATTTAACAAATTTTCAAAAATGTCACCATTGACGGCCAGACAGTATCCTAAGCGATTGTAGAATTCATTTATTGTATTTTGTTTCTGCTCTGGAGTTATTTCTCTTGCAGCAACTCGTATTCTATTTTTTAATTGGTCAATATTGTTTAGAAGTTCTCCATGAAAAACTTTATTTCTGATACATGACCAAAGAAAGAAATCGTTTGGAGACAGGTCTGGTGACCTTGCGGACCATTCTACTGCTCCTCCACGGCCTATCTAACGGTTTGGAAATCTCTGGTTGAAAAATGTTCTAACCATATGAGAATTATGTGCCGGCGCGCCATCATGCTGGTACCAAATCTCACCATCAATATTTAAAGCGTGGAGGGCTGGCATAACTCTGTACTCAAGCAATTCTAAATAATTTTCTCCTGTAAGAGTACCCTTAATAAAAAACGGTCCTACAATATGGTGTCCAATCAACCCAGTCCAAACTTTGACTTTCTGTGGCCGCTGAGTCCTTGTGATATGATATCTATGCAAATTTTGTCTACTCCAGTAGCGGCAGTTCTGTGAATTTACTTCACCATTTACATAAAATGTTGCTTCATCTGTAAAGCAAATTCTGCGTAGTAAAGTATCATCATTATGAAGCTTATCCAACATGATTTCACAAAAGTTACTTCTTCTTTCTGCATCATTCGCAATTAGTTCCTGATGGTTATGAAAATGATACGACTTAAAATGTTCTCGCTTTAGTAGTTTATGCACGGAAGATTTGCTTACATTTGTAGTTTGTGCTAAAGCTTTCATCTCTCTTGGCGTCAGTAATAAAATATCTTGGCCTATTCTTTTTTTATGATTAGGAACGATGCATCCATTATTTTTATACTTCTGTACTAACCTACTTATTGTAGTTGGACTCGGTCTTGGACGGTCAGGATATGTAATTTGAAACAAATCTGCTACTCTCCTCAAACTCATATTCGAGTTATACCAGTTCACTAATAACAGTTTTTCTTCTACACTATACATACCTCAAAAATAGAGTAACTTATTTTGACATCCTATGATGCAAAATAAAATACACGCTAAAATAAATTGCTGTCATTTCATTATTACGTTACTCTAGCAACTAGTGTATGTATGTGCATGTTGTATTATAAAATATATTCACGGTATATGTATATTATACTATTTTCGTGATTTGCTTGAAATGAGAATTAGAACTTTGCTTCTTATTTTTTAATAATCCGATAAGGTATATTTTTCTGTTATTGACTCGAATGTTTTCTGAATTTACATAAACTTTTTGTTTCATGTAATACTTTAAGAGGTTAGTTCAAACTTAGATTGTTCCAAAATAAATTGTTCCAATTCAAGTTGGAATTGCCAACTGAGAATTTTAAGTTGTCTAAATTTTTATGGAATTGCATAGCTTTACTAAAATTGAAGCATTTCCAAATGAAGATGGTGCTAATATTATATGTCACAATTGATAGAATCATTTTACGATAACGTTTTTCTTTTGGAACCAAACATTTTAGGCTAACTTATATTTGATTTAGTCAGATAATGTTTTTCAAAAATTAAAATACCAATCGTGTTTTTTTTCTTTTGTACTAATAAATGAGTTGTGATAATAAGATTTGAACATTTTATAGATAATGGCCACATAGTTTTCGTTTTAAGTTATTTTCAAATCCTTCCTTGTTTAAGTTTAACTCGAAATATTTTCCTCATTCTTTTATGTTTTATTGAACTTTCAGAATCAACTGCTTTCTTTGATATATTTTGATGGATAGTTGTAATTCAGGCCACTTTCACAATCAATGATTTTTTCTCACATCAGCTCTAATATTTCAAGTACAGTAAAATGAATTGTAAAGCGCATAAATATATGTTTGTAAACACTTTTCGATAGTTTCAAAAAATCCCCATACCAAATGAAATTATGAAAAAGCAATATACATAAATACGTGGTTTGTTCAAAAGGAAAGGTGAATTTTGAATTTTCGTGCGTTGTATACATTCGATTATCGAAATTTTTTTTTGTTATTTTGGTACACATGTGTTAGTCATATGTTGGCATTATCAGCCAATTTGGATTAGTAGTTTGTTGTTGACAACTGAAAAGCTTAGTCACGTTTGTGTGTGTTCTTCGGTTTTTGACTTTTGGAAAAAATGGAACAAAGAATATGTATTAAATTTTGCGTTAAAAATGGAATAAAGTGCTCCAAGGCACTTGAAATGTTGACTGTGGCATTCGGCGAGTCCAGTTCGATCAAATGTGTAGGTTTTGCTCACTATTTTCATCGATTACAATGGCGTGGTGTATCATGAGTTTTTGCCAACAGGTCGTACGGTTAATAAGGAATATTACAAAGAAGTTATGCAATGTTTGCGTGAAGGAATACGGCTCAAACGACCGGAATTGTGGAAAAAAAATCTTGGATTCTGCATCACGATAATGCACCAGCTCACATCAATGCTTGTTCGTATTTTTTTGGCCAAAAACAACACCCTAATCATGCCTCAACCACCTTATTCACCAGATTTGGCCCCTTGCGACTTTTTCCTATTCCCAAAACTGAAGAGACCAATGAAAGGAAAGCGTTTTGCCACAATTGATGAGATAAAGTCAGAATCGAAGAACGAGCTGATGGCCGTACCGAAAAGCGCATTTCAGAAGTGCTTCGAGGATTGGAAGAAGCGCTGGCATAAGTGCATTATATCTGAGGGGGATTACTTTGAAGGGGACAAAATGGATATTGATGAATAAATAAATACTTTTCAAAAAAATTCAAAATTCACCTTTCCTTTTGAACAAACCACGTATGTAATAAACGCAATATTTTCTTCCAGTGCTCGATAAAGACACTATTATTCGCAGTCAGACGACTATGACGCATCAACGATTTTATTTCCGATTTTAAGTAAGTATTTGATCTAAATCGATGTTTACCGTTTGCCTGAGATGCCTTATTTGATAATGCTACGTAATCATAGAACAACTCCTTCATATTGGCACCAGAAACATCACGCCACGCTTTCCAGACATATTCTAATTCGTCATAATTATTGCTTTTCGCCATAATATCGATTAGATCTATAAAAAATTATTTAAATATCGTTAATAATATACATCTACATATATGTATGTATGTTAGCAACTTATTCATTACAATCTATTATGAGATTTAATTCATTTGATATGATTTTAAATGTAGGGCCTCCTTTATGAAATTTGAGGAAAAAACATGTCAAAGTATTTTTAATATGAGAATGTTTTTGTGTTAATCAGTAAGCAGTGATTTACTGCGAAATTTCTATATAGGCCTTTAGGAGTGTAGCAAAAGTAGTAAACCAAAAAAACATTGAGGCATTTTGAAGTATAGATGTTTGAATTGAATGGCTCTGTAAAATCATAAACGTTAAGAATGAGGCGCTGTATTTTCTTATAATTTCAAGTGTTAATTAGCTTTTTAAATTTTGATGAACTGGAGAAGGTATTTAATAGACTTAATGGTGTCAGATTCATTGGGTATAGAGCGCGGAAATTTAGTTTTGCATTTTTTAGGAACCACTGACAAAAATAAGCTATTGTACACTGCAAAAAATGTAGCTAAAATTTAGCGTAAAATTTAGTGAATAACCTCACTTCTAAGTCCGTACTATACCGAAGTTTAGTACATATTTTATCTTTGTGCGTATTTTGCCATGGCTTGATAGTAAAAAAAGCTGAGTCTATTTAGTTGATTGAAAAAAAAGCAGCGGACTGCTATTAAGGTCTTCCAAACAAAATTGACCAGCTTCGACCAAAATCAACTATCAACCTATCATTTCCGACATAATTTCTTTCCTTCATAAGCTTCACTAAGTCAGTTGATAGCTCAATGGTAAGTTACTGGTTTGTCACACACATGCTTTGGAGTCGAATCGGCAGATCGCTGTTCAGAAAGTTTTTCGTAGCTTCTCTTTTAGTTTAATACAAATGCTAACAACCAGAGGTATTATGAAGCATCACCAGTAAGGTTGGGGGATGTCAAAATATGGACTATTTTTATTATTATGGAACAAATATTTTCGAAACGGATTTCTTTGAATAAAAAGATGTATGTTATGTACTGGAAAATTTTAAAAATAAAATATTGCACCTCACTATGTTAAGAGAAAGAACAATATAAGGCTGCCTGAAAATTCATGTGAAATCAATCTGGGACGTAAACTAAATGCCAGTTAGCTTATAATTTATTATACATATGTATCTATGAAGAACAGAAGATTAGCCAAATAAAGCAAAAATTCGTCAATAAATCTGATGTTTGTTGTTTATGAAATGTAGTGTGTTTGATGAAGATTTAGATTAGAAAATTTACAAATTCAAACAAAATTTCTGTGTGTCATTTAGTGAGAATTTTCTATCGTTCATGAGACAGATAAGTGTCATTTACATATCCGTAAAAGTGAATTTTTAAATTTCTCCATACTTTCAATTGACTATCTTGTAAATAAAATGGTAAATTTGCGAAAATATTTGATCAATAAGGTTGATATATAACCCCTTTCCACAATTAACTATTTGTAAAATGTTTCGACAACCTATCATCCAATAATTATTGACATAATTGTACACTGTGTCTGTTTCACAAGATTTTTAAAAATACTTTTACTTATACATTTATGTGTGTTTTACAGCAGAGAGAAGAGAGGCGTTTTATAAACGTTAACCAGATGTGAATTCTTTACCATGTAATGCTTTCATACGCGTCCAGTTCGCGATAATTGTACACGTTCTTTATCAAATGTAAACAATCCATATTAACACTGTGGTTATTTTCTAATACATGTCTCGCTATACCCGATTTAACATATAATAAACAATACATCGGCCAAACCAAAAGATCGATCGAAACCAGGTATAAAGAACACCTTTCGCACATAAAATTCAACCGACCGGAAAAATCGGGTATAGCGAGACATGTATTAGAAAATAACCACAGTGTTAATATTGATTGTTTACATTTGATAAATAACGTGTACAATTATCGCGAACTGGACGCGTATGAAAGCATGTACATCGTAAAGAATTCAGGACATCTGGTTAACGTTTATGAGGCCGGCCCTCAAACGCCTCTCTTCTGCTGAAAGACAAGAGGAGCAATATCATAAAACACACATAAATCACTCACACTTTTTGACCATAATAACCTTTTCCGAAGTAGTGCATGTTAGTTTAAGTAAAAGTATTTTTAAAAATCTTGTGAAACAGACACAGTGTACATCTTGGTTTGCAACGGTGCGGATCGCGTACGGAGTGTATTTTTTCGTACAATTTCTTCGCCGTGTTTTACAAGGTGCGACACTTTGAAATTATCTGCTGATGATGACAACTTGGTTGTCGAAATGCGTATACAGAATTTACAAATAGTTAATTGTGGAAAGGGGTTATATATCAACCTTATTGATCAAGTCAATCAACCACAGGCTCCATCAAATTCAACTTGCGAAAATATACTTTATGAAAAATGTTGTCCTACCAAATTATGAATAATTGACATACAGTACACTTTTAATACCTGGTTCCAGGAGTAGTCCATCTTTAGCCAAAAAACATGACTGGTTCTCGTAAGGACATATTTTTGCGGTACTGTAGATCTTGGTCATTTTGCTGATTATGGTAGAAAGCTATAAAAATGAAAATAGTTAAAATTTTAGTTTATTCTTTTCTTTTATAATGTGTTAGTTCATCTATAAATTTTATTCTTTTGTATCGGGTTGTTACATAAGTCCATTTGATTTTATATCATTTATTCAATGAAATACATATTTTAAAAATAACGAACATTTTAGCAAATATACTGCCCATTACTTTCCATTACTTTGGTCCAACGTTCAGACAATGTCATAAATCCATTTCTCCAAAAGATTTCGTCTTGCGTTGTATGATGAAAAAATATTCGTCGTCTATTAACTAACGCAGGCCGTTTTTTAGCAAAAACTTGCTTCAAATCAAAGTTGTTGACAGTATTTCGTTGAGTTTATAGTCTAATTATTCGATAGCAGTTCATAGTAGACTCTATCCTTGAAATTCCACCAAATGCACATTACTTTCTCTGGATGGAGGCTAATCTTTGACGATGTATGGGGGGCGTCGTCTCTTTTAGACCAAGACCTGCGCCGCACAATGTTATTATAGAAAATCTATTTTTCATCTCTTCTTATGCAATATGCTTGAGTAGTGCTTATTTTTGACGGCTGATCTTCCTCTTTTAAATTCCACAATTCAATTTTAAATAGTGCGCATGAAGGACATTAATCATCTAGAGTTTCTATCATATCAACAAAAATCTCTTTGGCTGATAACCCATTACAACATAAATACTTAATGGAAGATCGAAACTCGATTCTTTCGAAATTGCGCTTCTCTCAGACATGTTGTTTTTTCTAAATTCACTGTTTTATCACTAATTACCACATTTATGATGATGATGAAGAGGAACCTATGAATGTCAAACTTTGACAACTTATTTATAACATGTCATAGTCGTAACTATAGTAACTTTATTCAATTTTGTCTACCAGAAATTTCTCAGCCTGACTAGATATAAAAACTTCCTTGTTGGATCACTTTTGTATAATCAATCCATTGTAATATCTTTCATTATTTTTAATACTAAATTCGTGTCGTTTTTATCCATCTTTATTTTTAAATCAATTGAAGTACATAGTAAGTCTTGCACCTTTTGGAAGAAAGAAAACTAGTTCATTCGAATATCGTGAAAACCGTATTTGGCGAAGTCAGTCTTTATAACCAGTTTTACGAAAATTTTGTTTTTCGAATTTTTTTTTTTTTTTTGATCAATAAGGTTGATATATAACCCCTTTCCACAATTAACTATTTGTAAATTCTGTATACGCATTTCGACAGTGCACATCTTGGTTTGCAACGGTGCGGATCGCGTACGGAGTGTATTTTTCGTACAATTTCTTCGCCGTGTTTTACCAGGTGCGACACTTTGAAATTATCTGCTGATGATGACAACTTGGTTGTCGAAATGCGTATACAGAATTTACAAATAGTTAATTGTGGAAAGGGGTTATATATCAACCTTATTGATCACATTCCATCAAATTCACCTTTCGAATTTTGTTAGCTATTTATACGATGTGGAAATAAAGTCACATTATTTTTTGCTCGAAAAACACAATATTTTCGCTTCCTAGAAAGGTCCTAATCAATATGGAAATTTATATCGTTCGGCTTTATTTTTGAAAGGAATTATTGCGTGTTTTTTAAATTTACCATCAACTTACTTAAATTTTTAAACAACAAATTTAAATTTTGACCTTGTTTCCCGATTATAATAATACCAGTAATAATAACTTGCATAGGTGTAAGAGACATGGTCAAATAGCTGGAACGAAATCTGAATGGGCAAACAGCCGAAATTGCCCCATTATTTGAACCGTATTGATTCCGAAAATTTCCTAAAAATTCAAATAAGCCTGTAGTTACTTATTGTATAAACACCCACAGCTCTATACACTATTCCCAGCGATGTTCAATAAGTTCGACACCCTTTTTATAACAAGAACTGTCTTGCTTCTCAAAATAGCCATTAACTACCGACATCACTTCTTCATCGTTGGAAAATCCTTGACCGCTGAGCCATTTTCTTTGGGAACAGAAAATAATCCGAGGGGACTAAATCTGGCGAATAAGATGCATGGGGTAGCAACTCAAACTTTAATTCATTAATTTTAGCCATTGCAATAACGGATTTGCGAGCTGGAGCATTGTCTTAATGAAACAACACTCTCTTCTTAACCAAATGCGGCCGTTTTTGCTTGATTTTTTCGCTCAAACGTTGTAATAAGTTCGCATAATACTCGTCGTTGATAGTTTTTCCTTTTTCAAGATAGTAAATGAAAATTATTCCACGCGCATCCCAAAAAACCGATGTCATGATCTTGCCTGCAAATGAAACGGTCTTCGCCTTCTTTGGAGCCTGTTCTCCCTTTTGAGTCCGTTGATTTGATTGTTTTTGTCTCGGGTGTGAAGTGATTAACTCATGTTTCATCCATGGTTATGAAACGGCGCAAAAATTCTGCATCGTGCTGTGAAACTTCGTTAAACACTCAATTGAAATATCTTCACTACCCTGTTTTTGCTCGAGTGTGAGCAAACGTGGCACCAATCTTGCATACAGCTTTCTTATGTCTGAATTTTCAGATAATATGCGATGTACCGCACTTTTTGAAATGCCTATTACGTCTACTAGCTCGCACACTTTGAGTCGACGATTATCCAGTACCGCTTTGTCGATTTTCTTCACCATTTCTGGAGTCGTCACCTCATTTGGTCAACCACTGCGATGCTCGTTTTAGCAGCTTGTGTGGCCTCGTTTAAACTCTGCTACCCAATATTTCACTGTTGTAAACGGAGGAGCAGACTCACCCAGAGTAGAATCCAGTTCAGATTTTATATCGGTTTGGCCGAGGCCTTTCAAATAAAAGTATTGCATCACGTAACGATGACCAATTTTCTCCATTTTTACAAATTCACTGAAACCGTTCACTATTGATGGCTGCCAAACAAATACTAAACAACGTGGCATGTTCAAATTTGAAACATATGCTTTGTAGATTGTGTACTTTCTAATACAGTGATATTTTTCGAAAACCTACCGCCATCTCTAGATCAGGCCGAGTAAGTACTCGAATGTGATTCCATAAGTATGGGATCACTATTGTATCTACAGAATCGCCTTTCTAATGACAATTTAGTAACATTACTAGTGGTTCAGCTACCAGATAGGATGTAAACAAATTAGTAAGCAAATAAATTTTATTAAAATCAAATATTTGCAGTACCATTGAGATTATTTTAAAGCGTTTATAATGTAGTTAATTTTATGAATGCTAATTTTCAATTATTAAGGATACAGAAGATGGTTTTGAAATATTATTCTGTATATTTTTGGTTATACCGTCTTGTTCTTAAGGGTCATACTCCTTTTATATAAAATAATATAAATTTAAAGACTTACATTCGTACTCTTCGTATAACAAAATCAATTTTTAGTAAAAAATCTACAGGACTACGCGTTTTTTGTCGATAAGTTATACCTACCTAAAAACAGCGAAAAAGTAACTTCACTTCTAATTAAATTTACAGACCATTTACTCTCGGGACTACCTATCTGAGCGAAGACTAGAATTTTTATATAAACCGTCGAACCGGAAAGATTAGGTAACTCGTTTTCCTGATAGACGCAATATAAATATGTATTTCCTTACTTTTGTCAATTCGGCATCGCTCAGCGCCGAATCTCCCAATCTTGACAGCTTTGCGATTTGTCGTCTCAAATTGATATCTTTGAAGTTTGAGGGATCTAGCTTACGGAAATACTTCTCCCAATACATCTTGTCTAATTTTGCGCCCTCCAGAGTTGCTTGTATCTAAAAATTGATTTTGATTATTCGCTTTGCTATTGATTGTGTATATTTAGTGTTTTCAAGAGATAAATGTGTTTCTACTCCACTCGAAATGGAAATTCTAAGAATACTTAATTGTACTGGGGGCTACCCTGGTGGACTACGTATGCAGATGTCGCACTAAAATATTTTTTAAGTCAAATACAGTAAAATAGAATATTTTCTTCTAAAAATGTATTTTCTCAAAATGTTTCCCATTAGAATCAATGTAATACGTCGATTAGTCTGAAAGTGAATGTTTCCTCTAAAAAGTTTATTTACTTATCACATGAGCACACCTTAGATCGGTATTGGCACTCTTTTTAACATTGTACCTTTCCATGTACTTTACTTTATTACCTCTTAGCATTTAAGAGCAATATTATGTCAATGTTTTTCATCTAACACCTCTGCTGGTGATGATTTTATCCCGAATTTTATAATGAAAAGCCCAGGAATTGCTTCAGATAAACCTATTGTTGACTATAAGTCTATTTATAAAGACTGAATACATATTTTGATATGTGGAAACCAGCAAAACTAATTTCCATTTTTAAAAATAGGCTTATATCTTTTGGTCAAACTTTGCCAAAATCTATGAAAATATTATTTGTTTATACGTATATTATGATACAAGATTCTTTATAGAAAGAGGATATGATTTTGCTCGCTGGCGATTCACCATTATTAATGTTGTCACTATCATATAAGCAAAGACGTATGATTCAAGAGAACATATGGACATTTATATAGACTTTAATAAGGCCTTTCATGCTATTTATTTTGGAACGCTACTCAAAATTTGTTGCCATTCGGACTTATACAAAGAGTCAGGTTGCCATTATTTGTACAGTTTTTAATAAGGCGTTCGGTGCTATTTATTTTGGAATGATGCTTAAAAAATTGTGGTTCTTTGGACTTAGTCCATTACTTTTAGAGCTATTTCAATCTTACTTGTTCTATTGATGCATCTATGTCGGTTGTAATAGCTACAAATCTTTTGAGTTTTTACTGTGTTATGAGTACATGCATTTAAAAAACGGTTTGCTAAGTTATTAATTTGCTCAGCGCTTGTATATGCAGATGATCTGAAAATTTTGCCTTCTGTTCGAAACTGGAATGAATATTGTTTTTCCAACAGAACTTACACGCTACTACTGCTTAGTGTTCTACAGATATAATTTTAGATTTTATTGTTTGATTTACAATATATTAGAGTTCATTATGAGAATATCTAATTACTTTGAAATTGTGTATTTTCAGTTTTGTCGTTAGTAAATTAAAATAGGCATCCTTGACACGTTCACCATATTATATTTATCTACGGTTGGGAAGGTTAATTCCTTAAATTTTTATCGTTTTGAATTGACGAATCTCTTCAGAGATTTTAGTTATGGTTTATTTCTGGAAAGGAATGCACTGCCAGTTTTGCATTGCAGGCAAAGTATATGATGCCCGCTTCGTTCGGAAACTTTTTCTTGCTGTAATTGACAATTTCTTTTTGTAATTATAATACTAATTTTTTTCGCATCGTTCTGTTACTATATCTCATATACATGAATATGTACATCTTTAATTAAATTTGTATATTTGTTCTTTAAATGGTAAAGTATTTTGGAATAAATATTATTATTGCAGCTATTATTAAACTATTCTGCGTTCGAAGAAATCAGTTTTCAAAATCAGCAGACTAGTTTTCGGAAAATTAAAAGAAAGAGCGAGAGATAAGAACATTAGGCAAAAAACGTTGAACTCTCCATTTTTAAAACTTCTTCAGTATTAAGTTTTTCTTGGAAAATGTTGCGATGACATATTTCTTAGAGCTTAGTCCAAAGATGGAATCTTCTACATTAGGGGCTAATTATCCAATGCAGAATAGTTATCCCTTGATGATTAAGGTTATTTTACAATTTGGCATGTAGACTAGACGAGTTAATCCGAATGGTCTTACAAGATATAGTTCACCTGTTAAGAGTGCTATCTTTATAATGTGGACAATACAGTATATTAACGATATTAGCTTATTGAAAATGCTGTTTTTTGCATTGGTTGCTAGTAAGCTGGAATATGGGTCGATTGTATGGTATCCCTCATACGGTTCACAGATAAATGCAATCGAACGCGTTCAACGTCGGTTTCTGAAATTCCTTTCTTTCAAGTCTTCAGGCGTCTATCCTGAGCGTGGCGTTGATTATAATGCAATTTTGGACGAGAACAATGTTCAATCACTGGATGAACGCAGATCCAGACACAGTGCTCGTTTTATTTATAAGTTGGTGAATGGTCGGATTGACATGTTCAGACCTCCTGGCCAAACGAAACTTTGCAGTTTCTCTCTTCTCCTCCAGACACACTGCCACGTTTGTTTACGGTACGCCGAGGACGAATCTCCTCTGGAAGGCTCCCCTATATCATATGGCGTTGATCGCCAAGAAATTCTACAGGGATATTTTTGACACTTAGCTGTTTACCACAAGTACTTATGTTGTGTTAAGACCAGAAGATGTAAACAGTGACCAATTTTTTTTAATATCATAACGAAAAGAATTGTAGACAAATAGAAGGAATACATCCATTTAGAAAAATGCCTAAAATAGTTGCTACTTATTTGACTTTGCCAAATTCGACAGAATACGTAATCAATACTTTTGTCGGTTTTTTGCGACGATGTTGGTTGATTCTGGTGCAAATATTATTAGTTGAAAGCGGTATGGAAGTTGTAAAATATATATAAAATTCTCTTAAAAATACGGTAGAGGTAGAATACAATATTTTCACACTACAAAATGTTCAATAAGATAACATTACTAGTTGTTATGTTCAAAATGTTTATCATAGCTCTAACAATGTCCCTCCAATTACAATATTTGTTTTAATAATAATAACACTTTATTACTCAACAGAGCAAAACTTCAAAAACATGATAAATACATACATAGCATTAAAATAACATATATGAAAAGTTGCTCTCTACATAACAGAATATATGCACTGAACGTTCTTAAGCAAAGCAAAAGTGAGAAGAAATGAAAAGCGATATCTAACACAGTATCACTTGAAAGTGTCTGAAAAGAGATTAATGATATTAAAGACCATATGTGATAACGTTGCCTTTTTAAGATATCTGTCTTTGTTCTAGGAAAAAGGAACATGTTCGATATCAATCCAGGAGCATCTATTTCAGATCGAACCAGAGAAAATAAAGGAATACGTGAGATTAACAAACCTTTGCATGTCCCAAAATTGTTTTCAGTTCGAAGGGAAGTTCTATGAACAAAAACAGGGAACTGCAATGGGCAATTGTCTTTCTCCATTCATAGCGGACCTGTTTATGAGTAACTTTGAAATAGAACTAAAAAATAAAGCTAAATATTTTCCAAGAATTTGGGTCAGGTATGTCGATGATATTTTCGCGGTTTTCAATACACAAAAATGCAACTTAAATGATTTCGTTAAACAGTTAAATTCAAAATTCCCGACAATTAAATTCACAGTAGAAAAAGAAAACAATGACAAGTTGCCTTTTTTGGACACCTTAGTTATTAGGAATGATCTCAAAATAGAAATTGATATTTTCCGAAAAGAAACCAATGTCAATAGATTCATTACGGCTGACTCAAATCACAGCATGCAACAGAAGATGGCTTCATTCAATTTTCTGATTAATCGTTTGATCAATTTCCCACTAACAAAAGTAAGATATGAAAGAGAATTGAACCTCATTAAGAATATCGCGGTATACAACGGTTTCGATTCGGAAATAATCAATGGATCAATCAGAAAGGCCAACATAAGAAAAACAATCCGTGACACCACATGTCTTTCACCACAGAGCAATCGGGAAAAGCATTTTGTTTATTTACCTTTCCATCGTGTGACAAAAAATCTGAATAGTATTTTTAAAGATCGCGGGTTTAAAGTTTGTTCCCGCCCCAATAATTCCCTTAAAATGCTTTTAGGAAATGCAAAAGACAAAATTGAAGAGAATAAAAAATCGGGAATCTACCGAATTGAATGTTTAGAGTGCAATAGACAATACATCGGCCAAACTAAAAGATCGATCGAAACCAGGTATAAAGAACACCTTTCGCACATAAAATTCAACCGACCGGAAAAATCGGGTATAGCGAGACATGTATTAGAAAATAACCACAGTGTTAATATGGATTGTTTACATTTGATGAAGAACGTGTACAATTATCGCGAACTGGACGCGTATGAAAGCATGCACATCTTAAAGAATTTAAGCCATGTGGTGAACTATAATGACGCCGGGCCCTTAAAAACCCCTCTTTTCTCTCTACTGAAAGACAGGAGGAACAATATCATAAAACACACATAAATCACACAGACACTTGCTTGACCATAATAACCTTTTTCAATGTAGTGCATGTTAGTTTAAGTAAAAGTATTTTTAAAAATCTTGTGAAACAGACACAGTGCACATCTTGGTTTTGAACGGTGTGGATCGCGTACGGAGTTTGTTTTTCGTACAATTTTTTCGCCGTGTTTTACCAGGTGCGACACTTTGAAATTATCTGCTGATGATGACAACTTGGTTGTCGAAATGCGTATACAGAATTTACAAATAGTTAATTGTGGAAAGGGGTTATATATCAACCTTATTGATCTATTTCATTATTAATTAAGTTCAAAAGGAACTTTGCATTAAGAAACTTTCTTCTGTTGATCAATGACTGAATGGAATATCTCTCAAGCAGAGCGTTGTACTCTGTGACAATTGGAGAATAGAAACCATGATTTTTATAACTCAAGTATTTCAAAAATCGTTTCTGCATCCTTTCCTGTAGGAAATATTAATATAGCTAATACAGTTAACATAATAGCTCTATATTCAAATTTACTTCTCACAAAAGCATACTAAGTAAACTACAAAGCCATTAGATTATTAATTATTTACAAGATTGGATAATAAATATGGCCCATGAATCGAAAAGCAGATTCAAATAGAACTTCCAAATCCCTGACATGACTACTTCTAGGCATCAGCAGTCACGTAATATGGAAAATGAGTTGGTTTACTAATTTTCGAAAACGCAACAAGAGCAAATTTATCAACATTTCAGTCAATTTTGTGAAATATAGATCAATCGTGTATAATCTTCAATCTATTTTGCAATATAACACAGTCGGTTTCAGTGTTTATTTCCATAAATAGCTTCGTAAACTCTTCTGCATATAAAAGAACACCTTGCTCAAGTAACCTTAGAAGGTCGTCTATAAATATATTGAAAAGCTGGGAATACAGATTAGATCCTTACGGTACACGCGAAACCTATTGTAACATATATAACTAGAACAATGATGAAGATAAAATGAGGTAAGATCGATTAAAATGTGAAGAAAACTAAAACCAGCTTATGTAAGAGTAATGATTAGTACTGTCAAATGTCTTGGCAAAATCCGTATAAATAACGTTAATTCGACAACGATTACTTAAGACTTTAAACAGAGATTGAGTAATTTCTATCAAATTGGTGAGGATAAATATTCCTCAAATAAAGCCTTGGAGATGTGGTGCAAAAGCAGTTTTGACTTCAGTACTAATCTACTGATGTATTTCAGACTTAAACAATTTAGCAAAATTATTGAATATTTTAACAGGTATATAATTTTTTATATCTGAGCGATCATCTTTTTTATACCAATTGCCATACAACTACGAATATAAAATTAATTTCAGAACGTATTCCATATTATTTCATTTCAGTACAGAAATAAATGTTTCCTAATGGTTATTTTGCTTTGCTTGGCGATAATGATTTTTTCCTCAAGAAATGTAATCAGCAATTTCAAAATTTTTGAATGATCTGCGGAAAATGTATTATAATTAATATTTGTGAATGCATACAACATCCTCTATTAGTTAACAAAGAAATTTTTTGTACAAATATTTAAAATGTTATGGTCGGTCTTATTGATTTTATGATTTTACGAATTTTGGAAATTTCAAAATTTATCCTGACGTCCCATTTACATACACATATTTGAAACAAAATGAAAATCATTTTCAATATATTCACGCGTATACAGACAAAGAATAGTTCGTTAGTGTAACATCTCGAACGTTCAGAAATACGTGCCTATTATAAATGTATTCGCAAATTTCCGCAAACTTTCGAAATTATTAAATATTTCATTGGTATGCGGTCCGACATCATAAAATTAATTCCTTCGCAACAACAACGAATCCCGTGGAATCGTTCCTCCGCTCTCGCCAGAAATTTCTGTAAATTGCCTCGCAAACGCTTTCCCAAAACCCTAGACCGAGAGACCGCTAAGCGAACGCAATAAACCGTGTAGACAAATAAGATTTAATAAACACTGATTACAACCCATAAATTATTCATCATTTCATTCATGCAGGAGTCGTTTGCGTCTTTTTTTATACGCACCCGACCAGGAGAAAAAAAGTGGAAAACATTAGGGGGGGATAATGTGACACACCTAACCTGCATATAAATATATTTCTAGCGTAAGGAACGTTTAAGCGATTACTTTTATGACTCCACGTCTTTTGAAACAATTTCCGTGGAAAATAGCGATGAAATCTTGATAAAACGTCGCGAAATTAATTAAAATTAACAGATTCATTTAGCTGCACAATTCATAAACGGCGGCGGTAGTATTAAAGACGAACGGGGGTAAAACGGTGCAGTTATGACGACTTTGGATGAGTGAGGAAATATAACAGTGGAATGATATTCGTCCGTTTAAAATTCTAGACGTTTGGAGTGCGATATTAAGAAGCATTAGCATTCATTATGCTTAATACTCAACACTTGGTGTGATGGCTGACGGGTTCGCTCTCCTCGATTTCACATACACTAAAGTAATTATAAATGGAATAATTACTGATGCTGCAGATTTTGTTACATCGTCAATATCGACCAAATGTTCCCATTCAATGATCGTCTGGATGTTGCACGATTTCGATTCTTGCTGCTCATATTCGGTTGCCAGGAACTTTTTTAATGATTCTTCGTCAATGTTTTGTGTGGAATTTTCTAGAGCCTGGGGGTTAGTTTGAATCGGTATGATGCTTAGTATTAATATCAGCTGAAATAAATAAAATAAAATGATAATTTTAAAATTAAAGGGGATAAGAAACGGAAATCTGAGGTTTAGTGATTTACAGAAAATTCGGAAGAAAAGTAATTACTAGAGCGGTCACATTTGTTTACACACTAGGTTCGTAATAAGTACATCCTGAATATTTATGATGATTCATCCAATGCTGATAGGTCTATTCAGTTATATGTTGGTATAGTTCGTTGCAACTTATTTTAATTTGACTAAACAGAAAGTACGTATCTTTATAGCACCACCTAGTTTAGGAATGCTAACGTAATGTAAATGAGGTTCAGTAAATTGGGCCATAAATGCACAAAAGTGTACTTTGTAATATTCGTGTAATTATTTATAAATGTATATGCATATATATTAAACACAAATTTATATAAGTGTGATTTCTTAATTTGTTAAAATACATAAAAGCAGAAATATGAAATGAATCTATTACAAATAACCCAATATTAATGCAGATATGGTACTTCATTAATATTAGAATATTGTTAAAATTACCAATTATTAGGCATTAACTATTTGTAATGACATATAAGAAAAATATCACACTTAACACGACACTTTTTCACATTCTTTGGACATCATCAAAATCACTGCTCTCTCCATCACTTGCACTTAAATTAAATATATAAAAGTTTCAACTACTTAACAAATAAACCACTGTTTATCTCGGAATTTTTTCATATCGATTAAACATTCTTCCCGTCGTTTGTCTATTGTCCAAAATCGGAAAACATTTTGCTTTAATGTTCGCCATGTTGTTGTTCTAGAGGCTTCTGTTAGTATTATCTTTAATTTTTTTTGTAATCTATTCAATGTGGCAACTTCACCCTGTTTATAAAGGGTTTTCCAATAAGGACTTGACAAATTTTTTTCAAAATAAAATGCAGACCATTTGAGATATTTCAAAAACTTTATTATCGGGTTGAAGTACAATCAAAACATTTATGAATGGAACTCGACTTCGTTCATATGGCCACCGCGGGCACGTTTGCAGTGGTCGATTCGATGACTTTCGATGACTCGGCCACACAATTCGGCCGAAACGGCTGCTATTTCGCGTTCAATGTTGGCTCTGAGCTCTTCCAATGTTGTCGGCTTGTTGGCATAGACCAATGACTTGACGTAGCCCCAAATAAAAAAGTCTAGAGGCGTTAAATCGCACGAACGAGGCGGCCAATCGACTGGTCCATTTCTTGAGATAACACGCTCATCAAACTTACTCTTCAATAAATCGATTGTAACGTGTGCTGTGTGGCTTGTGGCACCGTCCTGCTGAAACCACATGTTGTGCAAGTCCATATCATCTAATTCGGGCCAAAAATAATCGGTAATCATGGCGCGATAATGATTACCATTCACAGTAACGTGACGATCATTATCGTCGACGAAAAAATTTGGCCCTATGACGCCGCCGGCATGCAAACCGCACCAAAGAGTTATTTTTGGTGGATGAAGTGGTGTTTCATGAAGCACATGTGGATTTTCACCCGACCAATAACGCATATTTTGCTTATTGACGAACCCATTGAGCCAAAAATGAGCTTCATCACTGAAAATGATTTTGCGATGAAATTGATCATCTTGGCGCATGTTTTCCAGAGCCCAATCGGAGAACGTACGTCGCTTCAAATGGTCCATCGGCTTCAATTCTTGAATCAGCTTGATCTTGTATGGGTGTAAACCAATATCCTTACGCAAAATTCGCCATAAAGTGGTCTGGGCGATGCCCAACTCTTGAGAACGCCGTGGAATTGACTGATTTTGATCATTTGCTACGGACGTTTCAACGGCAGCGATATTTTCGATACTTCGACCAACCCGTTGTCTCACTGGCACGGCAACATTACACAACAAATATGTAGACTCAAATTTTTGCACTAAACTTGTTACTGCCTTTCTACTAGGGCGAGAATTACGACCGAAAATCGGAGTTAACGCTCTCAAAGTAGCGGTCACCGACTCCGAATTTCTGTAGTAAATTTTTATAATTTGCAGACGTTGTTCGTTCGTGTACTTTACCATGATGAAAATGTTAAGTTTACTGAATAAATTGACAGTGACAGTTCGATGATTAGTGAAAGGGTGCGTTCACTAATTGAATTAAAAGTTGTCAAGTCCCTGTTGGAAAACCCTTTACATACTGGTCGTCGAATGATATCAACGTTACAACTTGGTTCTTTCCTTATAGATCCTTTATTACTTCTAACTTTTCTTTCCATAATACCATGCTTCACTATATTATAAACAATATTTGCTTACTTTGAACTACCAGACGAATTTTTATGGCGTCATTTTTTATATTGTTCGTCACTGAATCACAATTATTGTTATTTATTTATATTGCTCACCTTTCTTGTCTTTGTTCCAAAGTTTCCAAACTTTCTTATAATAAAATATGTGGTTTCTCACTTTACAATTTCTATTTTGATACTAAGGGATTGGTATGGATTGTATTAATTAAATGTACAAAATGATAAGCTGTACCGCTATTTTAAGTATACGATGTTAAGTAATGACTATTAAATTTGATTTCTAGAACAAATATAAATAACCAAATAAAGTACGCTTACTTAGACACGATTTATTTAATACCACTCTGGCTATTAAAGTAAGGAAGAGTTCACGTCTTCGATGAGTTTACCATTTATTAAGTCTTCACAGTAGAGGTGCTGTGAAAGTACTTACCTGTTATTTAATTAAATTAAAATAAACTTACGCATATTATATATGTATATGTACTTACGCACTTACTACAGCGGATTCTATTCTGGCGTGTCGATAAAAATTGACGGCTCTAGTAATTACTGGCAATGAATTTTATCTATTACAATAAATCTGAACGTTTTAACTATAACGCTTTAGCAGTTACTGAATTAATATCTAATTATATAAGATACCTATCGAAAGAAACAAAGTAGTCTTAATAAACATAAGTATGTAAACTAAGTGTTCAACAATTTAGTTGGTTATTTACTGTCATTTTACATTATTATGAACAAAACTAACATCAAATACATTATTATCTAAAATATACACCGAAAAAACTTTAAGAAAATTATCCACATGGCCGCCTTTGTTTTTTTGGAATATTCCTGGACTTTGCCGAATTGTTTGGCATTTATTTTCTCTTCGTTTCTGCAGCCAATCTAGATTATTAATGGATTTTGAATAAATCGGTAGTTTTACAACATTTCCAAATACAGAAGCCAAGTGAGTTAATATCAGAGGATCTATGTAGGTGAGCATGATACTGGGCTTCCTCGTTCTATGCATTTTTTGTTGTATGTTGTATTTAAACAATTTTTTCCTTCTATAGCAAAAGAAAGAGGAGCCCTGTTGGGTGAAAACCAATGGTTATTTCTATGAATTTCTATCTTCAATATCCTAAACGACTTGATAAGAACACTGGTCCAATCAAACGATTTCTTAAAATACCCTGTCAAATGCTTTAAAGAAATTTGTTGCCTTGCATCTGCCCAACATTATTGCGAAAATTGATAATTACATTATTTGTAAAAACAAATTCGTCTGTCAAAAAATATTTATAATAAAGTTTAGATGGGAAAGCTTTCCTAGAAGAAATCGACAGAAGGCTAGTCTGAAATCATAATCATCATCATATTTAGGTTCATAGCTATTTACTTCAGAGTCTATACGTCGAAGCATTTCCTAATCGTGCACTTTCATTCGATAAATTGTTTTCATAACTATACCAACAATTAAGTGAAAAGGGTTTATTTTATTAGCATTTATGCCAGACGACCAAGATTTGTAACTGCTCTTGAAACAAAAAAAAAGGTTTTAAGAAGAGGAAAAAAATTCTAATAATAACACCAGACTATTTCTACTCTTCTTAAAACATTTTTTCTATTTCAAAAGTAGTGACAGATCTTGGCCACCCGATATCATGCTTCATAAGGACTTTCCACCCCAAAAAAATCAAAACATAACTTTTCGAAGAAATAAAAAACCGATAGAAACAGTTTTTTAAGATATCGATAAATTTAGTTTATTGAATGTGTGATAAAGGAGTGCACTATAGGCGAAGAAGCCTATGAAAACTCAATTAAAAATGTAAAAATTACGTTGAAGGAAAAACGAGCATGTTCATATTTATAACAATTACGCGCCCACTTATAGACTTTTTCATTTCAAAACTTAGAAAAGCTTCTTAATTGTTTTTGAAGAAGTACCCAAGGAAGCTGTTGAACAGTTTTGCATAGTTGCCAACGGTATGGGAGAATTGGACGGAATAAATGTATATCTACAACTGTTATCAGTTGATGTTGGAGGCATTTTTACCTAATTTACTTTTACTTAAGTACATTATTAAACAAAACTAATAAATAACCGAATGTCGAATACAAAAAGCACATCTATTAGTTTCATGGATGAGATGTGAAATTTATTGTAGTTGTAGATTAATTATTAAATTGGATTGGTGAATTACTTACCAATGTATGATTGGATATATGCATAAATATATATTTAAATATTCTTCCTATCGATATTCCTGTCCAACCATAACTTGGACTTTATCGATTTTTTAAAATGTTTTGCAGTACATGTCAGATGCTTTGACAATTTAATGACGTTTGTGTCAATTCTGGTTTACAAGGCTGCTTGCTACTAGTGAATATAGCTCATGATATTTATTTAAATGAAAGTAAAATAATATAGCAAGTGCATAGTATGTACGGAATCTACTACACTTTCTTGTAGTGCTCACGATTAATTATTTTTAATTTTGAATTGTTTCAAAAAGAGATTTTTT
Source organism: Dermolepida albohirtum (assembly GCA_031893035.1). Lineage (NCBI taxonomy): Eukaryota > Metazoa > Arthropoda > Insecta > Coleoptera > Scarabaeidae > Dermolepida > Dermolepida albohirtum. The sequence continues at coordinate 483,232 of JAVIWB010003917.1, read as the reverse complement.
AAGAACTTCGTATATCTAAAGAACTTTCTGCATCATATACTTTTCAAGATGTGACTATTTATTTCTGAAAATAGATGCGTAACATCACTCCTGGCGTTACTGTATCGAAATCACATGAGTACTGGTACTTTAACATAAAATAGTACACATGTCACATACAATAGCTTCAAACAACCTTGGTGTCTTTCAAGAATTACAGGAGACTAGTTCCTCGAGACAACAATAAATTACTGAACGGGGTCAAAGAGCTAGTCAGCAATGCTATTTATAGGTGTTGAAGAGATTACAAAATTCTGCTCGAATTAAAAAAACATATCGGAATTCAAGAAATTCACAATTAGAACTAGTAATTATTATTAAAAAAAATTGAAAATTATTAATGGAAAATAACATTATTAAGATGTCTTCTTTCGCACTGCAGCAACCTCTCAAAGTCGAACTGGAAATATACAATGACTCGTAGACATAAGTTTGGAGAGATTTCCTGAATTTCGTCGCGTATTCTTTGCTTTAATTGAATCAAATTTCTTGATATAGTATTGTATACATTTTCTTTAAGATAACCTCATAGAAGAAAATCCGTGGTGGTTAAATCGAGACTTTTGGGTGTCATAGCCCTGATGACTTCCGTCGAAAGGTTTAAAGTATGTGAGATGGCGCCATCCTGTTGAAACCAAGTGTTCTCATTGAATTCAGCAAAATTGTCTAGCCCTGTTTTGAGAAAATTGTTTAACATGTTTATGTATCCATGAGAAGTAAACGTAGGTGTATAATAATCAGCATTTTCATAAAAATAAGGGTCAATAATTGCAGAGGTGCTAATTACAGTCCATACCGCAACTTCGAGAGAGAGCACTGGCCTTTGATGTTTCTCTTTATGGTTCTCAGAGGACCTAATGAAACCTAAATGAAAGTGAGTCTTGTCGCTGTGTAGGATATCATCGAAAGTTTTGAAATTGTTAAATAATGTATTCACAAAATCAGCTCGAACTGGATAACCGTCACCTTTCAAGTACTAATTGAGTTTTTAACGGGTGGAAATTTAAATTTTTAATCAGTATGTTGTAAATAACCGTTTTTGGTCAATTCAACGCCGCGGCTTGTTTTCGAACTGAACGTCGTGAATTGCGCGTTACGGCGGCATGAACACAGAATTTCTCGCAGGCTTGGGTTCGCCTGTCGGCTTTTAATTCATGGTGGTGACTTCTCTTTCAAATGTCTGAACCCAAAATCTAATTAATTTAGCCGAATGTGCTGATTTTGGTCACGCAGGTGATAATGGTCATTATATGAACGTCGCACTGTTACGCAATAATCATTCTCGCGTTACGCTTAAACACACGTTGTTCACCGGTGAATCACTTCATTTCAAACTTGACCTTCATTTACTACATGTCTAGACGCCCTTAGCCCCAGTACTTTGTGAAGTATTTCACAAATAAGTGAGAAAAATATTCCGGGACAGCCTATACTTTGTAACAGATCGGTCTTCGACTTTTTCCGTTTTTCACAGAAGCGTTCAAACTCGTTTGCTGTATTCGATTGCCGCTTACAAGGGACTTTAAAATCACACTTAACAAACATTATAGTTACTCGGTCATATTTGTCATCTGTGTACCAACGGGATCATTTGGAACCTCCTTATAATATTTATATAGAAATGTTCCAAATATAATTTTCGCATAAAAAATAAATAAATAAAATTATAATACGGGAGAGACCCTGTTTTTTTATCCATTTACTGCGTTCCTCAAAGTTCCGACCTCGCTTGATTATTATTCTTTCTTTTAACAAATGGTTGCTTACAAGTTTATTTTTTAAGGCATTGAATTATGCTTGCAATAGTAGGATTAAAAAGAGAATCAGTTTAATTTTAATTAATTCAATCTATGGACAAAAACAATTTAGTATGCACTACTATCAAATTTATAGACATTAAATTATATGATTTGAATCTTTTGCCATACTAATAAAAACTATATCAAGTACGTTTTTAAAGGGTGTTTCAAATTTCGCAGTTTTTTTAAAGAATAAATAAAGCACATAATTTGCATTCACTTTCAAAAGCTTTTTATTGGTAATTTAAATATCAGTTACGACATTTATATGCGAAAAATAATATCTGCCAAATGGCCTCCTCTTGTAGCTCCACAGATGTTCACTCTTTTGTTAAAATTTTCAATGACATTTTGACATAATTGAGACTCTATCTCACCAATGACACGAATAATTTAATCTTTCAAAGCAGGAATTGATTGTTTTTGTAAACTTGACTTTTCACATAACCCCAAAGAAAATAGTCTAACGATGTCAAATCACATGATCTTGGTGACCAATTAACATCACCGTTTCGTGAGATTACACGTTCAGGAAATCTTTCTCTGAATAAATCAATAAATATTCATTAATTTAGGCCACAAAAATTCGGTTATTATCTGACGATATCGATTACCATTGACAGTTACAGCTTCAGTAGCAGAATTTTCAAAGAAGTAAGGTCCAATTACACTACCTGACTATAATGCACACCAAACAGTAACTCGTTTAGGATGCATAGGTTTCTCATAAATAATTCGTGGATTTTCCTCACCCCAGATATGGCACGTTTGTTTATTAACATAGCGACCAAGTTCAAAATGTGTCTCGTCGGAAAGCATTATTTTTTGAGAAAAATCAGCTGATTGTTCATTGATGAAATTGACAAATGAGCGACGTTTTAAATGATCTAATGGCTTCAGTTCCTGTGCTATATAGTATACCTTATATTCCTTCAGAGCTAAATCCTTGTGTAAACTACACCATGTTGTTGATCCACTAAGTCCAAGTTGTTGTGAACGTCGTCTAATGGACATTTCAGGATATTCAGCAACACTTTCACGAACCAAATCAATATTTCCTTGTGAACGACAACTACGACTGTATTTTTCACTTTTGATCTTCCAGGGAATCAGTCTCTTGAAATTTTTTAATAACTCGATCAATAGTGCTTTTAGATGGACGATTATGTAAACCATAAAATTCACGTAATTTTCTAAAAACTCTTTTCACAGAACGCTGATTTTCATAAAATAATTTAACAATTCCAACGCGTTGTTGTACCGTATACGAAGCCATTTTTATAAATGTCATACATCACACTTTTTAAATGCCTACATAGCCAGACAAATTCAGTGCACCACCATATACTGCGGAATTTAAAACACCTTTTATAATTAATATTTCGATGTAAGTACACCATTATAAAAGCCTGAGTTAAATATGCAAGTTATTTTATTTACTCCCATTAGAATATATACGTATATTTACTGCTGAGAAATATTCGTGATTGCTGTCACTTCTGTAAGTGAAGTTTCGTGTGAAATGAAGACGGAGAAAGACGAAGTTAAAGTACCACTGAAGATACTAAACTTGAAACACTATCAAGAGGATTATCAACGAAATATTATTAGCGTAAACATCATTTTGATGTTAAGCTTAAGTCTCGAATGATATTAGTAAAGTTTCTTTTCTAATTTTTTAATAATTAATCGAAACAGGAAAGTGCCATTAATGGATGTCATATAAAATTCACGATGGCTCTTACTTTGAAAACTAATACAAAATTGAAGTGCGTCAATAGCGATAATTCGTCTGGAAAGTATAAATATGGATTAAATGGTTATTCGTTTGATCAGGATAAGTGCTTACATAAAAAAATTCGTTCGTATTTCACCAAAAATTAATGTAGTACTTGAAACATGTTAATTGAAACTTAAATCAAATAGAACCTGACTACAAATGATTTTAAAAGGAGCCTCATATGTGTGACTATCTTTAGATTTTTTGATGCTTAAAGTCTTGTTTATAGGAAATAATAGAGAAGAGTTTATATAAGAATAAAATTTTTCTATGAAATTGAAATTGGATACCTTCGCAGTACTTAGTTGGCATATATCATAAAAATATTACTATCATTATATTCGTTTTGCAATTGTCGATATATAAGTTCTTCTTTTGTACAAAACAGAGTTGACAAGTAAAAATCAAAGTGGATTAACAAAGCAATTTGAAAATGTCTTGGGCACTAGAATTAGTACTTAGTTGGCATATATCACAAAAATATTACTATCATTATATTCGTTTTGCAATTGTCGATATATAAGTTCTTCTTTTGTACAAAACAGAGTTGACAAGTAAAAATCAAAGTGTATTAACAAAGCAATTTGAAAATATCTTAGGCACTAGAATTTGCCGACTCTCAATATTTAGGGTGACCATGTCAACAAATGACTTTTATTGTACGTGTAGTCGACTCTCAATAATAAAACCTTTTTGTTATTCATTCTTGTCTTTATTTTATACTACTTTGGATGTTAAAAAAATCATCCCTGTTATAGAGAAATAAAGGAAAATCACATAGAGCTAGATCTGGACTGTAGACTAAATGTTCATGTTCTCTCAGCCCGGTTATACTAAATACTCGGCATAGACTTAGAACGATGGATCAGAGTGTTGTCATAATGGAGAAAACCAGATGTCCATGCCCCATGAGCGAGAATGAATATTTTTGAGAGCTCAGGCACTTTTAGGTATATCAGTTTTAGAGTGAATGTCTTTTGTGTTTTCAGCACCATGCAGTCCCAAAGTCCTCTCACGGTTAAGAAGATTTTCTTTTCAGAGATTTTACTTTGAACACTGCCGTGCCTTTGTCCATAAAGAGAACATGCTAATAACAAGGTTATCGAAAAAAACTACCATAACGGAAATATCATAGTTATAAATCACCTCCTGAATATACATACTTATATGGATGACTGAAAAATATATACAGACACAGACCAACAGCTCCTCTCATTTATGTACACTATAAGAATCTTAAGCTCTGACATTAAAAGGAACTTGAAATTGGATAATTGTAGAACGTGCTTTAAAATTAAAGGAAAAAGTATAATAACATGCAAGTGAATGCAATAGAAAGACTTCAAGAAGAAGAAACATACAAATATCTTGACGTAACACAAAATTAATTTTTTCTTTATCATACTTCCAAAAAATAAATTAAAAAAATATTTGTAAAGTGCTTAGAAGAATGTCTCCTTATGGTTAAGGAGACTATCACTTTTTTATTAATATATGGAGATTTCGTGTACAAAGAACCAGACTTTATTCTATGCTTTAGTAAACACTTCATGGTATTATAATTTGGGCTCATTTGAAACTGGCTGAAGATGAGCATTTTTATCAAAGAATTGTGTTTCGTGATTAAGCTCATTTCTGGTTAAATGGCTACATCAATACGCAAAATTGCCGTATTTGGAGCGAAGAAAATCCTCAAGGTGTTAACGAATCACCATTACATCCATTAAAATTGACTGTTTGGTGCGGTTTACACGCTGGCGGCATCATCGGTCCTTATTTCTTTCGAAATGAGGAAAGAGCTAACGTTACGGTGAATGGCGAGCGCTATCGAGCCATGCTGACTGAATTTTTGTTTCCAAAAATTAATCAGCTAAACATCGACGACATTTGGTTCCAACAAGACGGCGCAACTTGCCATACAGCGTGCTTAACAATCGATTTATTGCAAAATCAATTTGGTGACAACTTTATTTCCAGAAGTGGGCCTGTTCACTGGTCCCCTCGTTCGTGCAATTTAACGCCTCTGGATTACCATTTATGGGGCTATGGCGACAAACCAGCAATTCTTGAAGCATTGGAAGCAGATATTCAAACCACCATTGGTGCCATACGGCTATATTTATTGGAAAAAGTAATCAAAAATTGAACTGATCGAATAGACCATGTAATTCGTAGCCGCGGCGGATATATGCCGGAAATCATATTTACAAAATAAATGCCATTAAGTAATCTACAAGATTGTAATAAGAAAAATTTCATTCCAACAATATTTCTATCTTGTATTATCATTTAAAGTTCTCAAGTTCTTAAAAAACACGTGTTATTAGCTTAACGAAACCGTTTGTCGGCACTTGTGTTTCAGAGCATACTAGGATACTCAGAATAGCTGGTTCTGAATTTGCTGAATATAGGCTCGAAGCCGAAGATCATACACAATTCGTTTCTTCGAAAATCCTGCCCCTAAGTAGTCATAACTACAGACGGAAAATTCGTGAATCTATAGAAATCCTCAACTTATGACCGCGTTGACGGTTATTTCCTGCACAATGTGTGGTGATCTTTTATTTCTAAACAATTCTACCGTAATGGCAATGGTCTATTGACACATGACAAACAACACCCCTATATGAACCCATCTTCGACAGATTATACCAGTTTTACTACTGCAGCGACGGCGAAAGCAGCTGTTACAGCACTGAATGTGCTCTCATGTAAGTGAAACGCAACCTTGGCAGCAGAAGTAGAGTTAAGGAATCAGTACCAACAATCGCAACACTTTTGGATTGTATTTATAGGCACATCATCTAAATCGGAGAATTGTGTTCTTCAGGTCATCAAGAGAAAATCCTAAAATTTTAAATCAAATATTTAACCATCAAGTCATACAGCTCCTGTTACTAGGAGCATATGAGAGAATATTAAATCAAAAATAAACTTTCTGTAAAGTGCCCCATGCATAAACATAAGTATAAGCATATACTATACATGTGGTTTTGTTATAAATTAATGTAAACGCAACACCGAAGAAATTTAAGTCGGCACTAAGTAGGGTAAACGAAAATCTCCCTGGAGACGCATTCACATATGCATCGCTGTAATTATTGGAGTTACAATAATTCACTTACTTAGTTAATAAAATTTGGAAACTGTTAAAACTTTACCTATAATTCTAACAATTTAAGGCCATTAAATTATGAATAATATCGTATAGTCGTACGTTATCATAAATGCGCCGCTTGTGAATATATATGTACATACAGATATAAATTTAATACTTTAGGCATTGTTTCGTGACATATTTGAAAAGTTAAAACTTTACGGGGTGGAATGATATTTTTGATACTAGAGTTGCGTAGTCTCCATCACATAAACAAACGCAATTATATAATAATAACAAATTATATTAATAAAAGGGATATTCTCAAAATGTTAAGCTTAGGTGCGGTAATTGCTGGCATAAATACCATCGGGACATTTATATCTCTTCTCCTGGGAGTTAGTACTGCAATGCTTTGAAGTTATACTTATTGGGAATCAACACCTTACATAAAAAATAAACAAATTTAATAACGAACAATTTTCAAGATATAATACAACTTCAGTAATAGATTAAACAAGAATATTTAAGTGGATTGAAAATGCTTCATACTTAAATACTTAAAGTTCTGAACATAGCAACGAGATCAGATACAGTGGAATAGTTATCAAATAGTTCTGAATTTAGTAGATTAATAATATGTAATAATAATCGATTTTCAGTAGATATTAGACCGCATACAACAGTATGCGGTCGAATAGACGCTTTATCACATCTCTTACTGTTCATAGAATATCATTTTTCTTACAACGTTTCTTAATTGTTACGAGGTTCTGGTGAATATTTCTATATACATATAATCACACAATCAAGTGCACCGCAAACAATAGAAATAACAATAAAATGGTATAGTATAAAGAGATATAATAACTTGTCAAGTATGTCAACGCAAGGTTATAGAAAAGAACAACCATAACTGAAATACTGAAGCTATAGGTCACCTACTATATATACATATATATATATGTATATGGATGATTTAAAAATATACGCAGACACAGACAACAACTTCATTCATTTTCAGACACTATAAAAATCTTCAGCTCTGATATCAAAATGAAGTTAGGCTTGGATAAATGTAGAATATTCTTCATAATTTAAGGGAAAAATACAGGTAAATGAGCGTTCTTCAACCTTTTATTAATTGCGATCCAATGGTAGTAGATTTATACAGAACCATGGATAGATTTTTATGTGGGGTAAGCGAGAATTAGACGATAGTGAAGCATCAAGTACCCAGACGCGCGTTGTTCCATAGATAAAATCAGGAAAATATTCTCAAACAAATTTGAATTTTGGGTTTTCTAGTACTGAAGTAAATAAAGAAAGAGAGGAAACTCCTGTGTGTCATTTGCTCAAAAATTTTGGTATCGGACCGCATGAAAGTTAATAACCTTAAACGACATTTGGAAACGCTTCATAGTGAGTATGTTAACAAATTAAAAAAATCCTTCGAATTAAAATTAAAATCGTGTGAAAAGCAAAACTCCTGTTCAAAAAAGCTTTGCCTAATTGAAAAAGTTTTATTTGTCTCTTATAAAGTTTCATATAAAACAGTTAGATGCAAAAAACCTCACACCAATGATGAAGAACTAGTTTTGCCAACTGCGTTTGAGATTGTAGACACTATGTTTGTTGATAATTTTCTCAAACAAATGCAGTCCATACCTATCTAATAATACTGTTGCCTGTCGAATTGGTGATATAGTTAAAGATCTTGAGCATCGATATTTCGAGAAGTTGCTTGAGAAACTGTTTTCAATTCAACTTGATGATGCAACAGATAACAATAAAGATGGTCGTTTGATTTTCTATGTTAGATTTTGTAATGTAATTACACCAACATATTGCTGTATAATTTTATTTGACAGTAAAGTCCATAGAAAATTTAAGAAAATTCGAAATATTTTTTGTCACTTGTTTTCAATGTTGATGGTCTCGTGTGCCTTAACGACTTACTATATATTTCTGTATTATGATTGTCGAATTAATCATAAATTTGTCTTATCCGTGAATTTCTGACCACCGTATATTTTGCTAGACTCAACATTAGGAACATCTTTTTCGAAGAGAACTAAAAAAATTTTTTTTCTGAAAATAACGGAACTAAAGCATTTTACTGAAAACGATGACTTCATATTGTACATGAACACCGATTACAGCAAAAAGAACAATATCCATCAAAAGAACTCGCTAATAAATAGTTGTAGTATTAAGTGCAATAACAGGACGTAAACTCGAGAAAGTTATAATGGGCTGAGGCCGTTCTCTTGGTACATTAGGCCGATATTAACTATCACACGAAAGCTATTTAATTAAGCTATTGTAGTTGTCACAAAACAGGGAACTTCCAACTCTAGCCAGTGGATATAATTCAATTTGAAATGGCTCGGACACTCCATCGTTTTGATTTAATTAATTATACTTCAATTAGAATATTAACATCCAACCCTTTTGGATAGTAGTAACCGAAGTGGTTCTTCAGTTCGGCCCGTGTAGGATGTTAAGTTATAAACGTTTTACGCTAAAACACTAAGCCATATATACGTATATATATATATATATATATATATATATATATATATACACGTGTATATACGGCTATGTTCTATTGCAATGTTCGGTAAAGGTTTTCATGGTCCTTTGCTTCTTGATACATGGCCGGTAGAAAATTAGGGCTAAACATGTGGGTGTGCTTTTTTCTGTGCCCAAGTTTTAAATGGTAATTTAACTTTGGCACTTTATGGGATGTAATGATTACGTGATTAATGATACCGAACCACTTTAAAAGTTACCCTGTTGTTTTACACAGCCTTTGTAACTTTATTATTAATCACTATATAAGGGAAAACGGAAGTAAATGGAGTGCGAAATTTATTGTATCAGCTATAATTGAAATTAAGAAAAACGGAATGTCTAGAAAACTTTAATAGAGTTGTAATAGATAGCCGTTGTTTTTTGCGAGTTTCTCTTCAGATTATGCGTTTTGCTTTTTAATCGATTTTATATTGTATATACGGGGATAATACAAATAGTTAAGTGTATTGTAAATGAAACAGTAATTAATTTTTGCAATGGCGTAGTTATATTTCAAAAAATAGGTTAAAAACGAATGATCTACAGCAATTAATAATATAGTAAAGAAATAGATAAGTAATACCTTCTCTCTCGATGGATCTACTTCAATCACTGAACGGAACCATTTATTTTTGCATTTTGATAAGAGGTGTGCTTTTTAAGTAAGTACCGTTTTAATATATAACCATCGCAGCGCTGTTGTCGTCCTTCCACGCATGCGCTTTGAATACTTATATTTGCTCGTTAGTCACAGACGCCAGTACGGACGCATGCGTTCGTGTTTACGTTTCTTTGTGCGTATTCAAAATGCCTCCGGCCATTGAAAATCCTGCAGATTGTGAAATACGCGCTGTGATTCGTTTTCTGCATGCCATGACGCCTTTTGCATGCAGAAAACGGAAAGTGGTCGAAATTCATCTTTGTCACATCAGGTCAGTCAGTTGAAAAGCTGACTAGAAGAAATGTCAAAAAAGTGCTTGATTTTCAAAAAATTTCGAGAAAATATTTATCAAAATTTAGAGAAGTTTGGAAAAACGAAAATTCCTTAAAAGTCATTGTAACTTATGAAGTGACGTGGTGTTTTCAAGATATGCGGGAACTACCAGCAGTAAATATTCATAATGAGATGATAGATGTTCAAGAACTCGGCTTTCGTGAGTTCAAACGTAGTTGTGTAACCGTTAAAGATGTATTACGTAGTGAACGTCTGAAATCTGGCAGTATATTGTAAATTGTTGGAAAAGTGCATTCTGTGGTGTTACAAAACAATCATTTGTAAACGTTTGAGAAAATCGAGTCTGTAAACATCCCTAAGAATGTGAGGCATATATCTTAAATCAAGGGTTGGCTATGAAGAAGCTGTGCGCGACTGCTTCGTTTTGATCAAAAAATGGTATGAATGCATAAATATGAGATTTGAGTTCATCATTATACACCCGAAACACACCAGCGATTTAGACAGTAGTGGAACAATAGTTCTCCTACTCCAATGAAAGTGATGGCTGCCGGGAAAGTAATGGCTTACTCTTTTTGGGATGAAATGGTTTTCTTTTTGTTAATTATCTCCTAAAAAGCCAAACAAATTAAATCAAAATTAAGAAAACGCGTTCTGGTTCAGCAAAGAAAAAACATCATTTTTCAATGCACGGAGATGTTATTTTATTGCCAAAAATTAAAGAATTAGGCTACGATTTATTATCGTAGAAGTATATATTTTTAAATCAAATTTTGCATAAATGCGTATTATGTTAAGAATAATAAATGAGAAAAATAGCAGCAAGAAAGCAATAACTGTTATTTTTTGCCAAACTTTATCAAAAAATTCGTTCATCTTTTCTTTTTGGTTGAGCTTAGTTTTATTGTTCAATTTTTATGTGGCAAGAGGTTATATATCAACCTTCAATGATCGATCAAGTTAATCAACCACAGGCTCCATCAAAACTACCATCTCTTTCCACGCTTAATAAGAATACCTTACAGGTCCGAAATTTTCAATAGACATCGATGTTAAAGCTGATGTGGATGTCTATTTTAACGAATTCAGTTTTGAATTTTATCAAAGCGTAGAAACTTTAGATTATCGCTGGTTCTCTTCTTTATCTTTATTCGAACGACTTCTCAACCTATCCTCGTATGTAGTAAGAGAGGAAGTGTACCTGAGTGCTGAATTCAAGACTGCGTTTTTTAAAAATCGTTTAATTTGTCAGCGAAAATTAGTAAACCTAGTTAATATTTATTTATTTATTATTATTTTTGACTTTTTTATGGTGTGCTGAAATAGTTTACAACATAATATATATGTATTTAATTAATATTTGTCCTAGAATAACTGGGAGGTATCTTTCATTTAAATCAATCCATGAGTATTTTCTTTACATTGCATGTAGTAAATTTGTGCGTTTGTGTGCGTCTTCATTTACTCCTAAATGAGATTTTCGCGTGCTAAAGTTTATTAGCTCGTCGTTCATTAGTACATTATGTTACCTAATATTCAGTGCAGTCAGCGTGTTGTGCCAATTTGCCTACGTTAATTCGAGAAGGAATTAAGACGGTTCGAACATAATCAAATATTCTTTACGATTTCTACATAAAATGATGCTACATTATAGTCAGTCATTACGTTTTACTCAACTTCAAAGTCTTGAGAACGTAATCAAATTACAACGTAGTAATTATAATTGAAAATTTAATCAAAACTGATTGTTAATTAATTGTGACGCCTTTAGTTGATGATATTTATCGTGCGGCTATAGAAATTCTCAAATAAATTAATATATGTAATTATTAACTCGCCGAAAATTTAAAATTAAAATGAATATTCACGGTTTGTTGTCTTTAATATTGTGTCCTTTAATTAAAATATAAAAATAATTGTTTTGTGAATTTATTATTTATTGACACGTTTATCCTCGAAATTTCAAGTTTGAAAAATATTCTCATTTTGCATGTTTACACAATAGTGAAGCACGCAGTCATTGATGGTCGTCAAAGTATTAAAACATGAGTAAATTACGAATAATAATAATAATAATAATAATACGGTATATTACAAATACACTCCAAAAAGTATCCTTGAAAATAATGATTACGAACTATACTGGGAGAGGACAATACACATAGATAAACAAATTGCTAGTAACAAATCAAGCAGTTGATAAAAAACAAAAGAAAGCTTACATACTCGTACATACAATATACTCTGCTATATAAAATGATGCAAACACTACACAAAAAGAGCAATAGAAAGTAGTAAAATATACACCGCTTGCAATCGAACTAAAAGAGGTTTAGTTCTAGTAGACCGAACAAGTTTGAAGATACGAAACTGCAGGAGTTATTGGATGAAGACTCAACTCGAACTCAAAAACAATTGGCAGAAGCGGTAATTGTGTCCCAAGTAAGGATTAGCGACCGAATCCGAAAGATAGGAAAATGGCTGCCATATCAATTAAATGACGGGTCATGAAAAATGGATTTATTTCAAAAACCTTAACCGCAAAAAATTATGGTTATCACCTGGCGAAGCCGCTCGATCGGCTCCAAGGCCAAATCATTTTGTTGCAAGACAACGCTCTATGTTTGGTGGGACCAGAGTGGTGTGGTGAAACAGTTAATACTGATCGCTACCGACGACAAATTATCAATTTGAACCATGCATTGATAGAAAAACGTACAGAATAGGCACGGAGACACGGTAAAATGATTTTATAGCACGATAACACGCTGTCTTATTCAACAAAACCAATCAAGGAAGCATTGAAAGCACTTGGATGGGACATTTCCATTTTCTTCTTCTTGAATCTTCTCAATTGTAGTAGTAGTCGTGTGTCAGAACTAGGTAATACAACAAAACAAATTCTCACACACACACGAACATACTAAAGGTAGTGACTTTAAAAAGAACAGCAATAATCCTAAAATTTCTCAATTATATAACAGATCTCACGACCCTAATATTCATCATTTGACTAACACAATCGTAGCTATGATAACCTTTATATGGGCATACAAAACATCATAAAATTTGTAGTAAATACCGTTCTATTATGAATAATAAAACAAATAAAACAAAACAAAAACAATCTAGTACGTAGACTTCCGCAGTCGTGGTCCATGCTATCTGCTTCTGGGTTTCCGGGCTCGAACCGCGTCATTTGTATATCTGTCAACGTTTCGTACCTATTTGTATGGGACATCTTCAGGGTTGAACTACTGCACTGAAACTGAGTTTCAGTGCAGTAGGATCCAGCCGGATAATCTGCAATTTCGCAGGCTAAAGTACAAAGACTGGGAAACATTGGCCAAGATTTCGTAGAGACTGAAGGAGTCGTAATGAAGGCCAACATCAACGGGCATATTTAAAGAAAAACTAGAAACTATAGAAAAAAGAGGACCGTAGTAGATTAGAAAAGGTCGCAGTGAAATATACTTTGCGTTCACCTTAAGTAATCGTAATCATCAGTAAAAATTGTGTAGAAATGCAACTTGAATGAATAATTCAGAACTAATGTGCATAATATGATGAATGTTTAAAGGACAAGATGTAAGATTTACTGAAAAATGAATCACATTATCGCCACATATAAAAGTATGTAATTACGTAAATGAATTAAAAAGTGTGGGTTAGTTTGGAATCAATCTTAACATCTGAATAAACATGTCTTTTGTTTACTGATGATGTAGCAAGGTATCATTACGTGGTGCGATATTTTTGTTAGAGGCATAAACAATATCGAATTCAACGTCTCCTTTATTATTATTCATTTATCTATTCGTGACAGGGCGTATTCTCTTCTTTATATATACATATATATATATATATATATATATATATATATATATATATATATATAGAGAGAGAGAGAGAGAGAGAGAGGAGTGAGAAGAAAGATATGAGAGATGTTACAATACATTTCATATAAATCAAATCCAACAATGCCGCCTAACAAAATCTATATTTAGATGTGTGTGTATATTTTGTTGTTTCCGCGACTTTTGAATATCAAGATTGAATGTCAGGTGTACAGATGACATCCTTTTGTGTGCGCTATCTACTACAGCAAAGGAAATTGAAGTGTTATAAACGAGAGGGCCTTTGCAAAAGTAGATACGAGACTCGGTTATATACGAGGACATAATAAATATGTATAATTCTAATTATATTTATTATCTAATCTACACAGTTGAAGATGAATGTAAAAAACAAGTATACAGTATGAAGGCTTTACTTTAAAGAATATACCGGGTGTACTGGAAAATCATTACAGGTTTTTTCGTAAAAAAACTACATAATTTTCAGGTAAATGGAAAAATTTATTTTTTCAAAGTATTGGTCATTTTATTCTATACTTCCTGCCCATTTTTTAGGCAATTTATGGATACCATCCCAAAAAAACTGTTTGTCCTTTGAGCAAAACCATTCATTGAGCCATTTTCTAAACTTCTTCGAAATTGGCGAAGTGCTGCTCTGCAAGAGCGTATCCCATTGGTGCGAAAAAGTGATAGTTGGATGGGGCAAAGTCTGGGCCATCCATGTGCTTTCAAAGCTTTCAATCTTGACCGGTTTCGCTGTATGAGACGGCACGTTGTCGTACTGTAAAATCACTTTACCGTGTTTCCGGGCCCACTCTATGCGTTTTCTATCCATGCATGGTTGCAATTGATAATTTGTTGTCGGTAGCGATCAGTGCTAACTGTTTCAACAGATTTCAACAGTTCGTAATACACCACGCAACTCTGGTCCCATCAAATACAGAGTCTTGCTATCATAACGATTTGGCCTTGGAGTCAATGGGCCGGCTTTGCCATGTGATGATCGTGACTTTTTGGCCTTAGGGTTTTCGAAATAAATCCATTTTTCATCACCCGTCACTACTCGATGCTGAAATGACTTCCAATCATACCTTAGAAGCAGTATTTCAGAGACGATTTTTCGATTTTCAATTTGCCTGCCATTCAATTGATGTGGTACTCATTTTCCCATCTGTAGATTTTTCCCATTACTCGTATTTGGCCGCTAATCGTTCATTGGGCTACATTTAACGCTTCTGCCAATTATTTTTGAGTTTGGGGTGGGTCTTCATCCAATAGCTTCTGCAGTTTCGCATTTTCAAACTTTCTCGGTCTATCAGAACATTCTTTATCTTACACATCGAAATCACTACTTTTGAATTGTCGAAATCACGCCTCACATGTTTATATGGTTGGAGCATGCTTACCATAAGTTTCTAGCAGCAAACGATGACTTTCAGCGGGTTTTTTCTTTTGATTAAATAAGAAAAGTAATGCGTGCCTCAAATGCACTTTTTCAGGCACGAAACTCGAGATTTTCAAATAGGTATAAATCTATGACAGTGATGCTTTCGCAAACTATAACATATATGACTTTGGAGCTTGATGTCAGTAGAATAAAATGACATTGTGTTATGTCATTGTGACAAATTGCATACATAAGCCTAGCGACATCTGTTAGAAAAACCGATAATGACTTTCCGCTACACCTAGTATACTTTCAAAACATATTATTCTTCTTCCTTATTTTAAATTAGAATTTTGTCCTATTAGGGAACAACATTTACACGCTATCACGGCATTTCTTTTTCAGACGACCCACTCCTTTTTTGTATTTGGTTTGCTATCCCTTGTCAATCTTATCAACATTGTCTCCTTTATTCTTGACATATTTACATAGTATGTTAGATAAATAGCCAAACTTTTTAGATATACAATAAAACGCACATTATATTATGTTCATCAGTAAATATTTATTCAAAATATGTACCACTGAAATTAGTACAATGTCCGGCACAGTTATCTAATGTATGCATAGATTTTTTTAATCTTATTTTTTGGAATCCTGTTTGGCACCTGTGCTGTGGCTGCTTGAATGGTTGCAACATTTTATAAAATGCTATTTTCACAGAAATTTTCAATTTAGGGAAAAGAAGATAAGTCACGTGGTTGTAGATCAGACTATTTTGTTCAATGTTCGATGAGAAAAATTGATTTTCTATTCAAAAATTGACGAATTCTTAAGGTGGTGTATTATCATGCAATGAAAACTGCTTCTTCCCGCTGGATATTCGAATCTAGCTATATGAATTCTCAACCACAAACGATGTAAAACACCTAGAATCTCCATTAACGGTTTGATCTTCTGGAATATTGAAAATTGTGGACAATACGCTTTCAATCATAAATGTAAACAACACTATCATAAATCTCGACTTCTGAAAACACAATATCTTTGGTTTTGGCTCGTCTTTAATCTTCACTTATATACGTTGATGCTTAGTTTCAGGGTCATATTATAACGTGGTCGGTTATTTTTTAGCTGCCAGGTTAGGGTCGGGACATTTAGTAGGCTTTTGCTTTTATCCCTTAGCTTAAAAAACACTTACGGCACGAAAATTATATTTTTTAATGCTAAAGCGCGTTAAAATAAAACAACTGAAACAACTTATTTGTTTAATTATTCTTATTTTAATTTCGCTTTTGAATTTTAAATTCTTTAAGTTGTTAAACATCGAAAATAATCTATGCGTCATTTGCAGTTGGTATAACTGCTCTATCCTGAAGAGTGAGTTCAGTTAGTACTTCCGAAAGGCGTCTAACTTTGACAGTTTTAAAATCAGGTAATCTGTATCCATATAAGCTATGATAGCCGTAATTGCTATATCACAACTATTATTCAACCGGGAAAACTCTGATCGGCATTTGTCAAGTGTAGTGAAAATAAACTTGCACAATGTTGGTTTAAAATTAATACTTTTCGCAAGTAGTTTATTTATAAGTACATTTAACCTTAAATTTGTGTTTTAGGACTTAAAACATAGTTTTTGTTCGTGTTTCTGATCCATCCTACGAACGGGCTGACAGGGTAGGTACAAAACACGTTTACTTATAAGAAAATTTTATTATTTATACATTAAAAAAGTCAAAGATAACATCGTAAAAATAGAAAATAAAAAATCATTTAACAGTATTTTATATATCACAAAAAACAATCGTCTTACTTCAATTTAAAGTTGCAAAAAAAGTTTTACGTACATGAAATTAGACTGTTCTTTTATTGTGCATTAAAACATGGTTTACGATATAGCAAGAACACTATTAATATTTCTTTTCCTTTTCAAAATAACTTATAAACAATTAGTACTATAATAATTACGTTGTCGGTTTTAAAAAATATCCCAGACGTTATCCCCTTAAAACTTTTCCTAATGCTCGACTTTCATTTAAAAAAAGTGACTAAACGGCAACGCTTTAAATTGGCGTCCAGAGCTATTTTGTTTTGTTCGTGTTATTCAAAAACGAATAAATAAAAATAAACATAGTCAACTACAATAATTATTATCATGTTTTGAACGGCCAGTCATTACGTTTTTTGTATATTCTCCACCTTTCATCTAAGGGTCAGGAGAATGTGCATGTATGTCGATATATGTCTGTATTGACTTCACACAAAAGATAAAAGACGTTAATATAGTGAAATTAATAAACTCTGCGGTACGCAACAGCTACGTTGCGTGAGAGGTTTGATCTTACTTGGCATATTGGATGCTGCAGAGTAATTGTGTTAATACTACACAGCGCAAACTCCCTATTAGCGACGCAAGATCATATATATCATATATATATTTATATATAAATATTAAAAAAAAAAAATAAAGCAAAAAATGTTGTCCTTACTCTCGAGACTACGGCAATGGGGTCCTTCTTAGCCCTGGTACGGATACACTCTCTTAGTGAGGTGAATTTGGGGGGCTAAGAGAAGAAAAGTGGGGTCCGGAGAAGGTGAGAACTTCAACGGTGCTCCCACCTTTCAACCGCGGAATTTGTCAGCCAAATGCCGCCACGTCAAGGCCTACCCGACGCTTGGCGACGAAGTATCTGGGGGAAGGTCCTTTTATATCCCCCGAAATACGAGAAGAACTCAAAATTCGTGACGTAGTTGTTCCGCGCACGCAGAATATGAACATGGGGGTCCTGTGTACAAAATACATTACAATTTAAGATTCATACCTGACCTTCTAAAAGTTATTAACTCGACATTTATGACTCAAGCGAGTTCATTTTATTCTAAATATTCGCGCATATAAACAGGTCAATTAAGTCTCAGCGAAGAACTTCCTTACAATATTTAAAGAACCATTTTTATCATCACCTACGATGGAATCAAGACAATCGTCGCGAGTAGTTTTCAGCAGTTTTAATGGTGTTTGGTCTTCATTTAACTGATTCCGTACAAAACGTGCACAGGTCTTCCTTTTACACGAATCTTCAGTTAAAATTATCCAAATGGTAAAAGTAGTTGAATTTAATTCTTCATTCAATATTCTCAAAGTCATATTTCCATCGACAGTAATGATTTTATGGACTTTGGCAACTAATACAGAACAATCTGCAGCTTCTGAACGTCCAGGTCTTGGATTGTTATTTAAATCATCACGACCATTTAAATAGTGAAAACAAGTATAAACTTGAGTACGGGACATATAATCATCACCATAAACTTTTTTCAACAAATTGTACTCCTCAACAATTTGTTCTTCAAGTTTAAAACAAAATTTAATATTTGCTCTTTGTTTCATTGTGTTTTTGTCACATAAGAACCAAACATACTGTCGTTAATATACGAGTAGGTTTCGCACCCGCTATCCAATTAGTATGAACTGGAGAAGTTTAAATAAGAAAGATGTACTTTTATAAGGCTGCTACCGTTGAATAGATGGCGCTACGTGTTTTATGATTGAAATTAAAAGTTTGGTTATTTATCATTATTCCATAACATATTGTGTATCATTATTCCATAATATTCTTCTATTAATGATTTCTTCGTTTATACCTATGTTACAGATTTCCCTTATATTAGTATTTGGAATTCTATCTGCCTTCTTTTGCCTTCGTATTCGTTTTAATATGTTCATTTCTGTTTGTGATTTTTTGAACAAAATTTGTATCTAAGTTTCTTTTGTCAGACAATACAGGTTTTATTCTACTTCTATATACTCTAGTATTTGCTTCCTATGTGATAGATTTGTTTTTTGAAATATCCAGTAGTTTGCACTGTATAATCACGAGAGAACTTAACCGAAGACTACTCAGAAAGTAATTAAGAATTTTCTGTATTAGTACTGATGTTTTACGCGTTGGTTGCTTTATTCTGATACCCCTCAGCCATTTTGAAGATTAGTGTTAATTCTCACTTATATAAAATAGCTCTACAGAGTGTTTCACTAGGAATCATGAATATATATTTTAGGAGGCGGTAGTATGAACATGTGGCCACAACATGTGGCCACAACATGTGGCCAGTTCCTGGTCACATGTTCATACTATAAAAACTATAAAAAGATTTGCGTAAAGTGTTAAATAAAGGTAAATGGTTATCGATTGCATTTATTCATTATTTAAATGATGTAAAACAAACGAATGATTGATTCTCAAAAATCTTACCACCGACTTCAATGCACTTTCGAACTTTCTTGATAATACTACGTGTAGGAAATTATGTGCTGTATTTTCTACAAGTTACAAGACTATTGTCATTAGAAAAGCCGTAAACAAATATCATGGCATATTCAGCATGTGCAACATATACGAGAAAAAGTACACTATTACTGTTGGACCTCAGACTAGGTAATAAGAATTCTTAACAGGAAGTTTCAAATTAAAGACCTGGGAGTTACTTTCGACCATCAACTGACGTTTAGACCACATATTCTGGCAATTCGTGCGTTTGCAAGTAAATCTTTAGGATTCGAATGCGTGTTTATAGATATTTAAGAGTTATCGGAGTATTAAAATATATATGTATATTACGCTCTCGTTATTAGCAGCCTGGAATATTATATGGTACCCTTCTTTTGTTTCTGACTGCCTAGTGCTTGATCGGATACATAGATGATTCATAAAATTTTTATCTTACGAGATGGATAAAACGTTTACACTCGTTTGAACCAGTCAAGCAGAATTGTTCTCCATATATATGGAATATAATCCCTTATGGACAGAATAAATCTACATTTTGCAAACTTTTTGTGGAATTTATTGGATGGCAACAGTGATTGTAAGTTTCTTCTGTCAAGAGTGGCTTTTCACATTCTTAGGATTTCTGCTAATCATGAAAGCATCTTACAGCGGCAAAGACCAATAACATTAATGTGTCACATTGTTGATATGCTCCAAATTTGAAACATCCTTTACTTTTTATGTTCTCGCGGACGTTTGATGAAGATTTATTTTCTTGGGTCCTTGACCCTACAAGAGTCGGACGATCTTTAACTTTAGCAAGCAACTAGATCCAAAACATGACGCCGAAACACAAATATTAAAAGTTTTAATAAAAATGCCAAAATAAGAAATACAACATAAATAGACTAAACTATTGGGTACTTTTCTAGTGCGCCTCCTACATTTCATGTACAAAAATTTATGCAGCATTATATTGGGTCTGGGAAAAAGTTCGTGGCGTTTTTCCCGATAGATGGCATTGGTTGCTGATAACTAAAGAACAACAAGTCACAGCGACACCACCGAGGGCTCGTTTTTTAGATGACCTTCCGAACGTTAGTTTGAGCGTAGAAACATTGTAATTGGTGCAGTGGTTGGAAAGTTATTCGCACTTGAAAATGGAGAAGAATAATGAGAAATTTCGCTATATTCTGCAATATTATTATGATAAGGGGAAGAACGCTGCGCAGGCTTGTGATAAAATTTGTGCTGTGTACGGTGAAGGTACTTTATCGAAATCTGTTGCGCGGAAATGGTTCGCTCGCTTTCGTTCTGGAAATTTCAATGTGAAAGATGAGTCACGCTCCGGTCGTCCAATCACTGAAAAATCTGATGAAATTCTTGAAAAAGTCCAACAAGATAAGCATATCAGCAGTGTCGATATTGGCATGGAGCTAGGCATTGACCACAAAACTGTTTTGAACCATTTACACAAAGCTGGTTACAAAAAAAAGCTTGACGTATGGGTTCCTCATATTGAGCGTGAAAAACATGATGGACCGAATTAACATCTGCGATGCGCTGCTGAAACGGAATGAAGTCGAGCCGTTTCTGAAACGTTTAATAACCGGAGATGAAAAATGGATTACGTACGATAATCGGAAGCGTAAAAGATCGTGGATAAAGGATAGTGAGCCGTCACAAGCGTTCGCTAAGCCAACATTGACGCCAAAAAAAGTGATGCTGTGTGTATGGTGGGACTGGAGGGGAATCGTCCACTACGAGCTACTTCCAACTGGTCAGACGATTGATTCTCAACTCTACTGTGCACAACTAGAGAGATTACGCCAGGCGATTGAAAGAAAACGGCCCGAATTGATTAATAGGAAAGGTGTTGTCTTCCATCATGACAACGCCCGACCACACACTTCTTTGATGACTCGTCAAAAATTGAGAGAGTTTGGTTGGGAAGTTTTGATGCACCCACCTTACAGTCCGGATATAGCACCCTCTGACTATCATCTGTTTCGATCTCTGCAGAACTCTCTCAATGGAATTAAGTTGGTTTCAAAAGAAGCCTGTGAAAACTACTTGATTCAGTTTTTCGACCAGAAACCACAGAAGTTTTTCACCGATGGGATCATGGATCTACCAAAAAAATGGCGAAACATTGTCGATAATAATGGAGCATATTCGGTTTAAATGAATTCGTCCACGCGCCATGCGGGGACCAGTTGAATTTTACTGAAAAAACGCCACGAACTTTTTCCCAGACCCAATATTATGTATTTACAATATGTTATTACAGTAGTGTCTAAACCTCCGACGCCGACTTAGAATTTGGGTCTAATTTTATATTTTTGATATATAAGTGTTAAGTTCTCTTGTTGATTAGAATTCGAATGATATTTTATATCTGCCTGCATTATGTTTTACATTTACAATTATTTTATTAATTTGTATTTACTTTTCATATTTTGTCCTATAATTGCGAAAACTTGTTGGACAAAGATTTACTACTATTAGTATTATTATGAAATCCACTAAATTTTGTCGCTGGCAGAGACACGAAACTTGGTGATATAATGAGGGGGGACAAGTACTATGGACTGACGAATCTAAATATCAATTATTTGGAACGAACAGACGTGAGTATGTTAGACGACGCTCTGGTGAATCGTTATTGGAACCATGTTTACGCACTACCATAAAGCATGGAGGAGGCAATATCCAAGTTTGGGGTTGTATTTCGGCAGCAGGCGTTGGTGAAATTGTAAAAATAGAGTGTAAATTATCTAGTGAGTAATACAGAACACTATTAGAAGAATATGTCATACCATCAGGGCAACGACTTATTGACAATAATTTCATTCTACAGCAAGATAATTATCCTAAGCATACTTCAAAACTTGTGAAAACTTATTCAACATAGCAGATAGCAAATGGGGTATTGCAGGCTATGATATGGCCACCTCAAAGTCCTGACTTAAGTATTATTGAGCATGTGCGGGATTATCTTAACAGAAAAATGTGTGAAAGGGGACCAAAGAACAAAAATGAACTGTGGAACATACTACAGGAAGAGTGGTACAATATTCCTAAAAATTTCATTAATTCATTAATGGAAAGCCTACCAAAAAGAATGCAGGATAGCATAAAAAATAAAGGTGGTCATACGAAATATTGAAAACTTAAGTTGTTTATGTTTAAATATCGATATGTGTTAGCTTTTATATATTAAAGAAAATTTCAACTTGTGTAAGACTATTATTTATCCTTTTATAAAAGTTTCTTGTAAAATTCAAGAAGGTGCTTCTTTCTTTTGCACAGTACTGTATACAGTGCAGTTACATTTTATACAAATCAAGTTTGACAATGTTGTTGAAGGAAATCTATATTTAGCTTTACATGTATGTTCCATTATTTACCAGACGTTTGAATATCACAATGTAATCCTTTTACGTACGTCATTTACCAAAGAAAAGTAAATTACTATATGTAATACACATATGTATGTATGTATTCCTAAACGGGATGTTGCTGCCAAACTAAAATGGAGGAGGGTACCTATTGTTCGTTCCTCGGGGTGAATGCGATGCTTTATGTATTGTTGAATTATTGTTTTGAAAAGTTTTTAATTGAAATCGTTTCAGTGAGACTTTTTTAACTCGGAAATCGAGTTCAGTGCACGCCTCGCGGGCGCAACGAAGATATACGCACCAGATGAGATGGGATACCGTTGCGATGTATATCGTAATTAAAATTTAATGGCTGGCTAATTTATTATCATCATTTAGGTTGCTACAAAAGAGAAGTAATTAGCCTGTCGCCGTCGGTATACTTTCTTGTTGACAAAAAAGGCGTCCCGAAATTGATTTCTCGTTAGGACTAAGTGTGTGAGCGTGTTATTAAATGCCGCGCAATTTTTTTATTTAATAAATAGTTTTCAGAGGATTTTCAATAAATATAACTGTTAAAATTGGTAAATAGTACTTCATTAGACAAAGTTTTATTAAACATTCATTAAAAGTATTCTATTGTTATTATAATTATTAATAATTGATATATAATAATTAATATACCAACTAATTTACAGACTCAGGAGTGCTGCTACTTTTTCATACCGTGGTTTCTTAGTACCAACTTCGAAAGCTGTGGGCTAGGTATATTTTTCCTGGTTTTTCTTCTTGTTTAAGGAGCATGCCTTTTTAGGAAGATTGTCGGCAGTCATCGTTAATACTTAGTTATTGTTAGTAACTATTGTAGAAGGTTGACAACAGATATATAAGATACAGGGTAACATTGTTTAGCTTCACTTTCGTAACCCCCTAATCATACCGCAAAGCGAAATATACATAGGGAAGTGAAGTAAATATTTTTTGAAACTATACCAACTGTTTTTATATTAAATTGATTAGGCTGTTGTCATTTCATTAGCTTCTACGCCGCAATAGCTGATTAATTAAATAGCTGCACAATATACAAGGGTCGTCCTGAAACTGATACCCAATCGCATATGCACGCTATTTTGATGGTGGCGGATATCTGACTCATGGGGAACTAGTGTCAGTCTGATAACTGCGTTCAGATTCGCATCTCATTCTGGCAATCAGTGTTGTTTTGTAGTAGGTCGTTCAAAAGTTAACATCGTGTGCTAATTAAAACGTTTTTTGGTGATGTGCACTAGTATCTTCATTGGAGAAAATAATTTTCCTTCAGCAGCTGATCAACTGATACCCGTTCGCACATGCACACTGTGCTGATGGTGGCGGCTATCTGACTCATGGGGAACTAATGTCAGTCTGATAACTGCGTTCAGATTCGCATCTCATTCTGGCAATCAGTGTTGTTTTGTAGTAGGTCGTTCAAAAGTTAACATCGTGTGCTAACTAAAACGCTTTTTGGTGATGTGCACTAGTATCTTCATTGGAGAAAATAATTTTACTCCAGCATTGAGTATTAAAATATCTTTATTACGCTGTCGTTATTAGCAACCTGTAATATTATATGGTATCCTTCTTTTGTTTATCACTGCCTAGTGCTTGATCGGTTACATAGGCGATTCATAATATTTTTATCTTACAAGATGGATGAAACGTTTTCACCCGTTTGAACCAGTCAAGCAGAATTGTTCTCTGTATATGGAATATAATCTCCTATTAAATTTAAAATTATTTAGGGTTGGGATAAGGGTGAATAGAAAAGTAAACCGCCATGATTTTACAACCACTTAGTTTTATATCACCATCGTTTTAAGCCATTAAATCAATCACCATTTTGGAAAGTAATTGAAATTTTGACTCTACATTACAGGAGGTATGATTGTAAAAATATTATATGTACATATAATTGGGATATTTTTGTATTTTTCGCTTTGATTTTTTTTTAGAGTTAATTATTGATTATCCCACTGCTATATTCTACTAACCTATATACAGTGTGTATCAGCCAAATGGAATAAATTAGGTATAGGACATTGTACATGAAATACGTCTGGAATTTTCTAAAGAATCCAAAAATTTAATATTTGACAGGATGTTGCATTTAAAATAAGAAAGTTGGTATTGACCACTTTTACATGACACACCCTGTATGTAAACTTTTTATTTAAAAAAATACGCAACTAAAAGTCCCAATCGACGTGCCCGAGCGTTTTTTCGAACACGCTTCCATTTAATTATTATCGAATTTATTCCATTTGGCTGATACACACTGTATAACTACAGAAATAAGAAAAGTAATGTAATGTAATGTGATCCTTTTTTGCCCTATTAGTAAGTAAGTGGTTTTTCTTTTACTTTGGTATTTTAAATAGTTTATTCGTTTCCTCATTTTTTTCTTTTTCTCAAATATTGTTTGCTTACTGTGTGATCTGAACGTATTTTTTTTTATCCTTCACTTAGCAAATGACTTCTAGAGAATTCAATACTATGCCACCTTTTAAGAACATTTTGTACAGAGAACCCTCCTTGAGTCTCCGAAACAGTAGCTAGTTAGAGCCTTAGTAGTAGGTCATAAGATCCTGCACAGGTAAGAAATACGAGCTTGGAATATAGCTATCGACCACAATTGATAGAGGAGTGACAGTATGTTTTGCGTCTTTGCCCTTTTGGAGAAGAAATTCATCTTTTAAATCCATTTAGACCACAAATTCCGTGAAATTTTCATTAATTAGTTCTATAAAAATCGTCGTGTTCATAATTCCTTCAATTCAAGGCAAATTTACTGTGCCATGCCTCGAAAACAATCCCATACCATTGTCGATCCATCAGCAAATTTCATGGTTCTAATTGTATGTTTATCTTTATAGTGGTTTTCTCCACACTTTCTTTTTAGCTTACTTAGCAAAAAGTTATATTTTGCTTTCATCACTCCGTATAATTTTTTTGGAAATATTTATTTTATATTAAATAAGGTGTGAGCTACGCGTAATGTAATTTGTTACGTATTTTAAAGTTAGATATATTAATTGTAAAATTAGCTAATTTTAAGCATTTAATAATAATTAAGTGTATTGAATGACCTGTACATTTCGCAAGTAAATATCTGTTTATTCATATTTCATCATATATTTTAGTTCTTCCGCCAAATTTCGTTCCAACTAATTAAATTTACGAGTTTACATTACAGAAAATATTACCGCAGTCGAAACTCATAATGTTCTGTTTATTACATTGTTATAATTAAGGCAGAAATTAATGAAAAAAATTATGCTATTAAATCTAAGAGGAATCGAACCCCAGTCGTCCGCTTGTCGGACGGGTGCTCTATAATTGAGCTACCAAGTACTCTGAGGTTCTAGTCTTTAATTAAACTGTAAATCTCATTATGAAAGGTGTTAGTAATACCTGCTCCGGTTTTCAATTAAAACATCTATCTCCATAATGACATTTATGGCGTAATTAAATAATATAAACTCAGTCTTTGGTAGTTCAATGGTAAAGCACCCACTCGGAAGCACTCGATTGGCGCTCGATTTCTCACAAAATAGTATGATTTTCTCATTAATTCAATCTGTTTCACTTATAACAACTCAATAAGCAGAAAATTACGAAAATTGCGTCTATATATGTACATATGTATATGCAATTGCATATGCATTTAATATTACCCCAGTTGCTCTAGAAAAAATAACCCCACTTATTTACGATACGTTTGAAATTTCGTGCAGGATATTTCCAATTATATTTCAAAATATCGTCTATCTATATTTAATATAACTATATGAATGGTCATGCACATGCATATGCATGAATCTATTTAATAATGCTATCCCACGTTCACGTCAAATGCCTAGTAAACACAACAGATTCAACAAGGTATTAGAATTTATGCAACTAATTTGGACTGTCCACATATACGCATGTTTGGTATTCCATAACGGCTTCCATAGAAGCTTGATACCTATGCATAATGTAATAACCGAACTCACTAATACCTTAATAAATTACATATAGTACATGCTATTGAAGTGTTTCCAGTTAACCTCAATAAAATAAATATACATATACCTAGATGTACATGTCTATGTATATAATATTTATTGTGTACATACTAAATGGGTTGGATACAATGATTAAGTATAAATTGCTATGTTGTTGACAAAATAATATTGTAGTAGTTATATTGGTTTATTATACCTTGCCTCAGAGTAAGAAGGAGTGATTCAAATATTGCCCCAAAATAGTACATATTTTTAAGGGATTTCACTGGTTCTTGAACAGGCAAGTTTAAAATACATAAATGAATGCCAGATATCCGCCATTTTTCATAACCTGCTAATGTTTAATTATATTTTTGTATTGTTTTCTAGCATTTATTTCTAAATAACAAAGATTAATATTGTTGACAAACAATTGACAAACATTCACAACTGTTTACGTTTCATTTTTATGGTAAGTTAATTTTACAGCTGTGTGTTCTGCGTTTTAGCGGGATATTTGAATCACTCCTTATTCTGAGATAAGGTATAGGGAATACGATATGTTGATATATGACAGTTACTAAAAAGGATTATTTTATTGCATAAGAAATAGAATTACTTCATTTTCGGATCAAATACAGACAAAGGCACTTTTCGACGATTGAGTTTCGCCTTATGTTACGAGGTTAGTCCCAGAATACCTGACTTGACAATGAAAACAAACAATTTAGGAAAAAAAATTTATTACTTTACAGTCTCCTTTTAACTCGACGCACTTTTTCCAGGGATATTGAATAGCTTCAATGTCTTATTTATAGTGAGAGTCGTGGAGCTCCTCAAAATACCTATCAACCGCAAACTCCATCTCTTTATTGTTGGCAAATCTTTTACCAGCGAGACGTTTTTCTAGGTTTTGAAATAATACGAAACTGCTAAATTTGGCGAATAGGATGCATGTGCAAGAAATTCAAACTTTAACTCATTAGTTTTGGTCATTGCGATATTGAATATGTGAATTGGTGCATTGTCTTGGCGAAACGAAACTTTTTTATTTGCCCAATGCAGCCGAGATATCTGGACTTCATCATTCGAACGCTGCAATATGTTTGTATTGTACAATATGCGTCGTTGATTGTTTTCTCTCTCTGGATATAATCAATTAAAATTTCTTACGGGCATCCTAAAAAACTGACTCCATAATCTTGCCTGCAGATGGAACTGTCTTCCCCTTCTTTGGAGCTGATTCTTCTCTTTCGACAGTCATCAATAGTGAACGCCCGTAAACATGAAAAAAATTCGACATCGTTATGTGATATAACACTTCATTCGAACGGCATCAAACCAACCAATATCAAAGCAGAGATAGATTCTACTCTGGGGGAGTCTGCTCCTTCGTTTTAACTGTGTTCCCTCGTCTCAGATTTGAAATGATTAACCCATGTTTCATCCGTGGTTATGAATCGACGAATAAAATCGGTTTTATTGCCATACACACGATTGAAGCATCACCACGACATTGTCTTTGTTCCATTGTGAGTAATCGCAGGACCTATCTTGCGCACAGCTTTCTCATATCCCGAATCTTCAGTCAACATGCGATATACAGCACTTATTGAAATGCCTGCCATGTCTGTTAGCTCCTGCACTTTCAGTCTACAGTCATCCATTGCTATTTTGTGGATTTTTTTACAATTTCTGGCGGTCACCTCATTTGGCCGACCACTACGATGTTCATCTTAGCAGTTCGTACGGTCTGGTTTAGACTTCCACCCAATATTTTAATGTGGTACACGAAAGAGCGGACTCTCCCAGAGTAGAATCTAGCTCTGCTTTGATATTTGTTGAACTGATACCTTTTGAATGAAGTATTGGATCATATAACGATGACGAATTTTTACCATGCTTACGAGCGTTCACTTTGATGGCTTCTGAACAAGTACTAAACAATGTAGCGTCATCAATCTTTAAATTTAAGCTTTATAAGGTTAGCACTTTCTATCGTAGCCATTACTTTCCAAACGACAATTATCATCTATGCGTCAAGCCAGGTATTTCTGTGACTAACCTCGTAGTATTTATTTTCGTAAAATGTAGTAGACATGCAGTTAAACTTTTCCAGTTGAACCTTCATAACAATTTTCCATAAATGGAATTCTTTTATTGCAGAAACCCCACGCTATTTTTATTCTATAACTCGAACTTCTGTAACACGAAATTTTCTACTACTTAAAATCTTTTTATTAGGAAAGACAATTTGTTTAAGTCAAAGCTTTTCTGATTCCCCTACTTCATAGATCCTGTTCAACGTGAAATCTAACAAATCAAGTCAGTTTTGTTTTTTATTAATATCGTGTTAGCCCTTCCTGGTTATTTACTCTCCAATAAAAGGTCAATGCCTTTTTGTCATATCGTATTCCAGGTTATTTATACTTCAATGTGAGCGAATGGCTTTTCTTGGATCAATAATTTCTAAGTTTCACTTAATTGACAATAACTTCTATGTATTTGTAGTTTAAATATAATAATGAAATAGAAAAAACTTAAATCGTTGAAATTACCACAAAAACTGCTTAGTACAAGCAAATACTGGAATAAAAAGCTTGAGCAAATTAAAGGAAAAAAAAGCACTTAAAATCAGATGCAAGCATATTTAAGGAAGCTTTTAACAGAAAACACGATCGATTTAGAAAAAGAATGAAACGTAAATTTAGAAACTTGAGAAATATCAGTAAGAATCACAAAAACTGAGCAACCACTAATCCTTTTTAATGAATCTAGTAAACATAGTAAAAAAAGC
The DNA here is from genome assembly GCA_031893035.1 of Dermolepida albohirtum. NCBI lineage: Eukaryota > Metazoa > Arthropoda > Insecta > Coleoptera > Scarabaeidae > Dermolepida > Dermolepida albohirtum. The sequence goes on along the minus strand of JAVIWB010003917.1, from coordinate 453,265 downwards.
GAAACAGAGAACTTTGAGATAGTAAGCCGAAGAGACAATATTTGTTACCCATACGACATTCTTCTATTCTCACTTTCGTCTAGGCCTCAATTCCTTGTCAACAGGGATTTTCCAAGCAATTCTTGCCACTGCCCTTCTTTTGTCCATTCTGTCTAGGTAAACTTCTTGTAACCTACTTGTTCTTGCTACCTCGCTTGTTTTGTAGCCACCATAGAATTCATACATTCGATTCAAAGTCAGCTTTTTTGTATTCAGTAATTTGTGTACAATTTTGCGTTTCTATAGCAAAATAGAATTCTTCTGTTTTGCTTATTCGAAGTAAATGTGTATCAAGGTTGCTCAATGTATAATCTCATAAATTCACGATTTTGCGTTACGTGATATTAGATTGATTTTCATTGGTGGATGTACGTACACACATGTGTTGTTTTTATTATCAGTGTATATTAAGTGTATTTATTCTCGCATCTTCTTCTCATATATTGGATGGTAATATTCGCAGATATTAATAGTCCTCCATCACTTAAAATTCCAGCTTTCAATTGTTTGCATCCATTTCAAGAGTCTCTGCTTCTTTCTGTCTTTCCTTTGCGTTATGTTTTTGTTGGCTCCCTTTACTTTTCCCTTAGTTAACGATTAATCTTTTTAAATAAATTTTAGTAGTATTTTGATTATTTCTTTTTTGCTCCTCACATTATCAGCATAAGCTAAACATTGATGTTCTCTGTTGAGTACAGTTTCTCTAGTAATTTTTCTATTTTCTCCAATATTAAATAGAACTATTGATAGGAGGTTTCTTTGTTTGAATTCTTTTACAATTATTTAAAACAGTTGCCCTAATTACTGTACGCTAATGGTGGTCGGATCATTTCAGAATATTGATCATTACGAAAGCGTTCGTGAATAAATTCCAAAACATTACTTATACATTTAGAATCTTAAAGTAAATCAAAGTTTAGAATTTATTCGAATCTTTATAAGTTGTTTTAGCCTGCGTCGCCTTAATACACCATCATTCTCTGCATAATTTTTATATCTTGCGCTCTCTCTCTTTTTCTCCGTTCGAGAACAATAGATAAGAAATTAATTTAAAGTAATTAATTAGAAATTTACTGAGCCATGAAGCCCTTGCCGTTATAATAATGACAGCACGAAGTGAAGTATTTTAAGGTGAAATTCCGCTTTCGAACGAATTTACAAAGGACGCTCTTGATTTTTTGTTCGAGAGAAAACTTCGATTGACTCCGGGATAATGTGAAGCCAAGTGTACGAGTTCACGTCTAGTTCCGACTGCACTTTTATAGTCTCGCAAACACCCTATAAACGCGAACTCCATTACTAGACAAATAAGACTTTCTAATCTCGCTGTTTTTGTTGTCTGTTTTTCTTTGAGGACTTTTTCTCTTCGTTTTCATGATTAATTGCATTTACCTGACACAAGAATAGTATGGTCAAGAGATTGAAACACTCATACTTAATTGAAAACGCTTCGCTTAATTGTTGACAGGATTAAATGAATTAGTACTGAGGCTATAGTTAAGAATTATGTAATAATTCAAATACATATTATATGCTCGCGTTTCAAATCGGACAGAATCATATACAGTAGTGTGTATACGTAAGTGACCATCTAAAAAAAATTATGATTCTGTACCATTTTCCAAAACTCATTAAAGAAACTTTGTTCTACATAGTAAAGTTTTCTAATATTAATAGTAGAACAAAAATTATTGCATTTAACTGAAAAAATTAATAATAAAGATAATAATATTAGTATTTAGTATGGCCACTTTTATATTATATATATATATATATATATATATATATATATATATTTATATATATATATATTTTATATATATATATATATAATAATAATATATTTATTTGCCCAACAAAATATACAATATTCCAGAATAGAAATAAGATATTATTATACAATGTGTGAGTTGTACAATAATATACATCGAAATAATCTAATAATACAAGGGTAGTCGTTTATATTTCGGGAACTGGCAATACTGCTCCGATCCAATGATTGCATCGTGAACTTTGTTATTTTTGACAATGTATTTACCCTGACAGTTTTATTATCCGGTCTCTATTTCTATTGTTGACAGAAACTTGAAAATCTTATGTCAGCGAAAGAATGGAATTAACTCGCGAACATTTTCGTGCAATTATTTTTCATAACATTCGGCGTGAATTATCTCAACAAGAATGCATCGACGAGCTGAATTCTTTATATGGTGATGAAGCACCATCGAAAACTACAGTATATCGTTGGTATAGTGAATTCAAAGTTGGATGGCGTTCTTTGGACGATGAATTTCGTGAAAGTCGTCCCACAAATGTTGTGTCGGAAAACATTAATGCAGTGTCTGAACTGATAATGCAAGACCGTCATGCGACATACCGTGAGATTGAGGCATCTCTAGGTATTAGTTACACCAGCGTGCATAAGATACTGCATGAACATTTAGCCGTTAAGAAGCTATGTTCACGTTGGGTACCACATAATATGACAACCACTTAAAAAAGGACTCGCGTCAATTGGTGCCAAGAAATGCACAAAAAATACAATGGCGATGCTTCAAAGAACATTTATAAATTCATCACAGGTCATGAATCATGGCTCTATACGTATGAGCCCGATAGTAAACAGCAGTCGACTGTATGAGTATTCCAAGATGAGCCAAAACCAACAAAAGTTGTTCGCGCTCGAAGCACATCAAAACAAATGGTCGCCTGTTTTTTTCGGAAAAACCAGTCACGTTGTAACCATGCGTTTAGAGAGTTATAGAACGGTCAATTCCGAATCGTACACAACTATTTGTTTGCCAAAAGTTTTTGAAGAAATAAGGAAAACAAATCGAAAACGACAGATCATTCTCCACCATGACAATTCGTGCCCTCATAGGTCGGTTCAAACAATTAAATATTTGACCTGGCTAAACCCTGAATTAATGAGCCATCCACCGTAGAGCCCTGATCTAACACCCTGTGATTTCTTTTTGTTCCCATACGTGAAGAATAAACTTCGTGGTCAACGGTTTTTTACGCCGAAAGAGGCAGTTGACGCATTCACATCTCATATTTTGGAGATACCGCTTTCGCAGTGGCAGCAATGCTTTCCGGATTGGTTTAAACGAATGCGAAAGTGCATTGGTTTTCAAGGAGAATATTTTGAAAAGCAATAAAACTATTTTCGATAATAAAAAATTTTTTTTGTTTGCTATTCCCGAAATATAAACGTTAGCCTCGTACAATGTGTGAGTCGTACAATAATATACATCGAAATAATAATCTAATTAATAATAATAGGTGTTGAAAGTAAAGAAAAATAAACCAAAGTATACCAAAAAATAAAAATAAAGACGCAATGCGTGCGACAGGAAATTACAATGCAAAGCGAACAAAATATTCCCCAATAGTCATACAGATAGACATTTTATTGAAGTTATAACACATCATATAATGGTTATTTAATAAGTATGTTGGTACTTGGGAATGGAAGGTGGAACGTGATAGAAGGACGAGATAGAAATTATGTTACATAAAAATTTAATAAGCCTAAAATGGGAGAAGAATCAATACTTCTGTGAAGGTTATACAAGAAACACAGACCAATATAATCACGTCGAAAAGATAGAGAAGATATATCAAAACGAGAAGATAGAAGAATATCACAGGATTGCTTGGAATAGAATATCAATTTTGATTAAGGTGGTTTACCACACAAAAACGAAGTTGATGGAAATAGCATAATACATGGCGAAAACATCTAATGCCATACAGCAAGTACAAAAGTCAGGTGCGACTATCAGTAGTTCGGGCAAGCGTTGGATAGGAAAATCGACAATCAAAACAACACAAGAAAAGTTTAAATGTGCAAATGAATCGCAAACACGAAATAATGTATACTTTTCGACGTGTAGTATGTCAATTTGTCAATTTCTACTAACATATAATACTTCAATGTAATTGTATCGTAATCAGTTTAGCGAAGAATAGACCCTATCACGGCTGTCCTCAAAATGGCAGTATATGTTAGCAGTAGGCGGGCTACCGAAACGTTGGAATATTATATTCTGCAAACGATGGAAGTAACCCAACTAGTTACTCCAACAAATTCTACACAACTTTATGGTTCAAGTAATCATTAAGTCAATGTAATTAATAAAAGTTAATTTGCAACATTATTCTCAGGTCCTTGATCACGCTCTACTGCAAAATTAAATTCTGAAAAATTGTTGAAGCTCTTCTGGAAAAGGAAAAGATTCTATGTACACATAATAGTAAAATAATAATAATCCACGTATTAATAACAATAGTACATGCACATTAAATTAAAGTAAGTTCAGGGAAGAATTGAATTTTACAATCCAATACAAAATATTTAAAAAGTTTTTGTCTAAATTCCCTAAATTCACCCATAACCTTATCTCAATATCCAAAGTGTAACATTAATATGTATATCATATTTTCGTCTACCCCAGCTACGGCGTATCCTTGAAATTTTAATGTGCGACTTTAAGTGAAAAGACCATTAAAGTAATTGGAATGTTAATGCCGCAAGGACAGGAAAAAAAGAGATATACATAGAAAAAAAGAGAGAAAAAAAGACCGAAGAACATAATTTCGAATTCTTGTTATCTACAGAAAAGAGTCGGTTGCTGTTAGCGCGTACAGACGCGACGACTTGAGGGAAAGGAAGGAAGAGATAGGTAAACGGAACTTGGCGGTGGTAGTGGTGGTATCGTGACATGCCAATCCCCTACTCTCGCTTCCGATGAATTATTCAAACACCAAATAAAAAGTAAACACTTGGATACTCCTCGATTCTTTTTCGATATCCACACTTTGTGTTTTTTTTATTCTTGCTTAGTTCGTCGTGTTTTATCATTTCGGAGCTCGCGGCGGAAATTTCCCCGTGTTCATGCGAAACAATTAGAATTTCAAATTGACGCGCCATCAGTGGCGCCTTTCTGCATCCGAGACCGCCTGCTCTGACCGACCGTATTTATATGTATGCCCTTATTTATATTCTTTTAATAAGATGCATTAGAAATTGTTTCGAAGTAAAAGAACTGAGGAAGAATGAAATGGAACGATTTTAAAAGGGACTGTTTGAATATCATTTAAATACCGCGTTTTGTCGACAAGTTTGTATAAAATAAACGGGAACTCCTTTGTGTGATGGAAATAAATTGAATGTTTGAATTTTTAAAAAGTCTTGGGTCTTGTGTCGTGTTGTTTCTCGGACGGCATTTATCCGATTGGAATTTTTTTACGGCAGTTATTATAGAGTCATGGGAATTAATATTCGATTAAGAGTTTATGTAATTATTATATGAAATGTGAGTTAAATAAATTAGTTCCTAGAATGACCGTGCACCGATGACGTATTTGTGTAGAAATTACATGAGAAATCGTGTTAAAACAATTTTAATTTAATAATAGTTTAATAAATAAATAAAATTGATTTTTAGTAGACAATGAAACAGAAAACATATTTATAAAATATGCCGTACGAAAAGTAAGTCAGAAAATTGATTTCGTATAATTCCCGCTTATATGGCTTATTCTAACAGACAATCTCCGGAAGATATTATTATCCAATGAAGACTTTCACTGTTAGTATATACAGACCAGAAAGCAATTGTCTTTCGCTGACACCTTGCAATTGTTGTCACCGAACGAGTGCAAGCGGCTTTAACTACAGCCAGCAATTGGTATAGAAAACAACGTTTGTCCATTATGCTAAAATGCAAGTAGTTGTCTTCACAGAAAAGAAAGTTCTACCAAACTTGCAATCCCAGTGTTAGAAAGATAAAAATTTCATTTTTTAAGGAAACTAAGTACTTATGGGTACTACTTGATTAAACGTTTATGTGGAAATTCTCATATTATAAAAATCGCCAATAAAGTAACCATTGCTCTGGACAGGTATAGGCGAATGTGTAGCGACTTAGTCTGTTATTTTATTTTATGATAACATATGAGTAATTAGATCCATGACAATCTACGATGCAGCCAAAATTATGATCAGAAACTAAGCAAAAAGAGTTATTAGGTTTCTAAGAGTTACGAAAACCACGAGAACAAATTCTACAGCATATTTAAAGGTGATATTCGATTTACCACCCCTAGATATTTATGTCTAAGGAAAAGTAATGTTAGTAGCCTATGGATTAATGCAGTGCCTTTATAAGACAATTTAGAAGAAAGACAACTTAGAAGAACTTAAGACAAACTTATGAGGGAACCAAATAATGTATTAATTCAGATACGAAACTTTGATATGAACTATAGAATAATTGTACGGGCAGAATTTACTGGCACGGAAGTGTCGTCTTTGAGACTATACAAGGTGTCAGAGCCGCAATTTACGAACTCAAAGAAAAGTCGATCATCCAGGTGAGCTTAATTAAAAATATTATGATATTTTAAGCATAAGTAACTACATTACATGGTTCCGTTGAAAAAATTAATAGGTAGACTAGAATACGTGTATGGTGGTTATTTTTCCAACAGTTAAGAAAGGCACTAGATTTAGTGCAGATCCAATTTTTATGGGCCCTTGTCGAGCTCAGTAGTCGAAAAAAGAAAGAATATCTTTAGCCCCAAGCCATGAAGGCTTTTCACGTGCCCTGAGTATTGTCAAAATTCTATTCCAATCTTCATCCGCCAAAATATAGAACTAATACGCGAACGTTGGGTTGATGAATATGTAATATTTTTGCTGGTCGTTTGAATTTGTTAAGTTTTTGTTTATTTTAATCACTTAAGGTTGATATATAACCCCTTTCCACATTAATTTTCGTATTCTGTATAGGTATTTCGACAACTTGTCATCATTAGCAGATAATTAAACAGTATCGCATCTGGAAAACTACGGCAAAAGCTCGCACGAAACAAATTCCGTACACGATCTGTACCGTCGAAAACTAAAACGCGCACAACAATGTGGATTTGGCTTTAAGTTAATAAACCACAAGCTCCATCAAAATTACCTTATTTATTGTACTTGTGTTATAAATCGTAATTGTATGTGCGCTTCTGAAGTTCCACAAGGCTCACCTAGGGCTTGGGGCTACAGGGCTAACCTAGACCTACTTTTTTTACTATTTATTAATGACACCATTACATCTTTCATTTGTTCTGTTCTGACTTATGTCGATGATTTAATTGAAAAAGATGATCAGTTCTTGCAAAGTAATATAAATAGAATCTACACTAAGTGTACCGATAACAAATAAATGTTGAATATCGTCAAACGTGGACATCCGGCTTTGATAAAACATATTTACATCCACTTAGCAACGTTAAAGAACTCTAAAAGTCTCTAATATTAACTACAACTGAATTTGCTATATATTTTAACATCGAAAAAAAGGTTTCTTGCTCTTCCTTTTTATTATGTATTTCTCTATTGTAAGCCATAAATTTTGGAACGAATTCAGTAAATCCTCTTCATAGAATCACGTGTTTGTGAAAAATAAACACTTTATGTTTTTACATAAATGTGTTGTAAAAGTAAACACATGTCTGGCAATATGGACGAGCTAACAATAATACACAAACATTTATGCCAAGTAGTCAAATTTATTGCAAAAGCGTGTTCTGAAGTGCAGATAGAAAAAAAGTTCAAAATGTCTTGATGAGAATAAGTTACATATTCTAAAGCATATATGTAAGTATTAACGTGGTTAATGAAAGATTTTTAAGTGGTATTCTTCGAATTCTCTTTACGCTTTCTTAATGTACTTTCAATTAAATATAAAATTCTATCCGTACGACTATTCTCAGTGCACTTATCCATGGATTTTAACTCATTGCACTTGTAACAGTTCTCTGATTGCGCTCATTTAGTATCTCTGGTCGCCTATTTCTCGGTAGAATTTCAACAGTTCAGGATATTTTGAATCTTTTTTCAACTTGCATCACAGAACACGTCTTTTAAAAAAAATGGCCTATGGGCTACTTTTTTTTTGTGTAGTGTTGTTAACTCACATATTATTAGACATGTACTTACTTTTACAAGTCATCAAATGCTGATGTTTCATAAATACATAAATTATGGCTTACAATGGAGCAATATATAATGGGTGTTTTTTAAGCTGCCTGAGAACTATCGATAGCGATAGCTATGGTTTGACAGCTGATAATGTCAAACTGTGTTGACATTTCTATTCAGTAAGATTTGGCAAGTCATCATGAATAGTTTAACGCCAGAACAACGCTTCTAAATTGTGGAAATTTACTTTGAAAAAATAAATCTGTTCGCGAAGTTCATAGAGCACTTCATCCATTTTACGGTCAACATAATTGGTCTAGTGAGCAAGCAATTCGTGCAGTTATTGATCGTTTTCGCACTAATCCACCCTCTCGATTCAAAACCATCAACAAGAGAAAGAAATATGCGTACTGAGAGATTCGTCGTCGTTCTCAACTTGCTGGCCTTTGTCGTTCGACTACGTGGAACATTTTACGTAAGGATCTTGGCTTACGTGCCTATAAAATACAGCTCGTGTAAGAATTGAAGCCAAACGACCATCGCTTGCGTCGCATTTTTAGTGATTGGATTCATTTGAAACTGGCCGAAGATGAGCATTTTATCAAAGAATTGTGTTTATTGATGTGGTTAAATGGATACATCAATAAGCAAAATTGCCGTATTTGGAGCGAAGACAATCCACAAGTCGTTAACGAATCAATATTGCATCCATTAAAATTGAGTGTTTGGTGCGGTTGACACATTGGCAGCATCATCGGTACTTATTTCCTTCGAAATAAGGAAGGATCTGCCGTCACGGTGAATGGCGAGTGCTATCGAGGCATGCTGACTGAATTTTTGGTTTCAAAAATGAATTAGCTAAACATCTACGACATTTGGTTCCAACAAGACGGTGCAACTTGCCATACAGCACGCTTAACAATCGATTTATTGCAAAATCAATTTGGCGACACCTGTTCACTGGCCCCCTCGTTCGTGCGATTTAACGCCTTTGGATTACTTTTTATGAGGCTATGTTAAGTCATTGGTTTATGCTGACAAACCAGCAACTCTTGAAGTATTGGAGGCCAATATTCAAACCACCATCGACGCCATACTGCCAGATTTATTGGAAAAAGGAGTCAGAAATTGGACTGATCGAATGTATCATATAACTCGTAGGCAGACATATGCCGGAAATCATATTTAAAAATAAATGCCAAGAAATTATCTACCAGATTATAATAAAAATAATTTCATTCCAACAATATTTCTGTCTTGTATTATCATTTTAAGTTCTCAAGCTCTTAAAAAGACACCCTATATAAAATTCGGTGTTATGTATAGCGAATTATTTTGTAGTTGCAAATAATAAGAGTTTTCATATGTTATTGGAAATTTTTATAAAGTTTTTTAAATTTGTTAAATAAAAGTGTCCTTTTGCGTCTTTTTTTAAAGTAAAAAGCCAACTAAACAAAAAAAAAATAAACTACTGGAATTCTTATGATATTGACAAGTATTTCATAATCCTAACTATCCAATTTACAATGTTTTTATAAACTAAGTTGAAAGATTCCAATGAACATTTCTAAAATACCTATGCCTTAAACTGGATGGTACTTGTCCTGAGAGAAAGGTCTTAAAGAAAAGGCATGGATTTACAGATTTGAAAGAACAGTGTCGATAACATGACTTCTGTTTACTGCCAATATTAGTTTCTTCGTTCCACGTATTGCTTCAAAAACCTTTATCACTTTTAATCCTCGCACGACCAGAACGAATACCAACACAGATTATTATTGTTAAGGATTATTTCAATAATTTACATAATATATTGAGTTCAAAATAACTTTTGAATATCGGTATTGGTTATCAAAACTTTTATAAAATTATATGCATTCAAAATAAAGTCTAATCTATTTTTATCTCTTTAACATCTAGAAAAGTAATTTTTTAGGCTGTATTGAATCGATTACGAAACTTATCATAGCTATTAAATCAGCGATAAAGGCTCACAAAATTTTATAGATCGTAATTGGATTTCAGTAAGGCCCATAATAAAATAAGATATAAAAAAAGAAACCTTTAATACACAATAAATTGAATTCTAATTGTAGATCATTGAAATGTAAATGTTAATACTGGTGGGTAATAAAAGGAGACAGCAGTCTCAGTTGGCTAATGCGAAAACTTTAATTCACTCAGATTTCTGCTCTGTATAACAGAAAGAAACTGACTCGACAATGAAAGAAAGAGTAGCGAGAGGAGAAAGAAGAAGAATTTGGTGCCGGTATTGAATAGAAAGGGGACGGAAGACGCCCTCGACTAAATTGCAAGCAGGTGTAACAGTAAATCTGAATTTCTTGTAAATTGTCTCATCTGGGTTTAGAATTTGAAAAATTAAGAGGGAGTAAAGGGACTGGTACGTTTCCCGTTCAATATAAAAAGAGTCTACCCCTAAGCTTAAACCCTTCTAGTGTTTCTTGAAAAAATAATGGCTTGACTATGAGATCGTCAATTTCTTTTGTTTCTATACAGTCCTGTGCTATGGATTTCTTTCATTTTACAAGAAGAATTAAAATAATTTATTTACTTGAATAAGACAGAAGCAATATTTCTACATTTTATTGTTGACAAATATAATATTGAAATAATCAATAGTGACTGCTCTACAAATTCTAATTATAGATTAATAAATGTTTTAAATAAATTTGTGGAAACGTTACAGTGCCATTTGTTATGTCTGCAAGCATTTTTCTAGCCCTTTCAGTAGAGGTGGCAATGCGAGCGTTTGGTTAGCGGCGGGTACTTCGAAGAAGGGCAAGGGGTTTAGCAGGTAATAAACGTAGGTTAACACTAACCCTTTTAAGCAGAGTTTTGAGTATGCAGATACACAAGGTGGATAAGATCGGTTATATATTTGCAACATTAAATATGTTTCAACAGTTTTTCTATGTAACCGTGTTCGCTGTGAAGAATAAATGTTCGTATAGGCAGAGAACGACCGCTCGACATCTAATGATGTGGCTAAAATAACTTTGTTAACATTTAACACATCTGCAGACACATTATTACCAAAAATTTGATTTAATCTAGTAAAACCTGAATCTTTCGTTAATATTATTAACAATTTAGATTTTACCAGATTAAAAAATATCTGGTATAATATCTATTGATAAAATTGTTTTAAGTTTTCGCCAGTTTTCAAGACAATAGTCCATCCTTTTGTTTCTTCTTTTCTTTTATTTGTCCTCTTAAGAATCTTAGCAATACTGGTACTTTATGATAGTCTAAGCCATTCTTCTTTTTTTTCTATCCATTCTTTTAATTTTACGTTGAAATTTTACTTATTTAAATATCTAGTTTACTTAACTCAGGTATGGGCAACCTTTGACATGTGGTGGGCCAAACTTTAATGTGCAAATACGTTCGCGGACCGCGTTTGAAAGTAGTGCATTTTAAAGTAGTGTTCATAATTTTTAGCGATAGATATCAGACATGAAATAATACAACAATGTTATTATAATATAATTTATTAAAATAACAAAATGAAATGAAACAAATAGGTACAAAATTATAATTAAATCGTTAAATTTGGAATTGTTACAATCTATGAAAGTTAGATAGCGACAACGAAATCAATGACATTTGAGCTTGAATTTAGGAAACTAATCCATCGATGTTTGGATTAATTCCACTGATACAAAGACGTAAAGAATTTTCCAAATTATCGTCAGTCAGCCTTGTACGATATTTTAATTTATTAACTTTTATCACTGAAAAGAACTGTTCGCATTTATAAGTACTGCCAAACGCACAAATCAATCTTCTCGCGAATTTTCTAGGCTGCGGAAAATGGTCTTCTTCGAGGTATTTTTTGTAGAAATCGCACAACTCCACGTCTGCAAATTTAAATTTTAGGAGTGAGTTTTCTTGAGTGAGTAGTTTTCAAAATGTCTCGCGGGCCGGCTCAAATCTTACAGCGGGCCGAATTCGGCCCGCTGTAAGATTTGTTGTATGACTTAAATGATCTGTCTAAATACTTATTAAATGTCTTTTCCTCTATCCTACCTTTTAGAGATTTGTTTTCCAGTTCAGTTCGAATACATTTAGCTTTATTTTTGTCTAGATTTTTGTCACTTACTGTCTTTCTTAAATATTTTGTAACAGCATCTTGAAGTCCAGCTTCTAAACTAGATGAACTAGATGAATACCTGAATCTTACTACCGTCATAGGCATTGAAGAAATGTAGTCGAAGTATTTGAAATTTCGTTAATTATTGATGAAAGTTAAATTTATTCGTATGAGCTTGAAACTAAACGTTAATTAGCTGTTTGGTGTTACAAGATGAGTCTAAACCAATCAATTATTCGCACTTGAAGTGCTTAAAAAAATTATCGAAGCAACTTCTTCAATTTGTTGGACATGTGAATAGTCAGTTTAAATGATTGAAGAACTATTACTGATAATTAACATATACAAATTTTTTTTGCCAGAAGTCATTTATGAATTGGGCAAAACAATTACCGTATCATCCTTTATCATGATAATATGAGCCCCCACATGGACGGTCAAACAATTGCACACTCGAAGGCGGAGAACATGATATTAACATCTCACTGAATGTTATTGATCACTTCGTGATTTCTTTTTGTTTCCATTAAATATGCGGGGAACATATCTTAACACTAGAAGAGGTAGTAGACGTGTTTAGTGTTTTGTTTTTGAAATACTCAACATCTAAGTGGAAGGAATTTTCTCAGAATTGATTCGACCTCATGTAAAAGTGGATAGATTTTAAAGGCGTGTATTTTGAAAAACAGTAAAGCTATTTATAACAACTAATTTATCTGCTTTCATACTTTCACAGTGCCTTTATAAAACAACATTAATTAATAGATTGTTTCATTGCAAGCTGACTTTTTTTGAAACTGAAAACATTCTATTAGGAAGCCGGACGGAATTACCGATGCATGAGTTTTTCAAGGATGTTTTCGTAGTAAATCTCGAAAAAGGGAGACAGGGACATTAGGAAACTCTAATGGAGGTGTCAGAGTGTACACAGGCACTCGAAACAGAATCGTTCCCGTCGTAAATAATAGATTAGTGCCGTGTTTCTGTAGCGACTGTCAATGTTACAAATTCGACGTTGGATGGGACGGTCGCAGGAAAAGTGTGGGTGTGGGACGAATCGGACATGTATGGCTGGCGGAGTACATTTGGCGTTTGCCGTTCGAATATTTTAATCCGGTTAATTTAATTTCTGTCAGAAGCGAGTTGGCGGTCGCACTTTGCATGTCGGTAAGGTTGTCACATCGGCCGAACGTCATGAGTGATGTCCGGTCGTGTGCTTGTAGCCGAACGAAACTGGTGCGCGAATTAATACCGACCAGTCGGGGCAACAGTAAGCTTTGTGACAGCCTATTACCCAATCGCCGAAATATGCAAATGGATACTGAAAGCGATACGGCCATCACTATTAGTTAGAATCTGTTGGAAAGTTGGAAGTTAATATATAATTAGCTAATGGATCTATCTAATTCAGAATAATTTTGATATTGGTATATCGACGCCCCGTGATTTTGTTTTAATTGTTTACTTATAATGTTCACTGAGTGCATTAGTAAATAAATTAATAAATAAAGCAAAATGAGTTTTAAGTAATCTTTAATTCTTTTAAATTACTTTTTATTCGTTTGTTACTTATATGACCTCGGTTTAGTTGTAATGAGATCTCTTCAGGCGGTGAGAAGAAAGAGTTGCAAGATACCTATTTTTATAAAACTGAGCCAGAACAAATAAAAAATAAATAAAAGGAATACTTAAATAGGACTTTAAAGAAAATACTAAATTAACTGTGAATTAACTTTAATGAAAGTATAAATAGGACAACTACATAATGGTGTCCCAAAATTAACGCAAGATTTGAATTTGTTGCCATTTGTGCAATAAAGTGTTGACAATCTTAAAAAAAATAATTCGACAGCTAACAGTTTAGGCTATAGAACAACGTGTCTTCATTATTGAACAATATTTTAAAAATAATGAAAGCTTGGCAGCTGCAGCTCGAAAATTTCATACAAAATATGGTCGGAATAGTGTTTTGACTACGTCAACTGTGACGAGATTAACTGAAAAATTCAGGGAGACTGGATCCATTGGAGACGCCAGACACACTAGTCATTCAAAAACAAGCCGTTCAAATGTCAATATCGAAGCAGTGCGAGAGAGTGTCAGTGATATTCTAGGAACCTCAATTCGGCGTCGTGGACAAGAATTGCAAGCTTCAAGAAGCTCTCTGCAGCGTATACTCACCAAAGATTTGTGTCTCCGTGATTACAAAATTCAATTAACACAACTGAAGCCTAATGGCCGTGCACAGCCAAGAGAGTTCGTTAGCACAAACAAATGACTTTAATAAAATTCATGTCTCCAATTTACGTAGGGAAATTTGATTATTTATAGAGTATCTTGTCAAGTTCTTGAACCGTATTAAAAAAAAAAGCTTCCTTTGCACTCATATACAGTTTCTGTCGTACAAAAACCGTATTCTCGTGATACCAAACCAACCGATTCATTTGATTAACAACGAAATTTTCAATGCTTAGTTGCATCAATGAATCCTGGCTTCAATTACTAAAGTATGTTAATAGCCAAAACTATAGAAGTTAGACAACTTAAAACTCTCATTTTATTGAAACTTTGTTGCCTCCGGAACAGCAAGGGTAATAATTACTGCAAAAACATATCGTATTCATATTTTGGAAGAATTCATTGCTGAGTTACATGATGAACTATATCTATGATATTTCCAGCAAGACAATGTAACCATCCCATGCAGTTTGAAGTTCAGTAGAATATGCAGGAAAATTTTATGGTTATTGTAAAATAAGATTTGAGGTCACTCCGATCACTAGACTTAACACAACTAGATTATTATTATTTGGTCGAATAAAAAATAATATAAGAATGAACTTTATAGTACTGAAAATTTGACTTAAGCTTCTGAGCACGAGATTTGAGCGATTACAGGAGAAAAACTTTAAAATGCTTTTAAAAATATGAAACAAAGAATTAATTTATATTTGGAATAGGACGGTGGACATTTTCAACATTTACTGTAAATTATGTTTTTGAAATAAAATATGTTTTTAATAGAAATGTTTTTCATTTTATTATGGAACTTTAGTCTCTGGCATGAAGGTTTACTATGTTTTGGAAATAAATAATAATTTAAAACGCTACTGGAAATGCAGAATTGTGAATTTATCTTAAAATTTCGCCAATAGTTCACTATCAATCATTTTGGTATACTCGCTAGATGATTTTAAAGGATAATCATAATTAGAAAGGGAAAAATTGCTCGACGTTTTATAAGACGTGCGTCTGGGTGTTATGTGGTGCAATAAATTTCATCGATAATAGCTCCTGCCTACGGTGTCAGTATGTATTCTGTTATTGAGTGTAGTGTTACGAGGTTCGCTAATCGTAATTTATGTTGCAAAAAAAATTTTTTAACAAAATATATAAGTTTATTACTGAATTATCTACTTAATGATAACACTGAAAATGCTGCTTAAACGGGTAAGGGTTTCAGAACGTCTTAAAAATTATAACTGGCTATTTATTTTATTCTATTTACTTATTATTAAGCGCTTGTCTTTTGTCATCATAATAAATGATTTTCTTTTAATGTAAAAATCTTACTACGCAATGCCTAGAGTCTGCTACATTGGAACTAGTAAATTTGATTGTTCAGTTTTTCAATCTTAATTATTGTTTAATTACATTTTTCTTTGATTTTTAATTAATGTTTTACAAACAAAATTTTTTCTCTCGCGCCTAAAATTTTAATAAAGCTGACAACAAAGTATTCAGCAATGAATAAAGCTAGACTTTGAAATTAATTTACTGCTTGTATAACGTAAATTTCAACTTGACAAAACTTTGACAAAAAATTTGTATGGTACACAAAATAAACACATAAACAGGCTGTCAATGTAGAGAGGCGCGGAAAAGCACTTAATTATTTTGCAAAGAGAAATATGTCATCAATTAAAATTGTTTGGGGCACAGCCGTGCGGGGCGAATAAATAAAATTGTTCGAAACAGTTTCAATTTTTCGAATTTTTAAATTAACTGTCCTCCAAACACATTTTCACAAAAAAAACTAAAAATAAAATTTGCACGTCTTTTATTTATTTCAAACGGAATAGCCGGGAGTAATAGATATTGCGTAGGATGGTCTACAGTACGATAGGAATCTCTTATCATCGTTTGTACGCATGAATAACTTCCCTAGATCGTCATTAAAAGGTAAAATCAATACACGAAGAATCGAATCGGGAAATTTTCAAAGTGGGAAATAAAATGTTTGCTCGTTCGGTGTGTTTATCAGATAGGAACGTCACGAATGATAAAAGCTTATAAGTTACGATGTAATGAAGGCCCAAATCAATGAGCGCTGACAACACGCAAATATCGAATACGAACAAATAATGTCACCACGACAAAAAAATAAATGACTAACACCGTGATAAAGAAATGATACATTTCTTCCTAAATAAATAATCAGTATTAACATAGACGAAATATCGTTATAAATAAATAATTGGTTGTTATTTATTTTCAAAACAAGGGCGATAAGATTTGGAAGTTGCCACAGCAATATAGTCTTGACGTAATTTTTGATTAGGTATACGAGGCATGGCAATTAAATCACGAGACTGCGCTCTTTCCATCGCGTAGTCACATCGAGCGAGGCTGCATTTGGAATATCATTGACCTCGATACTTTTCAAGCAACAACCCGTAGTTTCGTCTCTTTGTCAGCTTCAGTTTACTTTCGAGCTTTAATTATAGAGCATACTGTTACTTAGTACTGCCGTGATAATGGTTGATTTAAAAATGGAGCAGGGTATTAACCTGAAATTACTTGTCAATTTTAAAAAAATCGCCAACAGAATGTCTACGAATGTTAACGAAGGTGTTTGGTGATAGTGTTATGTCACGTGCGCGAAAGACAATACAGAAAAAAGCACGATAGAGCAAATCGAAATTGAAGGCAATGCTGATCGTTTTCTTCATTATCAGAGTGTTATCACGACTGACTAGGTGCCTGAGGGTCAAACCGTTAATCAGAAATACTACAAGCTAGTCGTAATCAAGTCGTGGGAAGGAGTAAGGAAGAAAAGACCGGGTTTGTGAAAGAACGACTAGTGGATTCTGCACCAGGACAAAGCACCAGTTCAAAATATTTTGCGTTTGTTCTTTAATAGTAAACATTGACAAAGAAACAGTAAGACACATTTTGCAAGGTGAATTAAACATGACGAAAGTTTTAGCTTACCGTTTCTAAAAGTGAAAACTGTATTAAAATGAATACAGTTTCAGTCTGTTGAATATGTAAAAGCAAAAACGGCAGAGTTGTTGAAGAGGCTAACAACTGATGAACTACAGCATTATTTTGAACAACGGAAGACATGTATACAGCGGTGTATAAATAGCGGATGAGAGTATGTTGAAGAAGATAAAAATTAAATGTAAGTTTACTTGCAAGAAATAAGAGACTAGTGTGAGAAATGTTATTTCTTGCATAACATTTCTTACACTAGTCTCGTTACTTTATTGCCACACCTCGTACAGTTTTGTCTTATAAAAATTGCTCCAATTGTTCCGACAAATAGAATTTCGTTTTAATCAGATCTAAACAAAGAGTAAAAGTTAACGACAATAGAAATAAGTGTAGAAGATTTTGTTACGGTTTCAACCTCTGTGATAGCGGTGCTTTGGTGGTTAACAGGTAAAGGGTACTATGCGTCGACTAGATTCGCAAAACAAAGCGGGTTAGTTGACAAAACTTTAAATATGGGTAAAGCTGAAAAGTAAATTATTAAGGAGGACACCAGGGGTTTTAAATTATTCGGTAGTGTTAAAAAGCTCCTAACTCCAGCTAAATAAACAAAATAACGTTACTCAAATAGAACAAAAAAGTTGAATTTAGAAACTATATAATTAGCATTAAACCTGATTAAACTACATACTAGTAATATAGATAATATATAATCGTTATTAGACTAAAATTTCGATTAAAGTTGTCTTAGAATAAGACGCAAAGATGCTAAGTGGGTCAACGTGTAGTTGTGACCATGAAAAGTATGGTTGGAATAAATCAAGTTCAGCAAAAATTGCTGAAATAAAATAGTAATGGACAAAACAACAACTATATCAACCTCACAGAGTCTATAAAGGTGCAAATTTCGAAGCATTCGTTAGTTGTGAGTTCCAACTAACACATATTACATAAATCGATACAGAAATCAACACGTAATGGAAACAAATGAGACGTGGAAACGAGTTTCAGTTTCCTTCCAGCTAGACGGGTGGAGTGTAGTATACAGGCTGTAGAAAATGAAATGATATTAACCATATTTCAATAGGAAACTAATAAAAGATAAAACAAAAAAATTGTTAATAAAAGTAAGAATCGAAAATCACCAGGAAAAGACGACATGAACAAACAGAGTATAAATTACAAAGGCGTTAAACCATGTTGTTACGCATTTGTCTGGATTTTTCAGCGACGATAAAGTAAAACACATTTAATTAACAGATTAAACTGTATTAATGACGTCAATGCATTAAGTATTCAATGATAGTCTAACTAATAATCCCTGATGTACGATCTCTGTTGCTTTAGGTCTGAAAATCTAGAATTTTCTTTTTTCGAAACAGACACATTCCCAAAGTCTGTCCTTCTTGTGTTTCCTCTTTCTTCTTTTTTTTTATTAAAAATTAGGACAACCGGTTTCTTTTTAGTATTTTTTATTCTATCTTTTTACTATGCTACAATGCTTCTCTACCAAAATACACTTAACTGCAATGAAAAATACTCCTCGAATACCTTCTCAACTTCGTCCAAGAAATTAATATTTTTTTGTCGAAATTATTTTGGAAATTATGAAATAAACAATAATCAAATAACCTGTATTAGAAATTATTCCGCTGATAGAATATCCTTTATATTTGAGACCACAGATGGTATAGTTTCTCTTCTAGCATTATCTTAAGTTATTTAAACTGACAGCAATATATCTACTTCGTTATCGTTTTGACTTGGGTTTGAAAATCCAGTGGTCTAAACGACAACTTAGTAGATAAAGACTTTGTTTACCTTTGGGTAATAGTATTTCTCCTGCTCCTTTTGTAGTTAGATTACAGTTTTTCGAGTTTAATATTAAAAAGTTCGTTCACTTTAGGATAATACTCTTTGTACCGCCCTCATTTTCGTTCTATTTGTCTCGTGCCCTCTATTAAGGTCAATATTCTACATAGCAAGGGTCTTTCATTAAGCGCATCCTACTTTTAAATTTAAATAAAACAAAGTTTGTGTGAGATATCATCGAAATTTTTTACACGTTTGAAGGGCCTACCGATGCCATTATTTATGGAATATAACATCGTGCAAATGTCCGCCGCGGCTTCACGGGATGGCGCGTGTCCGACATTTCCAATTTTCCATGACTGGCGCATAAATCAGCCTGAATTTGACCGATGACCAGTTCACATCATCTCCACGTGAGATGACCATGCCCTTGAATCGCTCGTGCAGAATGTCCAATGTGGCACCAGCTGTGTGGCACGTAGCGCCGTCCCGTTGAAACTACAGGTCGTTAGTGACCATATCACCCACTTCAAGCCAAAAGAAAGGCCGAGTTCTTGTGAGCGACGCGAAATCGACTACCTTGGATTCTCCTGCACACTCTTACGTACAGCAGCGATATTTTCGGCTTATCTTGCGTTTCGTCATCGTACGGGTATTAGTTCATTGTTTACCAAACCAGTGGACTCAAATTTATCTACCACACTGCAAATAATTCTCTTGGTAGGACGACTATGGCGATCGTAAAATAGGCGAAGTGCGTGGAACGTTGCCCAAACAAAACACCCATTTTGATAAAACAATTTTATCATTTGCACGTGTTGTTGAACGCTTTATCCGTCCGTGGTAGTTTGGCAGAACAGACTGAATAAATGACGACAGATGCAGCTTCAACAATATGGACGTTATCAACTGTCAAAGTTCGGAAGTCTCTATTGGAAGACCTGTTATATTCCAATATGTTTTAGCTGAAATAATTTTACCTAAGTTCTCTAAGCGCCATATAAATAAGTTCGTCCTATAATCACATCTCCTATACCACGGTTAGCTGATTATGTTCGTGTTGTATATTGTGTCAAGTAGTAGTTTTCGGCTATCAAACCGTTAATGTTTTAATTTCCTTTTTAATACTTCTACTTTGGTTATCTGTGGATTTAGTACCTCCTTCTTCTAATTGTGTTCAGTATGGAATTGATGTTCACTCGATTACTACGCCTTTTCATGTTCGTCTTTCAACCATGATCAGTTCCTTCTTCAAGGGAAACCCTTAGTGATTCCATGTACAAGTAATGGAACTATAGTCTCTTTTTAATTATCACTTGACAGATTCATGTCGTTATCCTGTTTAGCATTCTTGTAAAAAACTTATTTTTTGCCATCAGATGTTTATTCTTAAAACGCGATAATAAACAAAAGTGCATATGTCTGTAATATAATTTAAATCAAACTAATCCTCATCCTGTGCCAAACATCTTTCACACAAATATGTTTAATTCGTAATGGAGGTCATTACTTATCATTGACGAAGATATTCAAAATAAAACAGTGTCTAGTTTATTGTTAGTTGTGTAAGCGCCACCTGTTGTGGTGTTATTTTTTTTTGAATGAAATATGTTTTATCCGAATGGAACGATGTTTTATGTGTAGATGTATAAAAAGCTAACACACGCTTTACCACATAAAACATATTTCAAGTGATTATAAATCAAAAATGACACTTGATCGATAACGTATGTCTTACATGACTGCGGGCGAATATGAATAATATATGGTGAAAAATTGCCTAAAGAATTTTTGAAATGAAATTTCCCTTGCCATATTTTCAATTTGGAATCATTTATTATATTTTTTCGTATTAGATTACGTATTATGTACAAACATTGTTTGTTTAAAAGACTCTCAAATATGTATGTATGTACAATATTCAGAAATGTACATACTTATATTATATATATTTGCATGTGAAAGATTACCTACGTAATATTTTATAATTTATTTCTTCCTTTAAAGCTTATTATCTTGAAAAATAGAAAATATATAAAACTACTCACAGATAAAATAATGCCCCTACTAAATGTTAAACACAAATATAATTAAAACCTGTACGAAAAATATGTTAATTTGATTTACAAATTAAGAAAGCGCCATCAGCTGGTTTTCCTCACCGTTGGATATTTTTCAAAGTTTGATGCTTTATTCAAATGAGTAAACCTTTCGATTAATTATGGAATATAACTTCATTTAAATAGCTTCCTCGGCTGATTATGCAGTAGCGCAGCATGCGCCCAGTTTTGTAGTGTACTCTGTACTTTACGAATAGCTGGATCAATATTGTACTTAAACGCCTGAATATTTTCAGAATTGTCAGCATAGCACTGATCTTTAATAGAATCCCATAAAAGAAGTGCAACGGTGTCAGTTCACAGCTCTGCATAGGCCAAATATTATTGCCAAGATGGATGATTGATTTAGCCGGTTGATAGTTCAATGACAGCTCACTGGCTAATCATGTGGGTTTGACTCTAATGGCCTGCTATGCGGGAAGGTTTTTCGAGCTTTTTTCAGTTATAGCGATTGTTGGCAGGCAAAAATTTTAAGGCGCACCAGAAGCGGAGGCGTAATAATAATTCATGGTCTGCTAAAGCTCAATTAGTGTTAAGCTGTTGAGGATGTGAAGGCATGGATGATTATTATTATGGCGAAGACTTTACTCACTTCCTCAAAGTCAAGAAACTTTTTACTCAACTCACATATCTATGGGTTTGAGCTCGGACTGTACGCGGCTAATACTGTGGTGTTACTATACATCAAAAGGATAAATCAACACAAGTTTTGTGATATTCCAGGTCGAGGAATGTTACGAGTAACCACTACGAGGAAAGATAAAAGATAAAAGATCGAATGTCACACGGATTGTGTAGCACGTAGCAGTATCCTGGTGCGACTAGAGCTTACCCAAGCCCAGTTTATCAATATCTAGTCAAAAAAAGTAATATCATGTTTGTATACTGCCCTCCGCTGACCGTAACAATGTTGACATCTTCGTCTTCGAAGAAAAATGTGTCAATAATGCCTCTATTCCAAAAACTGCATCACTGAGGATGCTTTTCAACGCTGAGGATGGCTTCTCTACGTCAGTAATTTTTATCAGCCTCAAATACGGCAAAATAATGAATAACAAGCGCCTCCCTCTGTCGTCCACTATACTGAACGACAAAGCGAGAAACGCGTCTATCTCGCTTGTCGATAACTAAGTTATTAGAGCGTATAAGACAGACGCATTGCGCAACGGCTATTTGCCAATTAAAAGAATGTTAAAAGGAATCATTCTATTATTAATAACACCCTATCTACTACATATGTTTCACCGATATCACGGATCGTCTTATACGCTCTAATAATTTAGTTATCGACAAGCGAGATAGACGCGTTTCTCGCTTTGTCGTTCAGTATAGTGGACGACAGAGGGAGGCGCTTGTTATTCATTATTTTTCTGTATCGAAATGATATGATAGACGCTACCAAGGAATCGTTAACTAATAACACAAATCTGCCTGACGATCCGTGATATCCGTGAAACATATGTAGTAGATAGGGTGTTATTAATAATAGAATGATTTCTTTTAACATTGAAGTACGGCAGTTTTACTTGTTTACATAACCGCCGATATTAAAACGCGCCTCATCTGAAAACACGTTTTTTCAAGCGAAATCGATATTAATTTCCAGCCTCTCTAAAGTCCGAGCTGAGAAGTGATAACTAAGCGGGTGATCGTTTTGCTTCAATAGTTGAGTAAGTTGAAACTTGTAAACGAACATTTCTAAGTGTCTATGCAGAATTCTCTTCAGATCTGTGTTGCTGAGATTTGTGGTGAATTGAAGTTCTCATATTTAAGCGCAGACTTTCGGCAATAAAGACAATATTCTCGACTGGTAGCGCTAGAAAAACACGAGAATAATTTCTGTTATCAATTAGCAGTCAATCTCACCAACATTTTTTACAAGCTTACAGCAACTGCGTTTGGTGCATACTTTCGATTGAAAATGCTTTTCAAAATTTACACTCTTTTGGCAATACAACACACTTTGGGAATAAGTTTTCAGTATTTCCCGTCAGTCGAGCGTAAATTTATTCATTTCGTATATCGGAGGTTCGACGCTAAAAATCTGTCAATAATTTAAGCGCGTTAGTATTATCAACGACAAAATAATACAAAGGGTACTAGGAAAGTTTTGCAATATGACGCAACAATGAATCGTAAGAAGGTGCTTGTTGCTGCATGTTGAGACATGTTCATGCGTGCATAGTGGCCGCCACACCACATCGATGGGCTCAATTATTCGTTAGCAGTGAGAGTGTAAAGTGCGTGCGATGGCATTGTGGTCAGGAAATGAGATAAGGGCAGTTTCGCGTTATAATTTCGTGCGTGGTTTAAACATAGACCAGTGCTTCGAAGAAATGACTCTTGCACTGCAAGTGATGTTTGTCAATATCGCACAATGATATTCAGGTGGTATAGAGAATTCCAGAGGGGGAATTTAACTATGGAGGATGTTGAAAGACCGGGAAGGCCACGATCGTCAGTTACGGAGTAAAACGTTACTACTGTGAGGAAAATGCTTGGCGAGGATAGGCGAGTGCCCTACCAACAGACAGAAGGTACTTCAGGCCTAAATGCACCAGGAATTCGTTCGATTCTGCATGACCATTTGCACGTGAAGAAACTTTGTCCTCTCTGGGTGCCGCATTGACTGACTGAAGAGTAGACGACACGACGTGTGACTTGGTGCCGGGAGATGCTAAAAAAGTTTAATAAGGGCAGTCTCCGTATGTGAACAACATCGTGACAGGTGACGACACTTGGCTGTACTATTACGATGTGCCGACCAAAGCTCAAAACAAAGTTTGGGTCTTTGATGATAAGGACACACCCGTAGTTGTCAGAAAATCCCAGTCTGTAAAGAAGAAAATGATAGCTGTATTTTTCAAATCGATTGGAATTGTGGAACGCGTCGTTTTGGACACACAGAAGACAGTCTCAGCTAAGTGGTATACTGAACAGTGCCTGCCTAAAGTCATTGGATCTATGAAGAACCTGCGGCCCAAGTCAAGAATGGGCACCTGGTTCCTCCATCACGATAATGCTCCAGCTCACCGCGCCAAAGGCTGCACCGAGTATTTGACCACGACAAGTTTGAAACTTCACGAGCACCCTCCCTACAGTCCAGATCTTGCTCCCTGCGACTTTGCGCTGTTCCCGCATGTGAAAATGAAGCTAAAAGGGAGGCGGTTTTCCAGTGACGAGGACTTTCTGCGGGCTTGGGACAACGAGTATGCTTTACTCCCTAGTGAAACTTGGCAAAATTGGTTTAAATATTGGTTTTGTAGGATGGAGAGATGTATTGAGAGTAGAGGAAATTACTTTGAAAAAATTAAATAAACAAAGCTGTATTGCAAAATTTTCCTAGTGCCCTTCGTACGTAGTTCAACAAAAAACAGCAGATGACGTTCCCGATATTTAAGTATATTAACATAGATATTTGATCATTCAATACTGACTTTAGTAGATAAGATATGGCTTGATTATTAAATTAATACAATTTACATAGTCTCTCCAAACTTTCTAACCTAAATATTGCCTGTAGTAGTATATAAATTGTTAGAAACTTGGCCGCAATAAAGCCATATGTATGTATGATAGTTAACCTGGAGCAGCAATGAAAGTTTTTTGAAAAGTTTCGTTTCAATCCGTTCATATTACAGAAACGTATTAAGTTCTCACGGCCGTGAACTTAATACCACAACAATCAGAATAATTAATTGTAATATCGCGTAGGCAAAATATCACTACTCAACTTGAACATGTATCGTTTTCATTGTTCTCGCTCGGTTATTGTTGTGTCGGTTGACGATAAACATGAAAGAGAATCTGAAACTAAGAAAGAACGAACAAAACAGCTTTAAATCTATTTTTATTGTAGCTTTACATGTCTTTTATACAATGAACTGTAATTTATCTTTGCTAAAGTCTCGTCGGCCACCGGCAATGCGCAGACACTTACATGTTTAGTTGCATAAGGTGGATTGTCATGTCCCAATAACTCACAGTAAACAGTGACATAAGATTATGGCTAGGATAAAGTAAAATTAATTTACGGAAACTAATGCAGTTACAACCTTCGGATTTCCATATAGAAAATACCATTTCTTATACTGCGTTGTTTCTTTGCTTCTATTTATTATTTCCTTTTTTTTTCACTTATTCCATCTAGTCCTTTTCAATCTTTTTAACTTCTTGTTCTTAATTTCGTATATTCGTTTAGGTGGTACTTCATTTCCCATCATTCATAACTGATCCAACCAACATAGCTGTGCTCAGTAAGGTGTTGAAGCAATATTATTCTTACTGGGTCTACCCAGATAACATTTCTTTATTCCTCATAC
Organism: Dermolepida albohirtum; assembly: GCA_031893035.1. Classification (NCBI taxonomy): domain Eukaryota; kingdom Metazoa; phylum Arthropoda; class Insecta; order Coleoptera; family Scarabaeidae; genus Dermolepida; species Dermolepida albohirtum. The sequence goes on along the minus strand of JAVIWB010003917.1, from coordinate 427,660 downwards.
TTTATTACCTCTTTTACTCTGCCAAATTATGTGTTTACCAGTAGTTAACAAAAATTACAATGTGGCTGTTATACAAACTGCGCATGCGCAATATTGGCTTCATATACATGACTGGACACGTTGTTGCGAGTGGCAGTAGTAGAATCTGGAACATTGTACTCAGTTGTGTATGATTTAGCGGGAAGCAAAAGAATATAGCCTGTGAAATCGCAGAATATTTAAAGTGTTAGGTACATTCAGTTTTAAAATTCCTACAAATCGAAGAAGTTAATCAGAGAGAAATTCACCGCAGAATTCGGGGCGCTGAATTCTTCCTGAACCTGTGGAAAATTTTAGTGTCTGTATTTTTATGTCTGCTGTACCCAATGAATCGATTTGCGCTTGACCAACGTTGGGAAATACTGAAACTTTGTTGGTTGTGTTGCCAAAACAGTGCGAATTTTGAAAACAATTTTGGTGCTAATGTATATTCTGCACGAATGGGAAGAATTCTGACCACGAACACTTCGAAACATTTAGATAAAACACCAATAATTTTTTGCCCCGTTGTTTTGATTTCGGATGGGACGCTTCTTTCTTTTTTAATTTGTGGTAAGCTTTTTGACTTCTGTTTGTACTTTGGCCTTCGTTTCATCACCCGCGATAATCGATTTAACGAAGACCATTCTCTGTGGATAAAATTATGTCTCTACAATGTCGACTCATTGGTTAAAGTGTGGAATTTAGCAGACTTTTACTTTATCTAAATATATAATATTATGTAGGATATGTCATATCATTTCCTTGTTTTTGTTTAAAGACCAACGGATAGTCAAACATTTCAGGTATTCTAGATGAACTTAGTCTTCCGATATTATTATCATCTTCTAGCGTATCTTCTCAGTTAAAAAGACGGTTGTGCCACAGGAAAATATTTAATGTAACATACTTAAATGAAAAAATCACAAAAACTTGTTTCATCATTTGGTATGTTTCAGAGACACTTTTAGTTGCGTTAAATTTAATTACATGTCTTTATTCATTTGGAATTATTCAATGTGAAGAATATTTTACTTCGCTAGTGATCATCCGTTAAATTTGTAGCTGCACATCAGTTGATGGTTGAGGTTTTGTCACTCATGCGCAATTACATTGATGACGCCACTATCAGCAGATATCTAGCGTCAGTCTTAAAAAATCTTTGACACATTGTGTTAGTTCTCCTTCATTACTCTGTATTATCGTTTCAATAATAGCACCTACCAGATGCGCAGAATTGCTGAACAATACTTGATAGTAGTAATTTTCATTGAATGGGAATACGATGAAAAAATTAATCCCCAGCTTACCTATTTCGTGGCTAGTCTCACATCCTGTCAAAGAATGTTTATACATACGTATTAATTACATTCCTTTAGTCAATCTATTCGGAAATTTATTAAATTTAGCATGGAATATATGTACCCATTTCCTTTCAATATTAAATTTATATTATATTATTAAAACACTTTAGTACACTTTTTAACACGAGCACGTACAAATTTCAATTAAAATTAGATATTAGTTGTAGTAGTTACTTTCACATATTTCATTATTTATGTTTAGAGTCTAATAGCAGGTATCCAAACCAGATAATAAGGGTATTTTTCTAATAATGGTTGTTTTTCTCTTTGAACAACTGAATCCAGTTACAATCGAAGATTTTCTGGCTTGTATTACAAATTTCTTGATATGCAAAGGTGGATCTAATTTAATTGCTACGTACTATATATTTATATATTTGTATTAATTTTTTATGCCTTCTCTTAGTCCTGTCTCAACTGTTTCTTCCGGCGTAGAAAACCGTTGACCACGAAGTTTATTCTTCACGTGTGGGAACAAAATGAAATCACAGGGTGCTGGATCAGAGCTGTACGGCGGTTGGCTCACCAATTCAATGTTTTACCTGGTCAAATATTCAATTGTTTGAACCGACCTGTGAGAGCTGGCATTGTCATGGTGGAGAATGGTCTGTCGTTTTCGGTTGTTGTCCTTATTTCTTCAAAAACTTTCAGCAAACAAATAGTTGTGTACCATTCGGAATTTACCGATCTACAACTCTCTAGAGGAACGGTTGCAATGTGACCGGTTTTTTCGAAAAAACAGGCGACCATTTGTTTTGATGTGCATCGAGCGCGAACAACTTTTGTTGGTTTTGGCTCATCTTGGAATACCCACACAGTCGACTGCTGTTTACTATCGGGCTCATACGTATAGATCCAAGATTCGTCACCTATGACGACTTTATAAATGTTCTTTATGAATGTTCTTTGTATTTTTTGTGTAATACTTGGCACCAATCGACGCGAGTCCTTTTTTGAGCGATTGTCAAATTATGTGGTACCCAACCTGAATATAGCTTCTTAACGGCTAAATGTTCGTGCAGGATCTTATGCACGCCGGTGTTATTAATACCTAAAGATGCCTAGATCTCACGGTATGTCACATGACGGTCTTGTATCAATTATCAATTCAGACCACTGCATTAATGTTTTCCGACACAACAACATTTGTGGGAAGACCTTCACGAAATTCATCGTCCAAAGAACGCTGTCCGGGTTTGAATTCACTATACCAACGATACACTTTAGTTTTCCATGGTGCTTCATCACCATATAAAGAATTCAGTTCGTCGAATTCTTGTTGAGATAATCCACGCCGAAAATAATGAAAAATATTTGCATTTTTTCGCTGACATAAAATTTTCAAGATACTGCCAACAACAGAAATAGCGACCGGATAATAAAACTGTCAAGGTAAATATATTGTCAATGTCAAAATGACAAACTTCACGGTTCAATCATCAGATCGGAGGCAACACTAAGAGTTTTGCCAGTTCCCGAAATATATACGGCTACCCTCGTGTATACTAATATATTTGTATTAATTTTTTATGTCTTCTCTTAGTCCTGTCGCTGTCTCAATATTTACCTGAAGAGTTTAAATCTTAAATCTAAAGATTTAATTTTTTTCCGTTTCTCCCACAAACTCGAATCAAAATGATGTTTAAAGTAAAAAGTATTAGTTTATATTCTTATATTATGTTGCATTTATTTAGAAAGAATTTTTGTAATTAAATTAAAAAAAGCTTTGTTAAAATGGACACAGAAGAAGTTCGAAAAAGTACAACGTGTAAGCGAGATGTCTATATAAAGAAACAAGGAGGAATGTTCAAATTAAATTGCAATGGTAGGCTTCTCGGATAATTTTATTTGCTTTTAATTCAATTTCATCCGGCATTAACTGAGTATCAGGATCGACAGCTCAATACATGAGCTAAAGCCAACTGTCAGGAATGCAATAAACAACACACAGTCCGTGGACAAGGGGAAGAGAGAGCAGTACAAAACACGGCCGGTTTATCTGCATTAATATTGATTAATTCTGACCATTCCTGGAACAGTGATTTTATTGAATTTAGGATAAATTGCGTTGAGTTCATTTTTTGGGTGATCGACTCCGTTGTTGTGCGAAAGTGCTTACGCTCAAAGAAGGGGCTGACAGCATTTTGCGTGACCGAAGCAAAAAAGATGCTAACGAAATATAACGAGCAAAGGGTAAAAAAGTAATTTTATTACTAAATCAAAGTGGAATTAGCGGGAACTAAATAGGAAATTCGTTTTATTTATTCCATTTGAAATATTTTTGTTCTGCCTTTTATTCGCAAATAAGAACTAAATACGTACAAAGGAGTTTTCAAAATATTACGTTATTAATGTTTTAATAAATACCTATTATGGCAAGCAAATATGCTAGAAAGGTAGATTTTAATTATTATTACTTGTTACTTTTTTTAATAAGCAAAAATCTTTATGAAAAAACAATACATCTTTCTCTCGTCCAAACATATGAATGTCCGTAAAAAAGGAGGAAACCGTGTCGGCTCGCCAAATAGATAGTTTTAGTTTCAACAATACTTTTCGGTTAGCGAGAAACCCTTAGGCTGATTACGACAAAATAAAAGTGTTTATTAAGACACACGGTACCATAAGTTGCAAATACGTTAAATATGCATCGTTCAAGCGTTTAGAATACTAGAAGGAAAGCGCGAGTTCTAGCATCACCTCCTTATGGAGATGTAACATGGGTCAGTACTGGAGACTGCGAGGTACGATCAAAAAGTCTGTAACTGAACCGATACTGAACTGATACTGAATAGATACAGGTCAGCTTTGAATTGATAAAGAGCAGGTAAACTGTTTAAAAACATTCATTATTTGTCCAGAACTGTTAATCATAAGTTTAAAAGCTGTTTAGGGTTTTTTGGCTGTACTTCGTAAGGTACGCCATCAATTTATGTTAAATCTCCATATGGTGGTGGTATTAAAACCAGTGCTTTCGCTCTACTTACGACAACAGGAAAGATCTAGGACGTGTGAGCAAATTCTCGGCCGAGAAATAGATTGTTTATAACAATGCGATGCAAAAATGGTCTTGGTTATTATCTAGAGATTCACCACCAATGTTATCGAAGGCATACTTTTATCAGAGATGCTCTTATATAGTACGATTTTGAACGCGTTTTTTGTGTTCTTACCAAGGAACAAAAACTAATTTACACTTCATGAATATTGAATATCATCAAATGAGAACATTTTCTTCAATCTGCACAGCAGACACGCTTCTTCGATATATTTGGTTCTTTGACTTAAGGGCTCTTTCCTCGTGTAACGCTAATTATTAACTGGTATATATCACAAGACATGTGTTTGCTTTTACAACTCATCTATCTAAAAGCATCAAATATATATATGCTTAATTATTCAAATACGTGATTCTATGAAGAGAATGCCACTCTAAATTTATGGTTTGGAGAAACATTTTATAAGAATGAAGTGTACGAAAACTTTTGCGACCTTCGATTTTAATATTTAACAAATTATTTGTAGTTGTAAATAATAATAGTTTCCGTGTTGTTATTAGAGGTTTTTAGAGCTGGTTAACGTTCCTAAATAGAAGTAAATATGCGTTACCATAGTCGCGTGTTTACATTTGTTGATATTGTGACTGACTCTCTGTCTTGTCTGAAGTTGAGCAGTTTGAACAAATTCATCATCGAGAAACGTCCAGAGTTCGTTAGTCGTAAAGAAGTGGTATTTCACCACTACAATATGAGACCATACACAAGTTTGATAGTCTGCCAAATTGATTGAATGTTTAATAATATGTGTTGTCACATTCATTACACTCGCTGGAACTCGCGTTTTCAGACATCAATTTATTTTATTCCTTTTAAAACAGCTTGCGAGATGTAACACTCGACTGAAATGAGGTCGTGAATCAGCACCTTGTAGAGTTTTTTACCGGTGGTCTTTCTAAGAACGTGAAATTATGAAGCTCACTAAAAGATGTCGAACACGGGGAATAATTACTTGACGTTTTTTGCGTTAGTAAAAGGCGTATGAAGATCCAACCAACAAACCAATAAATATTTGAAGAATCTGCGTTGAACGCCTTCGATAAATATGTTTTAAATTTACAAATTGCTGATACCAGACAACTTGACGCACATTCCAACGTGATACAGACAAAAATGTAATGTGATATACTTACAGTGATTCGCTTCTGAGTACACGACATGTATTTTTTGCGCGTATTTGATAATACACATTACATAAAGATGAGAAAGCCAAGTACAATTTAATGTTTTATTTTTGATGTGTGTCTGTATGTATATGCTGACGTTTATAGTTCAACTATTGACCGGCAACGTTCTTAATATTTAGTTCACCAATAAAAAGTGATAGCGCATGTCTTATCACCTTTTGAGAAAAATTATTGAGCATACATACATATGCATGTAAACACACGATAAGATTCCATGAATGGATGTTGCTATTACAGGCGTTTATGAAATTAAACTCGAATATATCCGATTAAAACTTGATCCCGTAACACTAAGTGATAATGATACAAACGTCGAAACAGTAGTGTTCGTGTTTTGTGGCGTTGTTATGTGTTCTTTCCCGTCTTTTCGTCGCTTTTTTGTTTGTCTTTCGTGACGTCTTATTTGTTTTTTGTTTGTTGTTGTCACGTAACTGTAAAAGTCTAGTCACATCATTCATTTTCACGCAAAGGACGTAAAAAAGATAGGACACCAAACGGTAAGGTTAAATAATAAACACATACTTAAAATCTCTTTTTTACTACTTGGTTACATTGGGTATCTTTCGCAAAAACTTTTTAATAAATTCAATTCTTCCTGGTTACTTATACGATAAAGTACGAACCTATTGTTCGAACGCCTACAAGTTCAAAATTATTGACATCATTAACTTTTATTGATTGTAATAGCAAATACATCTGTGCTGGTGTTGGCTGATATGATTTTATATCGTTATATTCGTTAAAGTAGATTCACATGTACATATGTACGTATATAATACAATTAAGCATTAAATGAAGCATTAAATAATTTGAGCTTTTTGATGAACTAATTAGTTTATTTATTTTTTAATAATAATAATAGTAATATTTATTGTTCGATAGATTACAAAGAACCCAAATTAAGGACGAAAATAAAAAATTAAAAAAACAGATTACATAGCTAATACATACTCAAATCTTAGAAATAATATTCTAAAAATACCTATCAAAATAAGAAAATACAAACAAAAAGAAAAAATCGCAATAATGTAATGAAAAAGAAAATCAAAAGAAAGTAAGAAAATGCATTTAACTATAGTAATTAAGTTTGAACAAACCTTCGGGTTCGCAGTTTCGTACTGCTTTACTGGGAAGTTTGGATACACTGCAATTGTAAATAAAATAAATAATGTGTTAGGTGCCTTTTTGTATTGTAGTATTGTATATTTAATATACCCCTTTGTTGATTCAATTACACGCCTATGATGAGATGAAAATATGCTTGTATACGTGGAAAATGAGCATTATATGTCTAATGAAGCAATATTCGCCAATTTAAAAAGCCCTTGGTATTATATCATACACTTGGTATTCACTCAGACACTACTCTATACGGACTATAGCTTTAAAATTGGAATTCCTATTTAATAACCTACTTATATATACCTACTTATATCCGTTAGATTTCCTAACGAGGCTTTCCAGCGACGTACTACGAGGGTAGCCGTTTATATTTCGGGATAGCAAACAAAAAAGAATTTATTATCGAAAATAGTTTTATTGCTTTTCAAAATATTCTTCTTGAAAATCGATGTACGTGTGCTGCTTTTGAAAATATGCTCCTTGAAAATCGATGTACTTTTGCATTCGTTTAAAACAATCTGAGTATTGCTGCAACTGTGAAGGTGGTATCTCCAAAATATGAGTTTTGAATGCCTCAACTGCCTCTTCCGGCGTAGAAAACCGTCGACCACGAAGTTTATTTTTCACGTGTGGGAACAAAAAGAAATCACAAGGTGTTAGATCAGAGCTGTACGGCGGATGGCTCATCAATTCAATATTTTGCCCGGTCAAATACTCAATTGTTTGAACCGATCTGTGAGAACTCGCATTATCATTGTAGAGAATGATCTGTGGTTTTTGGTTTGTTTTCCTTATTTCTTCAAACACTTTTAGCAAACAAATAGTTGCGTACAATTCGGAATTGATCGTTCTACAATTCTCCAAAGGAACGGTTGCAACGTGACTGGTTTTCCTGAAAAAACAAGCGACCATTTGTTTTGATGTCCTTCGAGCGCGACCAACTTTTGTTGGTTTTGGCTCATCTTGGAATACCCACACAGTTGACTGTTGTTTACTATCGGGCTCATACGTATAGTAACGACTTTATAAATGTTCTTTGAAGCACCGCCATTGTATTTTTGTGCATTTCTTGGCACCAATCGACGCGAGTCCTTTTTTGAGCGGTTGTCAAATTATGTGGTACCCAACGTGAACATAGCTTCTTAACGGCTAAATGTTCATGCAGGATCTTATGCACCCTGGTGTTACTAGTACCTAGAGATGCTTCGATCTCACGGTATGTCACATGACGGTCTTGCATTATCAATTCAGGCACTGCATTAATGTTATCCTACACAAAATTTGTGGGACGGCCTTCGCGAAATTCATCATCTAAAGAACGCAGTCCACGTTTGAATTCACTATACGAACTATATATTTTAGTTTTCGATGGTGCTTCATCACCATATAAAGAATTCAGCTCATCGATCTATTCTTGTTGAGATAATCCACGTTGAAAGTTATGAAAAATAATTGCACGAAAATGTTCGCGAGTTAATTCCATTTTTTCGCTGACATAAAGTTTTCAAGTTACTATCAACAAGAGAAATAGCGACCGGATAATAAAACTGTCAAGGTAAATATATTGTTAAAAGTGGTAAACTTCGCAATGCAATCATCGGATCGGAGGCAACACTAACAGTGTCGCCAGTTCCTGAAATATAAACGGCTACCTTCGTATACTCAGGGCTGCAAGCTGTCTTTAAATAGAGATGGCTTCTAAAACGATCGAGTATTTTTCGGGAATTTGCTCTATTGTGTTAGGATTTCGATTTATGAAAAAATGGCATTGATAAGTTCCTCAGTGTAGGAATAATTAAGTAAATCCAGAGAGTTATCTAATCAGCTCGAACCTTTTTTAATACTATATTTCGTTTGCCTGTTAGATATATACATATGTATATACATATGTACATTTCAATCAATATTCCAAAGGACAGTGAATAAATGGTATAACAAATTGGTTAGTAGTAGATGTATCTTAATTAAATTAGTATCGATAATGATGCATATAATTGATCCTTTACGCATCAGCTCTTCCTTAATTAAATATGTTACATCTTTTACCACTTCCATTATATAAGTAGATATCGTGTTTGTGTAATATCATATTTCATCGCACATTGTACTGCTTCTATTTGGCAAAGCTTTTTTTTTAATCAAGTCAATTAAAATGACTTTTTAAGCAACGTGAAATCATTAAAACTTGACTGTTAAATAAGATTTATTAATAACGATTGCAAAAATAAAATAAAATGTGGAAGACAAGTGTGTCTAACATGATAATTATATTTTCTTCGTGCGAGTGTTTTCTTACATAATGAATTTATTTAATTTATAAATTGCTTTTTCTTATTATGACTTAGCAGCAGATTTATAATGACACTTCTGATATTCTCATAATTCTTAGCTTACGAAACCGATTTCTTTCCAAATTTTTGAACAAAAACATCGTAAAATATTTTAGCAATAACACCACTTGCTCCTAATATATTTATTTCAAAAACGAAGTTTATCTGACGTTTAACGACAATAACCTGGCGGATAATGCACTGAGATATATACGATCAAATGTTAAAGACTGTCTTTTAAGTGAAAAACAAAGTCTTATCTATGTATAAAGCTGACGGGCCATTGATTTATTTATTAGATTTTCCTTTTATGTCAAATATTAACTCCAAATACAAATCTATATATTTATATGTATTATTATGTTATGCAATATGCAAAGATTACTTGATATCAAAAAATCTACATACAGTACTGTGCAAAAGAAAGAAGCACCCTCTTGAATTTTACAAGAAACTATTATAAAATTATAAATAATAATCTTACACATATGTATCAATATTTAAATATAAACAACTTCAATTCTCAATTATTAAATAATTTCAATATTTCGTATGTATATTATTACTTTTTATGGTAAACCGCATTCTTCTTCTTGGTAACCTTTCCATTAATGAATTAATGAATGTTTCAGGAATATTACACCACTCTTTCTATATATGTTCCACAATACGTTTTTGTTTTTTGGGCCTCACACTTTTTTTTGTCAAGATAATCCTACACATGCTCAATAATATCTAAGTCAGGACTTTGAGGTGGCTGCAATACCCCATTTGCTTCCTGCTGTGTTAAATAAGTTTTCACAAGTTTTGAGGGCTTGGGATCATTATCTTGCTGGAGAATGGAATTATTGCCAATAAGTCGCTGCCCTGATGGTATGGCAACATTTTTTTTCACGCCGATCGTCTGTCATTCCACAGTACGTTATTCCACTCATCGATTGTCCAATTACGGTGTAACCTTGCCCATTGAAGTCGTTTATGCTTATTTTCACGTCGTAATAATAGTTTCCGTGAGGCAACGCGACCGTGTAAATTTGCTTCCACTAATCGTCATTTCACTGTACTCACAGAATTTTTTTTAAGCATGGCCCTAATTAAATTCGGCTGTTATTTCACGTGCTGTTAATTTTCTATTTCTTTTGCTAATTAATTTAATTTTGTCGTTGCCAGCTTTGGAAGTATCTCTTGATGGTTCCGGCCGATTACGGTCTTCCAGACTCCTAGTTTCTTGAAACCAATGAATTGTGAGATTCCCTGTCGATTTTTTCACTTTTAATTTTCGTTAATACCGCGAACTGAATACCCCTCACAATGCAAAATAAGTATCACTGATCGTGTTTTATTATCAGGCGGCTTTCCCCGTGGCATTTTGTAAACAGAAATTACGCTATTTGCTGACAAAATAGACAACTTCACACAAGCACGTTCAGTGACCTACTGATGAGCACAAGGAGGTAGTAATAAGATAATGACTCATTTCAGGTAAATTTCCGGACTTTAGTCCCTTCTTAATGATCGTACCACTAATCGTGATTATACATATATAGTTGGAATTATCGTACAATGCTATTGAGATGCAATATCAGGTATAGTTAGTTAGATAAAATTGTTACTATCATATTATTTGGAGAATATATATAAATACAATACCTATTTGAACTATAAACCTTAAGAATAAGATATAATAATACTATCGCTATTTATTGGCATTAATATAATTTTTATGATCGTTATATAAAATTTAATCAAGTGGCATGTTCTTAACTTTACCTATCACCGACGCTAGTATAATAGTTTAAATTTTTAAATTAATCTAGTTTTTAACTCCTGATGAAGCTATAAATTTATAGCGAAATATAGAGTATAAAGCAAATGATTGGTTTTTCATTTTCCTAACAGGACCGAATACCCGACGAACGTTATTATTTTTGGATTATCATATACACGGTCGACCAAATCACTTTTAACAAATTATATATATATATATATATATACATATATATATATATATAAAAATAATATTAATTTGAACTTGGAATAAAAATACCAACAAAAGTTTTAATAAATTTAATAAATTAACGTAAAAGAATTAATAAAAAAATTTTATTGTAAATATTATACATTAGTACCATGATTATAATTATAATAAAAGACTATACCCTCTATTTCGTACATAATCTATGATAAAGGTTGCCTAACTAAATTTATATTGTATTAATAACATCTGCCTTTAGTTAATTTATTATATAGTTAAAACAATCATTAATTTGGAATAATAATAAATACTTAATAACTACGAAGAAACTCTGAAGAAGATTAATATTACTATATATGTATCTATATATTCAATTAAAATTTGTAATTATTTCTTAAATTCAAGTTTTCGGTTAAATGAATATATTGTATTAACAAAGTTTCAAAATAATAAAATAAGCAAATGCTTTTTCAGTATATTTAAGGATGTCTTAACTAGGATACTGATTAGAAGTGAATGTTAATACTTGATAAGCATGTAAACTTAAGAATGGGATTGTTCGAACTTCAATATAGTAATATTTGTTCCAGGAAAGGTATATGGAATTACGTTCCATTCTGACCGAATAAATATAATCTTCAATTTAATCCGGAACTTGGGTCTCGTACAATAATATAAATGTTTCTGAGATTATGTGATACCAGAACCATATAAAAATTGAATTTATACTTAAAGGTATGTTTCTCAGTTATTAAAATATTTTTTACTATTGATTATTTATTTTTAATAATTAAATTATTATTTTCAACGCAAATATAAATTTTTCGAATCGATACTTCGGCGATTTTTCTATTTCGTTTTTTAAAGCCTTAATGTCTTTTTTAAAAGTACCTTGCATTAATATAAAACCCATTTTTAGTTTACAATTTAATATAAATGCTAATGTATAATATCAATTTTTAATGTTTCAATTATTATAAATTAGTTTTCAAATGACATTAAATTCCAGTAGATCAAAATATTAACTATTTTTTTAAACAAACCCTGTATGGGGTTTCTTTTTATTGCAATCTGGTCGTTAATTGACCAGTGAGCAATTTTTGTCTAACATAGTTTAATAATAAAAGAAAAGATAATTAAACTAAAGTATACTAGTCAATGTCCAAAGTGTTTTAATAATCTAGCACACCACAAGTTAACGTGTACGCTTTCGCACTTTGCTTTTGCACTCATTAAACTAACCCAAATGGTTTAGTCCTTTTAAGTCTCCTTTTTATATCTGCATTAACCAAGAGCTAAAGGGCTTCGGGATTTGCGAGCTGATGAAGTTGTTAATGACTTTGAGCATACTTTTTGATGATGCTATCAACAGCTTGTACATCAAAATTCTCATCGACAATACGCTCTGAGAACTTTGTTGCCGACATGCGAGGTAGACGCGTTCTCGCTTTGTCGTTCAATACATTTTTGTGTTGGACGAGAAAGGAAGGCAATGTTAATTCATTCTTGGTCAGTGTTAATTTTGTGAAAATCAGTGCAATGTACACGATATACAGATATTTCCGCATCTTTTTCACTTAAGTTAGGATAGGGCACATAAGATGTCCATAAGAACATTTTGGAAGCTGTGCAACGACAGTTTTTAAAAATCTCTCCTTTCGAAGTGATGGCTTTTATCCAGTACAGGGTATTGACCAGTTGAAACTGCTGCAACGGTTTGACGTCACCTCGCATTTCTACTGGTTTAATATTTTTATATAAACTTTTACATAATGACGTCGATTGTCCTTCCCTCCTTCAAGAATTAAATATCTTATGCAGCAGACATTCATAATGACTCCATGGGAGCATTACTCAGACTAGCAATCGAAGACAAGTAGGGGGAGTTTTCATTTTTTCTCTGCTTATTTCTGTACTTTTTATTAGGTGCGCAACTAAGTTCTCGCTGTTTTTCAAGAGATGGCTCCAGTAGTAAGTGCTGGTCGATTGTGACATAACCAAAACGTCATGAACCAAGCTTAGACATATGGTAAACAAACCGTTTTGACACATTAGTAATTTTGTTTTTGCGTCATATACTTTTGGTTGTGTGAAAATGTCTGATTTTGTGCCAAATAATCATCATTTGCGGGAAGTGTTGCTTTTCTTCTTTCATTCGAAGAAAACGGCGGCTGAAGCGCATCGAGAACTCCAAAAAGTTTACAGAGATGCTGCTCTAAGTGAAACAACGTGCCGTGATTGGTTTCGTCGCTTCAAAGACGGTGATTTCGATGTTGACGACTGTTCGCGTGAAGGAAGACCAAAAATCTTCGAAGACGCTGAATTGGAGGCATTGCTTGATGAGGATCCGTGCCAAACGCAAAAAGAGCTTGCTTCAAAATTAGGAGTTACCCGCCAAGCCATTTCCCAGCGATTGCATGCGTTGGGAATGATTCAAAAACAAGGAGCTCGGGTTCCTTATGATTTGAAGCCAAGAGACGTTGAGCGTCGTTTCTTCACCTGTGAACAACTGCTCCAGCGGCAAAAAAGGAAGAGTTTCCTTCATCGCATCGTTACGAGTGATGAAAAATGGATTCATTACAGCAACCCAAAGAGGACAAAATCATGGGGACTGCCCGGTCATGCTTCTACGTCGTCGATTCGGCCGAATATTCACGCTGTGATGGTTTTGCTGTGTATTTGGTTGAACCAGGGCGGTGCTATTTATTATGAGCTGTTGAAACCGAACGAAACCATCATTGGGGAACGGTGTCGAAGTCAATTGATGCGATTAAGCCGAGCACTGCACGAAAAGCGGCCACAATACGAGCATAGGCACGAAAAAGTGATTCTACAGCATGACAGTGCTCGGCCTCACGTTGCCAAACCCGTTAAAACTTACTTCGAAACGCTCAAATGGGAGGTCCTATCCCACCCGCCACATTCCCCAGATATTGCGCCGTCCGATTATTACTTGTTCCGTTCGATGACACATGGTCTGGCTAATCAGCAGTTCCGCTCATATGAAGACATCTCAAAATGGCTTGATTCGTGGGTAGCGTCAAAAGACGAAAACTTCTACCGTGACGGTATTCGAGCTCTGCCAGAAAGATGGGGAAAAGTTTTCGCTAGCGATGGGCAATATTTTGAATGATTCATTTGTAAACATTTTTTCACAATAAAGTTGCATTTTCATCAAAAAAACAGCGAGAACTTAGTTGCGCACCTAACATATTTTTTTCTTTAGTCAGGTACTTACATGTAAAAAATTATGTTTAGTTATGATTTAGGAAATTTTATATTTACTTTTTGTTCTTCTTGAACACATTTTTGTGTATGTATAATTTGTTTTGTCATATTAATGGAAGAAATTCTGTTGGGCAAACTATAAATATAAGTAAATAAATGAATAAATAAATATCATAGATTAGTACAATATAGAAAAAAATATATTAAGAATGTATAAAACGATGGAAACTAAACAGGATAAAATTCTTGCTTCCATAAAATTTTAATCACTACTCGTATTGTTTTTATATAAAGCAGTAGAGAATATAATTATAATAAAGAGAAATAAAAATTAGAATTGAAAAAGTATACTAACGAGAAAACGCAGCTTCAGATTTTAAGGCCAAGACTACTAGAAAATGTAAAGAACTTAAAAAGTTGGATTTTTTTATATTTAAGTATTACCCACTATTCGCGAAAATTTCTTCGTAAACTAAACTATATTCAAAAATTTAATAAAAACTACTATAAATAACATTTATACTTATACTCATTAATAAGGATGATATTTATATTTTTAAATTAGATTCTTGTTGTCTTAATAATACTTTAATATTCATATATAAAATAAAAATAAAATATTAAAGAGTCGACTGTAAAATATGTATGTATTTTTGTCACATCTATTAGTACAATTTTCAAAAGTACATAAAATACACTGCCAAAAGGTATACAGATGGTCGATCGAGCCAGTCGGATTATTTTTTACATACCAACGAAGTAATATTTTATTGATATGATGATGGAATTTTATAGCTTCGCCCTGGAGAACTTGTTAAACTTTACGACATGCATTAAGGCAATTGAAAAATAAATGTAGAGGATTGGCTACATTGTATTTATTGAAAATCAAATTATTCTATCAATTCAATTCAATTATATTTTATGTGCTTAAGTCTTTTATCAGAAAAATACATCAAAATGATACCACGTAACATAATAGTTTCATGTTTTATAGTATGTTGTGGGAAAATATTAAAAGATTACAATGAAATAGAAAAACTTCCAACAAAATTTCTTTTTTTTAGTTTTATAGTTTTAAAAGCAAATCCGAAAATATTGACCCTAATTCAAAAATTGAGACAACAATATTGTTACACAATCATTGAAGTATGAATTATCATTATATGTAGTTGCGTTCGTAGATTTCAAATGAACTTTTGTCTCCTTTAATTGTAGTTGTATTTGCACTCCACCGATGAAAAAAGACTTTTCACAAAAGGTAACCGGTCCAACTCAAAGGTAAGAGAAGGCCTTCATGGACTCTTGTGGATAGCAGCAGTTTAAATTAAGAGAAATATTCAGTCATTTATTAATACGACGGTGGTCCAAGAAGTACCCGATCCAACAAAGAAAGCATAAAAATTTTGGAACGAAATATGTTTATTTTTCAACATAATCTCCTTTCAGCTCTATACACTTTTCCCAGCGATGTTCAATAAGTTCGGTACCATTTTTATAACAAGAACTGTCTTGCTCCTCAAAATAGCCATTAGCTGCTGACATCACTTCTTCATCATTAGAAATTCTTTGATCACTGAGCCATTTTCACAAGTTTGGGAACAGAAAATAATTCGAGCGGGCTAAATCTGGCGAATAGGGTGCATGAGATAGCAATTCAAACTTTAATTCATTAATTTTGGGCACTGCAATAACTGATTCGTGAACTGGTGCATTGTCTTGATGAAACAACACTTTCTTCTTAACCAAATGCGGCCGTTTTTGCTTAATTTTTTCGCTCAAACGTTGCAATAAGTTGGCATAATACTCGCCGTTGATGAAAATTATTCCACGCGTATTCCAAGAAGCCGATGCCATGAGCTTGCATGTAGATGAAACGGTCTTCGTCTTCTTTGGAGCCGGTTCTCCCTTTTGAGTCCATCGTTTTGATTGTTCTTTTGTCTCGGGTGTGAAGTGATGGAACCATGTTTCATCCATGGTTATGAAACCTCGCAAAAATTCTGCTTTGCTGCTATGTAACTTCGCTAAACACTCAATTGAAACATCTTCACGACACTGTTTTTGCTCGAGTGTAAGCAAACGCAGCACCTATCTTGCACACAGCTTTATGTCCAAATTTGCATATAATATGCGATGTAGTGCATTTTTTGAAATGCCTACTATCTGCTAGCTCGCGCACTTTCAGTCGACGATCATCCAGTGCCGCTTTGTGGATTTTCTTCACCATTTCTGTCGTCACCTCATTTGGTCGATCACTGCGATGGTCTTGGCAGTTCGTACGGCCTCGTTTAAACTCTGCTACGCACTATTTCACTATTGTAAACGAAGGAGCAGACTCACCCAGAATAGAACTCAGTTCAGCTTTTATATAGGTTAGGCTGAGGCCTTTCAAATAAAAGTATTGTATCATGTAACGATGACCAATTTTCTCCATTTTACAAATTCACTGAAAACGTTCACTATTGATGGCTGCCAAACAAATACTAAACAACGTGGCGTCTTCAAACTTGAAACATATGGTTTATAGATTGTATATTTTCTAATACAGTGGTATTTTTCAAATAACTACCCCTATCCCTAGGTCAGGCTGGGTACTTATCAGACCACTCTCGTACGTGCCTAAGAAATAATGGTAGTTGGCCAATTTATCTAATAACGATTTGTGGAAGAATAAAAACTTAAAAAAATTATTATAAAAATTGGAATGAAGAAATGCAAATTGAAATTCACACATTGAACGTTTGTAAATGTTCTTTTCCATTTTGTATAGCAATGGAAATGGCATGGTAGGAAATAGAGAGAGAAACCACATGCAACATGGCGAAGAACTCTTTCTGTAGAAACTGGAGAAATTAAGTGGAACATATTGCGCAAAATAAGGCACACTATAGGGAATTTGTAGAGATATTAAAGTATAGATGATTGATTCGGTCGTTACGAAGCAGCGTTGCCACTTGTTTCTGCGTTTAGATATATTTTTTACTAAACTAAATATTTTTTTTGCATAAAATCTTTCCTGACTCTCTCACCTCCCATACATTCTTCACTAAATTTTCTTCTTTCATACTATTTAGGCGACTGAGGCTGTTCAATTGTTTCTTCTTGCTTCTTTTCGAAGCAGACGTTTATTACTTTTTCTTATTATCATTAGAAGAATAGCTTTGTTACAGGAACACAGTCCAACTTTGGACGCTTATGTAACATTTATAACTTGAATAATTTACTATATTTCAGCAAAATAAAAGTTTGATAATAAGAGTTGATTCTTTATTATTAATATTATTATCACGCATTTACTTTTAATGTTTTTTTTTAGACACCCAGAGTGCAAAAGAAACTCTTTACGTCAATTCGACGGGAATCACATTCATGCAAACACCCTATATGTTAAAAAAAATTACCATGAAATTTATCAATTACACAAGTCACGGATTTTGTCGTTTAAGTTAAGTATAGGTCATAAATCTTTAAAATTTATTTTTTCACCTGAACATAATATTTGCCAATGCAGCGCGCCATCCAAGAAACGCGCTAATGAAGCAATTCTTTTTTTTCACGCCTTTTATTTATTCAAAGCAGGTTTTTGTCAAACGGTCTTCTTGAAGTGTCTATGGCACATATTTCATTTTTAATAAGCATTTAGTTTTGACATGAATTCCAGAAATACACTTTTCGTCGGATTTTTCTCAATGATATAAGACAGTTTGGAATTCGATGACGCGCCCGATGTAAATAGTAATCGAAGGCAATGCTTTTTTCCCGTTTTTTATGGGCCGAATTGAAGTTGCCGTTGTCAGGTTTTAACGCAGCATACATATATTAAAGAAAAATATAAATAAGCGTTACAGAAAACACATTGCGTCTTTATTTTTGAAATAACATTGAAACTTTAATAGCGAATGTAATAGAAAATCCAGCATATTGCAGAGGATTAATTAGAAATTTTAGTCACAAAAAATATACGGTTTCGTACATCGGTTACTCTCTTTAAGAAATCCTATATCGTCTAGTGAAATGATATCTGATATAACGACAAAAGCGTTCACAAATCACACAAATTTTAAAATGGGTAAACAAATTCCTTTGAAATTACGAATTCTCATCTACTGTGTTCTATAGGTTCTTCAATTATGTATTTTCTGTAGTTTCTTGTGGAGATTATACTACCGCTCATAAGCATTTGGTCACTCGTATTTATCCCGCAAATTTTAACAAAAATCAAAATCGAAATACTAATATCTTTTTATTATTTTCATATATGAAAAATATATAATTTTACATTTAAAATAAATTGTTGTATAATATATTTATCTAAATTTTAGACTCGTCTATATAGCCTCCTTTATTTTTAATCACTGCAGCACACAATCGAGGAATTCTATCGATTAATTTTCGTAATGTCTCAGGTTTTATTTTACCCTATGCCTCTTGCAGGTTCTTCCACATATTAACAGCAGATGTGGGAACCGATTTTCTTACCTCGCGGTCAAGTTCTTTCCACAGCAACTCGATGGGACTTAATTCTGACTCTGGAAAGGCCACGCCATAACTTTTATGGTTCTTTCGTTCTCCAATTTCGGCAAATATTTCCGGCATAGTTTTGAAGTGTGTTTCGGATCATTTTCTTGTTGGAAGATAAAATTTTGACCTGAAATTTTAATTCCAGAGGGGATTGCGTTTTCTTCTAATATGCGCTTGTAGTGTTCTTTTTTTAGTATACCTTCGACTTTTACGAGATCGTTCACGTTTGATCCAGAAAAGCAACCTTATATCATGACTGAACCACCACCGTGCTTAACAGTAGGGGCTATGCACTCTTCCCGGGCACGCTCACCCACAGACCTCCTCACGAAAACACGTTTTTGTGAACCAAAAATCTCCAATTTGGATTAATCGGTCCACAATTCTTTATTCCAGTCTTCTATGGTCCAATTTTGGTGATCGCGAGCCCATTTTAAACGTTTTTGCTTGTTTTGCTTGCAATTCGTCTTTGAAGATCGTCGTTTAACTGTGGAAAGTCTTATGTGTTTTCGGCGAACAGCATTCATTTCTACTGTGATTTCTTTCGTCTATTTCTCTTGCTTATTATCACCATTGCAAGATCTTCTGCTGAGGTTGTTGCCCTTTCGAGTTCTGCTCAACACACTTCCACATTCGCGGTGCTTTTTGATGATATAACCCACGGTGGACTAATTTCATTTAAGTTCTGTGGCAATTTCGCGGTTGCTTTTATCAGTTTTATGGTATGCGATTGTAAGCGATCGTCTTTCTACACTCAATTCTTTCCGTTTAGGCATTTCTAACGGATTGGACTTCTTCGAAACACACGATGTTATCACTATGAACACCTCACAAAAACTAACTACAACTTTGCCAAAATACCCAAGTATAAATACTTAATAATTTACAATAATACTTTACCTTAAAATAATATCATAACAATCGAAAATTTCCAAGAATTGAGAGATCTAATCCCTTAAGTGCGATTATTTTACATGGAGTTTTATTAGGGTATTATCGTTCATTGTGAATAATAGGGTAATCGCATAATTATTTTTGAATAAGCTTTTATAGATTTGAATGTTTACTATGAAACTATTTCTCTTTAATTACAACTTTTCTATAGAAACTGTAATCAAATAAAGGTGACCAAATACTTATGAGCGATAATGTACATCATATTGTTATTGCCAATACAAATTCTTCTATTTCTGACAACAATTGTCTAATTTTTAGCTACTAGTGTGATGATGTTTTGTTTATGTTTATATCTTGTATGATATTGTAGTGATTTCCGTATAGTGTTTTTCTGAATTATTTTCTCTTTGTATTATTTTTTGTTTCTTCTACGTTTCCCTCGTTTTAGATTCAATCTTAATATTTTCCGTGTATGGATGTGTCTTTCTATTGAAGTATTTGTTTTGATTCAGTATCTGTGAGATATGTAATATACATACATATGTATGTATGTATGTCTATCAAATCTCAGCCTTTTTCTTTTCTACCTGTAGTTCGTTCTATGCAGGAATTTTGAAGTAGCATATGATATTTTGGATGTAGCATATATTTTGTTAGACTAGTTCTACTTACTTGCTTTAAACAAGTTTATGGAGTTTTGACTTAATTGCAGATATTCATCTTTGTTCGTATTTTATTTTAGTTTGCTGTTTTGCACGTAAACGGTTTATTTTCATATTTTGTTGAAATTCTAGGTGTTTACAAGTCTCTCCCGGTTGCATAGTTATGTGTTTCGTTGTTAAGTGTCTCTTCACTTTCAGGAGTGTAAAATTTTCAGTATAGTCTGTATAATTAGAAACGCAGGTTTCACTGATCGGTTTCAGGTGGGACTTTTGGAAGTCTTCTTGTGTTCCAGGGAATGTTGACGAACACATTCATCAGAACTGGTATAGGTATCATCATCAGTATGTAATATGTACTTTCCAGATGTTCCTGTAATAGAAGAGCCTGAATTGAATGCTTCTAGCCCTTTAGAGTTAACTAGGGTGTACCACGCGGGGACGAAGCTAAATTGTACTATATGAAATAGTAACTAATAATATGAGTTAAGAATTAATATACTTAATTCTTTTATAATCCTGCAAAATTTTATTCGAATCAGAAAGTGCTAGTCTCCAAAGTTTTCAGATAGTTCCTCCTCAAACTTATAAATATAATTTTATATTATTATTCCACAAACAAGTTAATATTTCCACCAAAAACAAAACTAATAGAAAAAACATACTAGGTTGTTCAATAAGTTTTATCGTTCGATAAGAGATAGCGCTATTAAGTTCGTCGTCTGATATTTATAAAAATTGTACTACTTTTTATGAACATTTGCGAAGTTTTCTGTTTTCTCATTCGTATATTTACCGGTGTTGAAAGTTGACGTGATTAAATTCTTATTTTTGGAAGGTGTAACACCAAAACAAATTCATGAACGATTGTTAAAAGTGTACAAGGACTCTTCACCTTCAAGTAGAACAGTAGAAATATGGGTTACTGAATTTAATCTTGACCGCACAAGTATCGAAGACCATCCACGTGAAGGACGTCCAAAAAGTGCATCGACACCAGAAATCGTAGCAAAAATACAGGATATAGTTTTGGGAGATCGTCGATTAACAAAGAGAAATTTAGTAGAAGCCCTGGGCATCTCATTAGGTAGCGTGAGCAATATTTTGCCTGAAGTTTTGGCTTTCGGAAAGCTGTGTGCAAAATGGGTGAATTAAAGTACGAATTATTGCAACATCCACACTATTCGCTATATTTAGCTCCCTCCAATTTCTGGCTGTTTTCATATATCAAAAAATTCATGCGTACAAAACGATTTTCATCGAACGAAGAGGTAAGAGCAGCCTTGGAAGTGTATTTCGACAGTCTTTCCGATTCTCGCTTCAGAGATTGAATCCATAAATTAGAATATCACTGGAACAAATGCATTGAAGTTCATGGAGGTTATATTGAATAATAAAATGTATTTCAAACTATAAAATTGTGTTTTTCTTATTGAACGACAAAACTTATTGAACGACCTGGTATATTGATAGAAAGTACATCTTATATGCTAATATAAAAGTTACTTAGTAATAGTAGTTAATATTTAACAATAGACTCACAACGATTTCCCATACTTGGGATCAAATTTTGCGCATTATTCGTAGGTAATTAACGCATACCCTTTTTATGTTGGTAGATAATTGGGAAATTTTACACGATATACACGTTTCCTGTAATGTTTCTGATTCATAAGAGTACAAACGTTTTCGATTGGGTTGGCGCCTGAGAGCTGCGAAAACCAGTCTATTAATGTAGTAAAAAACTAATACAGTCTTATAGTAATAATAACAATAATAATAATAAATACTATAATGAATTAATTATTGATAAATTTTACGTCCACATTGTGATCCCACATCTAAAATACATAACGAAATACAAACAAACACAAACATGCTACAATATAGAAAAATGCAAAGTTCATAGCTTGTCTGCTTTTCAACCCAGTCCATAATAATAATAATAATAATAATAATAATATTTTATTTCAAAAACCAAGTATATGTACATACTATCTGAACATACAAAAAATAATCTTACATATTCTTTTAACTCTTCAACACGACAAAACATTAAATAGAACTCTTCGTGTACATACCCTTATAAGTATGCTAAGTCAATAAGTAGCTCCAATATTTTCGTTTGAAAGCGTGTGTAATACTGTCTTTAAATTTAATACTCAAATTATGTATGTACATCAGCTCTAAAAACTGTCTTATTGTAAATGTTATCTTGTCGTGTTGTTGTAGTGCGGCTTTGCCCGCAACTTGGAAAATCATCTACACTTTGGCTTTTTTGATAACGCCTTACCTATTGTATGACAAAGTCTTCCGACTCTGGCTTCTGCTGTAATTCTTAGTTTAGAACCCTGACGGTGCTCACACAAAAATATTACTTCGACACCTATTCTCTCAGTTCAGTACTTCCATTAACTTTTCGTTCATGGGATATTAGTTGCGTTTCTTATTATACAGACTGTATAACATTTTACATTTGTTCATTATGGTAAACATTAATTGCATCATTTGCATGATGAATTAAATGTGACAAGAGTTTGTGAAAAAATAGCGCATTGCTGGTCTTTATCATCCTCCATATTCGCCAGATCTCTCACCATGTGATTTCTATCTGTTACCAAAAGTGAAAAGTGCATTAAAGGGAACACGTTTTTCGCCTATTGATCATGTAAAAGCAAAAACGACAGAGTTGTTAACGAGGCTGACAACTGATGAACTTCAGCATTGCTTTAAACAATGGAAAATATGTATACAACGGTGTATAGATAGGGGAGGAGGAACACTTCTCACACCAGTCTCGTTATTTAATTGCCACACCTCGTATTAATGGAGATTACTTTAGTAGTAGACATTATAATTAGCATAATTTTAACGTATTTCTGAGTCGCAATTGCCGTATCTCTTCTGTTGGAAGAATATACTAATTATATTTTCTTTTGTTGAGGGTCATGTGTGTTAGTGTTGTTTGGTATTTTTATAAATTAGGGCAATTATTAGGTGCGCAACTAAGTTCTCGCTGTTTTTCAAGAGATGGCTCCAGTAATAAGTGCTGGTCGATTATGACATAACCGAAACGTCATGAACCAAGCTTAGACATATGGTAAACAAACCGCTTTGACACATTAGTGATTTTGTTTTTGCGTCATATACCTTTGGTTGTGTGAAAATGTCTGATTTTGTGCCAGATAAACGTCATTTGCGGGAAGTGTTGCTTTTCTTCTTTCATTCGCGCATCGAGAACTCCAAAAAGTTTACGGAGATGCTGCTCTAAGTGAAACAACGTGCCGTGATTGGTTCCGTCGCTTCAAAGACGGTGATATCGATGTTGACGACCGTTCGCGCGAAGGAAGACCAAAAACCTTCGAAGACGCTGAATTGGAGGCATTGCTCTATGAGGATCCGTGCCAAACGCAAAAAGAGCTTGCCTCAGCATTAAGAGTTCCTCGCCAAGCCATTTCCCAGCGATCGCATGCGTTGGGAATGATTTAAAAACAAGGAACTTGGGTTCCTTATGATTTGAAGCCAAGAGACGTTGAGCGTCGTTTTTTCGCCTGTGAACAACTGCTCTAGCGGCAAAAAAGGAAGGGTTTTCTTCATCGCATCGTTACGGGTGATGAAAAAAAGATTCATTACAGCAACCCAAAGAGAACAAAATCATGGAGACTGCCCGGTCATGCTTCCACGTCGTCGTTTCGGCCGAATATTCACGCTGCTAAGGTTTTGCTGTGTATTTGGTGGGACCAGGGCGGTGTTATTTATTATGAGCTATTGAAACCGAACGAAACCATCACTGGGGAACGGTATCGAACTCAATTGATACGATTGAGCCGAGCACTGCGCGAAAAGCGGCCACAATACGAGCAGAGGCACGAAAAAGTGATTCTACAGCATGATAACGCTCGGCTTCACGTTGCCAAATCCGTTAAAACCTACTTAGAAACGCTCAAATGGGAGGTCCTACCCCACCGCCATATTCCCTAGATATTACGCCGTCCGATTATTACTTGTTCCTGGCTAATCAGCAGTTCTGCTCATATGAAGATATCTCAAAATGGCTTGATTCGTGGATAGCCTCAAAAGACGAACACTTCTACCGTGACGGTATTCGAGCTCTGCCAGAAAGATGGGAAAAAGTTGTCGCTAGCGATGGGCAATATTTTGATGATTCATTTGTAAACATTTTTTCCCAATAAAGTTGCATTTTCATAAAAAAAAACAGCGTTAACTTAGTTGCGCACCTAATATAATATATATTGTGCAATATGTGGGAATGTTTCTGTTCGTGGTTTGTACTTGTACCGTGGATTGATTGTGTTTATTAATTTACTAATTTTGCTTTCCAAGATCTCCGTTACATACCATTTTAAAAAAATATTTGTCGCATTATTAACCTATGAATCTAGAATAAAATTCTATCTGGCCAATCTGTGTCATTTAGAGGAGTTTTGTTTTACTAGAAATATACGAACGAACCAATCGTTTGAATCATATATTGCAACGTATATTTTTACAAACATTGTTACATAAATTACAGTATTTACCTTGAGTTGGCAAGTAAACAGTAAATTGCATATACTACTAATAGGTAATCCACCAAAAAATTTTGGCAAACGTGTGCAATAAATCACTGATAACACTGTCTCATTTACATAAATTTATAAGTGTGTTCATATGAAATACATAACAAAGCATGTAATTATTAAAATCATATTAGTTTCTAGGTTATTTTCGTATTTTCTTTTGCGAAATCTTTTTTATTTTCTATTTACTGCTGTATATTTTATAAAGAAATTTACTGCGACGCTCCAATGTCTTGTTCTTGCATTTCTACACAGAAAAAAATGCAAATCGAAAATTGATGACACACAATTGTTTCTGTCATGTACGTGGTATGTTTTTTTTGCTTGTTTTGAGATTTTCTTTACAAACTAATCACATCACAAACGCAATGGTATTCTAAACATTTCGGATAAAAAATTATTATTCGAAGCTATTTTCGTGTCTGTAACACTTGTTGGCTTGCGTGTTCGGCTGTCTAAGAATGAGATTGTTTTTTTGAATGTCTTAAGGTAGGTTGTGACGACCTAAATTCACATCTCTCAAGTTAATTTAAGACATGAAAGGTGGTCTTCGTCCGTAAACTATTTCTAATCCCGTGATACTGTTAGATTTTATTATAAAAATAAATACTGTGTTCGAATATATATCTCAGGAGGCTGTTGTTGTTTCTGATGATATATATGCATACACGTGTATGTTTCTAGTAATTATTCTTTAGAAACACTTCTTTAAAATTAAACACAAATATCGAAATCCCACTACAGAGCAAATTTCCGAAAATTGCTCGATTGTTTTAGAAACCATCTCCAAATTAGGAAACAGCAAGCTCTGAGTATAGTACATCGCCTGAAAATTTCGTTAGGAAATCTGGTAGATAATGTGGATACCCATACAATCAATAAATTATGTACAGTTTTAAATAACAACCCCGACTATAGTGCTTATGCAACAACGTTTAAGTGAAAACTAAGAGTGCAAATGTGATACGAACGACTTTTTTAAATTCGCGAATATGACTGCTTCATTAGATGTAGACAACTCATTTTCCAAATATACAATGTGATTGAATCAACAATGTAACGTGTACTGATGATATAAAACTACACCGCACGATCGAAATGATGACGTAAAAATATATTGCTATTCAGTACTTTCAATACTTTTCAAGTTTAGGTAAAACTATAGCCTTCTATAAAGTATAATGTTGTCTACTATTGATAAATAATCCACCAATCTTTCAGCTTACCTCGTTTATGTACTATATTTATTTATTTGTAATCCATCATTTAACTGCAACATTCTTTACTAATTTTAACGATTAATATTACTGATATAGAATTTTGTTACAGACTTTATTGCCTAATTTATAAATAACAAAATAATAAGACAGAATTAGTTTTATTAAGGTTACCTATTATACCTGTTCCGACTTTAGTGCAAGAAACTTGGTTCGCAGATCTGTTCCTATCTTATGTTACGCTAAAATCACAGCAACTCTAAATTAATAAGCCGATTTCATGTATACTTTTCATAAACATTAAGTTTCAGTTACGAAAAACGTGCAATTTCAATCGACAAATTCAATTTCGAGCTAGCCCTGTTAAATTCGACACAATATAATTACTATTGTTGAACAAAACTCCGGATTTGCAGCAGAGTACAGCCTCACCAGGAAGGCTGGATAGGCGCAAATCATAGTCCCTGTATATTCTAACGTAGGACGACGATTTAGAAATTTATTTACACCCGTCACAGTTAGCAATCCACCTTTGCGAGACATTTCGTTGCTGACTATCGGCAATGTCTGCACGCGCCCTTCGTCGGTCACTGGTTATAAGTAGGATGATTCAACCTTCGTCATTATGCATCTTGCTAGAATCTAAGCCAAGCAAATCTATATTTTTACAAATGTATTCCTCAGCGAAGGTTATCAACTCAGAAAAAAATATTGGTACGAAGAAAAAAGCATTCTTCATTCTCTGGGGTTCCACAAGGATCGAATTTGGGACCACTACTTTTTGTTCTATTTGTTAATGATCTTTCATTAACCATCGATTGTCCTGTGCCAGCATATGCTGATGAAATTAAGATTTACTATAAAATAACGTCCGTTGAGGAAGCATGGTGCAACATTCATCAACTAAGAGCGAAGGTGAATAATTGTTGTATAGTTACGTATACAAGAAAATGTGCACCATTACTGTTGGACTACAGAATACGTGATAGAGTTCTTAACGGGCAGTTTCAAATTAAAGACCTGGGAATTATTTTCGACCATTAATTGACGTTTAGACCGCATTTTTTGGCAATTTGTGCATCTGCATGTATACCTTTAGGATTTTCAATGCGTTTTTCTAGGTACTTATTACGCTCTTAACGCTTATTACGCTACGAGCTGAAATATGCTTACATTATAAGCCACTCGACTTCAGCTTCTCACTGCTTACTGATCGATCAAATACGTAGACGATTCCTAAAATTTTTATCTTACAAGATGGATGAAACGTTTTGAGCCATTGGACCAGTTCAGCAGAATTACCCTCTGGAGTTTATTGCAAGGCAAGATTGACTGTGACTTTCTTCTGATCCTTCTTTCTGGTTTTTCACGTTTCTGGGGATTTCTGTTACACATGAAAGCACATTCCATCTTACGGCGGCAAGGAGCAATGCTTTACAAAGAGCGCCTATAACATTAATATGTCGCATTGCTGATTGACCTATATCAAACATTTTTTGGAATTCCAATGATATTACTGTTTGTATATAACTTAGAATCTTAGTCGTCTTGTATAGAATTAGAATGTTTGATTTATATTATTATATTTTCCTAGATAATGTTTTACATTTATAATTATTTTATTTGTTTATATTTACTTTTCCTGTTTTCGTTCTATAATTGAGAAATCCTGTTGAACAATAAAGATTTATTATTATTATTGTTTCTATATTTACGGGAATCAGCATGTGCATAATTAAAATAATAGCAAAAGAAATACTAAACTTAAGAAGAAAATTGACGAGTTCCTACGAATTAAGGGTGAAATACAAATATTCTGGAGCAATAATTATAAATTTTAATGCGCAGCTGATATGTGTCAAACTTAATTACATTTATGTTAAAGATTCATGGTACACATCCTCATTTGTTCTGGCGTGGTAAAGTGCTTGCAGCAATACTGTTGTATGTGAATATAACAGCTAACTTCCAACAAATAAGGTTGTGTTAAGATTTTAAAATCTTTGAATAGCAGTCGATACAATTACGTAAAATGTATTTCCTTAATGTTTTCACCATTACTTTTGCTCTACAAACAATATTGTTTGGGAAAAATTATCCTTGACATTAAGTAGTGCTGTAGATCTTGCAGGGAGTGTCAATTTTCAAAAAGATTTTAACGTTCTTCGTTTAAATTGTTTTCTAGAAGAAATAGATCGATAATTCTTTTTCTAGACATAGTTGCATCTCTTCGTACTGTTTTTGTAGCACATAAATTTGTATATAATTTTCAGTACTAAACTTATATTTTCAGTAGCCATAGTTATGTTATTTGTTCTAAAGTACATTGCATGTGACGTTCTGTCAAAAATAGTTGTCACGTTGTATTAAAATTATAATAAATGGCCGAAGAAAGAGGCGAAGAAGGTGAGGGAGCGGAAAAGTACCCATATGGAGAGTATGAAGGAGGAAGAGATGAAAATTTAGACAGACACGGACATGGAAGTGCGCTATTACCGAATGGCGATATATACGAGGGTTATTATTTGCACGGCAAGAGGCACGGTAAAGGATTATATTGCTTCAGAAACGGGGCAAGGTACGATGGTATGTGGCGGAAGGATTTGAAACACGGCCAAGGAGAATTTCTCTATCCAGATGGATCACGATATTCAGGTGAATGGAGGAAAGACTTCAAACATGGCCAAGGTATTTACTACTACATCAACGGAGATACCTACGAAGGTGCATGGTACAAGGGTAAGCGGCACGGTTTGGGTAATTACACTTACAAAAAAGTTAATATTACCCACAACGGTATGTGGAAAGAAGGAAAAATGGAAGGTCCTGGTATTATTACCTACCCTAATTATCAGTACCACGGAAATTTCGAGTGGAATCTACCGAAGGGCCCCGGGTGCTTTACATTCGAACTGAAATGGATGCAACACGGTTTTTATATAAATATGAGAGATCCATCCTTCGATTACATCGGTGCAGAGGAATTAGCGCTGGACGAGGCTAAGGAAGATGAAGATCTTGCTGGAAATAGAAGGGGCATAGTGCCGGTGTGGAGAGCTAGGTCAGTTACCAAGTATAAACCAGAATTACTGCCACCTGAACCGATACCGTTACTGATCAAGGATTCATTGGAGTCATTGATTGATATTATAGATTATTTGCAACAACAGTATGGAAGAGATGATATCATTGAAGACATTGGTGTTGTTCAGGAAAATATTACTCAAGAAAACTGATGTTTTAATTTTTCGCAAAGTAGTTGTTATTTTAATTTTTAATTATTCAATGCTTTTTTTTTCGATTATGTAAGCAATAAACGGTTGATTAATTTCAAGGAAATTAAGACCACCATGTGTAAAGTAAGTTAATCATTTTTCAATACTCAGCTTTCATAAAGGTTGTTTTCTTAATAGTAATTTAAAGAAGCATGCGATAGCGAGTATATTAAACATATTGTTTATGTACCAGGTAAATCTAGTAGGGTAAAGTTAGTAGTTATACTGCGGATCTGGTTATCCAGTCGATTCTCGTTAAAGTGTTCCTCTCACCTCCGACATAAAGAATTGATTATGAACTAAGCAAACTTAAAATGTAAATAAAATCTAAATACTAGATACTAGCACAGAAGAATTAGAAATTATAAATTCGTGTCTTGTATTAAAAGAATTTAGTTTATTAAATTTACGTCCCTATATATATATATCGTTATGAGAAATTTAAAAGTGCATCGAAAAAAGTTAAAAAGTCAGCCACAACACAACACTGTATTTTAGTTATACTTAATTTATTAAGTAAAACGTAATGTACATACATATATATATATAATACATATATATACGAGGGTAGCCGTTTATATTTCGGGAACTGGCAACATTGTTAATGTTGCCTCCGATCTGATGATTGCATCGTGAAGTCATTTTTGACAATATATTTACCTTGATAGCTTTATTATCTGGTCGCTATTTCTATTGTTGACAGTAACTTGAAAATTTTATGTTAATGGAATTAACTCGCGAGCATTTTCTTGCCATTATTTTTCATAACTTTCGGCGTGGCTTATCTCAACAAGAATGCATCGACGACCTGAATTCTTTATATGGTGATGAAGCACCATCGAAAACTACAGTATATCGTTAGTAGAGTGAATACAAAGTTGGACGGCGTTCTTTAGACAATGACGATTTCGTGAAGGTCGTCCCACAAATGTTGTCGTGTCGGAAAACATTAATGCAGTGTCTGAATTGATAATACAAGACCGTCGTGCGACATAACGTGAGATCGAGGCGTCTCTAGGTATTAGTAATACCAGCGTGTATAAGATCTTGCATGAACATTTAGCCGCTAAGAAGCTATGTTCACGTTGGGTACCACATAATTAGACAACCGCTCAAAAAAGGACTCGCGTCGATTGGTGCTAAGAAATACACACAAAATACACTGGCGGTGCTTTAAAGAACATTTATAAGGTCGTTACAGGTGGTGTACATATATTGGATCGGTACGTATGAGCCCAATAGTAAACGGCAATCGACTGTGTGGGTATTCCAATATGAGCCAAAACCAACAAAAGTTGTTCGCGCTCGAAGCACATCAAAACAAGTGGTCGCCCGTTTTTTCGGAAAAACCGGTCACGTTGCACCTGTGTTGTAGAACGGTCAATTCCGAACACAACTATTTCTTTATCAAAAGTTTTTGAATTAATAAGAAAACAAATCAAAAACAACAGATCATTCTGCACCATGACAATGCGAACTCTCACAGGTCGGGTCAAACAATTGAACATTTGACTGGGCAAAATATTGAATTGATGAGCCATCCGCCATACAGCCCTGGTCTAGCACACTATGATTGCTTTTTGTTCCCACACGTGAAGAATAAACTTCTTGGTCAACGATTTTCTACGCCCGATGAGGCAGTTGAGATATTCAAAACTCATATTTTGGAGACACCGCCTTCACAGTGGCAGCAATGCTTTTCGGATTGGATTATACGAATGCAAAAATACTTTGATTTTCAAGGAGAATATTTTGAAAAGGAATGAAACTATTTTCGATAATAAAAATTTTATCTTTTGCTATTCCCTAAATATAGACGGCTACCCTTGTATATGTATATATTATTATAAATAATTTTAATTCTCTTAATTAAAAAGTTGATTTGTGGCCTACAACCTGAAATGTTTCAAATACACTTTATTATTAATCAAATTAAAATTATTTACATAATACATTAATAGTATTTATATTTATTATTAATCGAATTATAAATTACAATTTTTGGCAGCCAGTTCGTGGGACAAGGGACAAATCTGAAAAATAAATTCTTAATATAATTTAAAACAATATAATATATATAAGCATTGTAGGTCCAGGTTCATTCAACGTTAAACAATATACTAAAACCAAAACTAACATAAACTTTAGGTTCCCAGCTTGCGCCATTGGTTTCCTTATAAAATCCCCCACTTCATACATGAATTCCACCAGTGAGTCATTCAAAAACACAAATAATTAAATATTTGTCTCAAGTGCATATCTATTAGATATATTAATCTCGCACAGTATAAAGACCAGTTAACAAACACATGAATATATCTTTTATCACTAACACCTCATAATATTGCGCGTTATTTCTGCACTAAATGAAAAAGTGGAGTTTCATGTCTACCAACCTAATGTAATCCCATTGTTAAAAGTTTAATATAAAAATATTAAATATCCTTTAATAGCGTAGAGCGATATATATTTAGGAAAATATAATTCAGCGTAATGCAAATAACATGTTCCCTTTGAACTTCATTCAAACAGAATACAAATATGATCCGAGAATATAAACTAAAATATCTCTATTTATAACTGCCATTCTTATACGTTAACATATTATTGATAAACACGTAAATTCTTCAAACGTTATTGTTATCTACAAACAACGCTTTATTTAACCATTGAGTTTACACGTACACATGTTAGCTGGCATATAATTTCTTTTGATGTCCCAAATAGACGGGTATTTTTATTTCGGATACCTATGCGCTTGGACGCGGTGTCGAAAATTTTTTATATCTCTTACAGATTAAAGCTTGTCAACATTTTTTCTGCGTGTTTCTACTTCTAACACAGATTATGTCGTTTAATAGGTTCTCTAGTATTTTTGTCACTCGAAATTTATCGTTCCTCTTCATCTTAATTTTAAGAAATATAAATAGGTATTATTAGTAATGTGAATTATTCACGTGTCGCGTATGTATATTTAAAATAAAGGAAAAACAGGTTATTTGTCAATTGGTGTGTGGCGATACTTATTTTTATTTCGTGTATTTGTCTTGTGCACAAGAAGAATGTGGGTCAACACTTTGTCATTTCAGTTAAAATGGAAATCTTAATAAATATTTATGCTTTGATTCGCAATTTGTGCGTCGTCGTTGTTATTGAAATTATAAATTTAATTAATTAAAAAAGCAAAAACCCATACCGCATTAATATTCGTATTCTGTATTAGTATTTCGACAACTAAATTATTATGGAAAAGTCCATACAGAAAAAATTGTCTCTACTTATTCCGCCAAAACCAAACACGCTGGTGTTCACATGAAACCTATAAGTCAATATTTCCTAGTCTCAAAACTAACACATGTATTAATGTAAAGAGTGTTTCAAATTGCGCGGTTTTATTAAGAATAAATAAAATGTAGATGGCGCACTGAATTTGTCTGGGTATGTGGGCATTTAAAAAGTGTGATGTATGACATTTATAAAAATTTCAAATTGTTGAATTATTTTATGAAAATCAGCGTTCTGTGAAAAGAGTTTTTAGAAAATTACGTGAATTTTATGGTTTACATAATCGTCCATCTGAAAGCACTATTGGTCGAATTATTAAAAAATTTCAAGAGACCGGTTCCTTGGAAAATCAAGAAAAATACAGTCGTAGTGGTCGTTCACAAGAAAATACTGGTTTGGTACGTGAAAGTGTTGCTGAAGATTCTAAAATGTCCACTAGACGACGTTCACAACAACTTGGACTTACTTAGTGGATCAAGAACATGGCGTATTTTACACAAGGATTTAGCTCTGAAGGCATATAAGGTGCAAATAACACCGGAACTGAAGACATTAGATCATTTAAAACGTCGTTCATTTGTCAATTTCATCAATGAACAACCAGCTGATTTTTCTCAAAAAATAATGTTTTCCGATGAGGCACATTTTGAAATTGGTGACTATATTAATAAACAAAATTGCCGTATCTGAGAAGAGGAAAATCCACGAATTATTCATGATAAGTCTATGCATCCTAAACGAGTTACTGTTTGGTGTGTATTATGGTCAGGTTGTGTAATTGGACCTTACTTCTTTGAAAATGCTGCTGGTGAAGCTGTAACTGTCAATGTTAATCGATATCGTCGGATGATAACCGAATTTTTGTAGCCTGAATTAATGAATATTGATCTAGAGCATATGTGGTTTCAACAGTATGGTGCTACACCTCACTTTGCACACGAATAAATTGATTTATTGAGAGAAAAATTGCCTGGACGTGTAATCTCAAGAAACGGTGATGTTAATTGGCCACCAAGATCACGTGATTTGTCACCGTTAGATTGTTTTCTTTGGGGTTACGTGAAAAATCAGGTTTATAAAAACAATCCACAATCAATTCTTGCTTTGAAAGATGAAAATATTCGTGTCATTGGTGAGGTAGAGCTTCAATTATGTCAAAATTGGAATGAAAATTTTAACAAAAGAGTGGACGTCTGTGGAGCTGCAAGAGGAAGCTATTTGGCAGATATTATTTTTCGCATATAAATGTCATAACTGATACTTCGATTACCAATAAAAGGTTTTTGAAAGTGAATGCAAAATATGTGTTTTATTTATTCTTTAAGAAACCGCGAAATTTGAAACACCCCTTACTTCTTTGGTGCAGTGGTTTCGCCTATAGCGTTAGAGAAAGTTAAAAAGTCATGGTAAATGACTTCGACCGTCAAGCAGTTACCATAATTTTCTTCTGGTACAATTGCAAGTTAGGAAAGTATGGTATAGCTTCTTGGCGGTCCAAATATTGAGCGAACACGTAGGCTATTTTCATATATAGCCTTTTCTTATTTCTATGCTTGTCACAATTTATCTAAGAAATGGATCGTTTTCGTTGCGCAATAGAAACAACGACTAAATTTCGACGAAATTTTTGATTTTCGTTTAGACCGTGTTGAGCTTTCACGGCTTTTCATGCTCCCATTCAGACATGATCAGATTTTTGTTGTGGCACAATCGTTAGTGATCCCACATACAGGCTTTGGTTAGTTTATCTCATTCACGTTTTTATAGAAAACCCATTTTTGTCGTCAGTTACTATTCGGTCTCGACTATGTACATTCCTAAGATGTAACAAAGAAGATTTGTCAAACCTTTTCACTTTTACGATTTGCTCCAAATGGTGAATGATCTTTAAATGAGTAATTTTAATATATACCACATCAATACCCTAAGGTTATCTGATTATCATACCATTACATCCGATTTCCATGTCGTATGTTGCTGTATTACAGAAGTGTTACGTTTATGCACCGTTATCATGAAGGTCTATAGTGGTATGATAATTAAATAGCCCTGCATTAGTGAGGTGGTTAAGTACAGGACGAGACATGGATCCAGGTGTAGGCCATTAAATAAAATTAGCTACGTATAAATAGTAAATCTAATTTTGAATTTTTCTACAACATTTTGTGTAGTTTAATAAGACATAGTTTATACGAGGGTAGCCGTTTCTACTTCGGGAATAGCATGCAAAAAAAATTTTTTATTATTGAAAATAGTTTTATTACTTTTCAAAATTTTCTCCTCGAAAATCAGTGCAATTATTCATTCGTTTAAACAAATCCGAAAAACATTGCTGCCACTGTGAAGGCGGTATCTCCAAAATATCAGTTTTGTATGCTTCAACGGTCTCTTCCGGCGTAGAAAACCGTTGGCAGTTGAAGTTTATTCTTCACGTGTGTGAATAAAAAGATGTCACAGGGTGTTAGATCAGGGCTGTACGGTGGATAGCTAATCATTTCAATGTTTTTCCCGATCAAACATTCAATTGTTTGAATCGACCTGTGAGAGCTCGCATTGTCATGGTGGAGAATGATCTGTCGTCTTCGGTTTGTTTTCCTTATTTCTTCATAAAACTTTAGCAAACAAATAGTTGTGTTCCATTCGCAATTAACCATTCTACAACTCTCTAAAGGCGCGGTTGCAACGTGACCGGTTTTTCCCAAAAAACAGGCGACCATTTGTTTTGATGTGCTTCGAACGCGAACAACTTTTGTTGGTTTTGGCTCATTTTGGAATACTCACACATTCGACTGCTGTTTACTATCGGGTTCATACCTATAGATCCACGATTCATCACCTATAGCGACTTTATAAATGTTCTTTGAACCACCGCCATTGCATTTTTTGTGCATTTCTTGGTACCAATCGACGCGGGTCCTTTTTTGAGCGGTTGTCAAATTATGTGGTACCCAACGTGAATATAGCTTCTTAACGGCTAAATGTTCATGCAGGATCTTATGCGTGCTGGTGTTACTTATACCTAAAGATGCCTCGATCTCACGGTATGTCACATGATGGTCTTGCATTATCAATTCAGACACTGCATTAATGTTTTCCGACACAACATTCGTGGGACGACCTTCACGAAATTCATCGTCCAAGGAACGTCATCCAAGTTGGAATTCACTATACCAATACTGTAGTTTTCGATGGCGCTTCATCACTATGTAAAGAATTCAGCTCTTCGATGCATTCTTGTTGAGATAATCTTCGCTGAAGGTTATAAAAAATAATTACAGGAAAATGTTCGCGAGTTAATTCTATTTGCCAGTTCCCGAAATATAAACGGCTAACCTCGCATTATTATATTGAACCTATCATTGTCAACCTCTGATGGTGTACAACACTTTTTATTTTACAGCCTCGCGCCCTTATTGCTATAGTTCTTAGCCCTACAATAGATACAAGAGTTAAATATATCCCTAAAGTTTTTAGATTTGTTGTTTATTTATTTTATATAAGTCGGTGTTCAATTAAAAAGCTAAACAGTGTTTACTATTAAACAAATAATCTAATAAAACGTGGAGTGGTATGTAACAAGACTACATTCGTGTTTTAAATATCAAGACAATATAAAAACAAAATTATATTTATATTTATATATTATACATAAATGAGTACTTCTTAATAGCCTGATCTAAAATACATATTCCAAGAAATTCATTAATTATAAAAAATCGAATAAAATTGATGTATTATGTATGTATTATATCAGATAAACAAGGACTTAGATTTCAAAAAAAATCATAACACCTTAGATTAAAAGGCTTACATCCATTTTATAATATTCTGTCCTAGAATATGCAATAATACAGATTTATGATCCTAATAAAAATGTTACGTGATGTGTGGTGGTACTATATATTAGATCTTGAAGTCTTTCCAAGTAGTCCAAAGAGCTTAACTCCCTCTAGCGTTCTAGTAATTCTGTACAAAAGATCATCATAACTGGGACAGTGTTATTACCAATAAAATTTCGTTTCGTAGTCATAATCGAGATGTGAGATTATATAGATAAAACTGGAGAAGTAAAGAATTCTTTCAAAATGAGATTTTAATGACATTTTTCTACTTATATTTCTTTTATTATGCAATAAGGAATATTGTATATAGTTTAAAAGTATAAATTTAAAATCTATAAAATACGGTACATCTCGTTTTAAAAGGGAAACTTACTTTAAGACTTTTCGATGATAGATTAGAATTACTGAATGAACAACAAGGAAGATGTCTAGCAAACGCTTTATACAGAAATTTCTTTGGTCACTTGAACACTTCTTAACCGAGTGTTGAACAATTTATTGCTTAAGTAATTTATTACAAACTTTGCCTTAAAGAAACTAAATATTCTTCTAAGAAAGACAATATTTTCAAAATGGTAAAATTAAGTTAAACTATTCAAGTGTAATTCCGAAATATATATATTCTTCAGAATATATTTAGTAAGCGTGAACTATTGTCAGATTCATTCGTTGATTTTGTACGCTATAGCTAACAGCAACAAATCGCAGCTGCATCCGGAGCTGAATGACTTGTTTCTACTGAACGAACTAATAATGCAATTAATATTAATATATTGTTTTTTGACATATTTTTTAAAATTTGTATTCAGTATGTAATACTGAATTAAAAATGTAAATAATGATTACACTCCTCATGCATAGTATATATATATATATTAGGTGCGCAACTAAGTTCTCGCTGTTTTTTTGATGAAAATGCAAAGAAGTTCTCCTTGTTCATAACAATGTGCGAATTCACAGGGCAGATAAAGTTCAATCCATACTCAACGAGTGTACCTTCTTTGAGCTAAACCACCGATTATATAGTCCAACTTCTTATTTATAAATTTGAAATGCACTTCAAAGGTTATAACATCCTTTGAGGTGCTTTTTTTTTCAAATTTCTAAATCAAAAGAATGTGGATGATAGCCAAATGAAAGGGGTGATTAATGCATATTTTGAAAAAACGTAGTTCTTTTCATTGCTAAATACAAAACCTTTCTATTTCGTCTCATAGATAATAATATATGATGAGGAACCATTTTGAAAACATTGACGAACTACTTATTGTAACGCCTGATGGTAAAAGCTGTGTTGTATTAGTTGCGCAACTAAGTTCTCGCTGTTTTTTGATGAAAATGCAACTTTATTGTGAAAAAACGTTAACAAATCAATCATTCAAAACATTGCCCATCGCTAGCGACAACTTTTTCCCATCTTTCTGACAGAGCTCAAATACCGTCACAGTAGAAGTGTTCGTCTTTTGAGGCTATCCACGAATCAAGCCATTTTGAGGTGTCTTCAATGAGCGGAACTGCTGATTAGCCAGACCATGTGCCATTGAACGGAACAAGTAATAATCGGACGGCCCAATATCTGGGCAATATGGCGGGCGGGGTAGAACCTCCTATATATTATGTAGAATCACTTTTTCGTGCCCCTGCTCATACTGTGGCCGCTTTTCGCGCAGTGTTCGGCTCAGTCGCATCAATTGAGTTCGATATCGTTCCCCAGTGATGGTTTCGTTCGGTTTCTACAGCTCATAATAAATAACACCGCCCTGGTCCCACCAAATATATAGCAAAACCTTCGCAGTGTGAATATTCGGCCGAACCGACGACTTAGAAGCATGACCGGGCAGTCTCCATGATTTTGTTCTCTTTGGGTTGCTGTAATGAATTCATTTTGCATCACCAGTAACGATGCGATGAAGAAAACTCTTCCTTTTTGCCGCTAGAGCAGCTGTTCATAGGCGAAAAAACGACGCTCAACGTCTCTTGGCTACAAATCATAAGGAACCCAAGTTCCTTATTTTTGAATCATTCCCAACGCATGCAATCGCTGGGAAATGGCTTGGCGGGTAACTCCCAATGCTGAAGCAAGCTCTTTTTGCGTTTGGCACCGATCCTCGTCGAACAATGCCTCCAATTCAGCGCTTTCGAAGGTTTTTGGTCTTCCTTCACGCGAACGGTCGTCAACATCGAAATCACCGTCTTTGAAGCGACGGAACCAATCACGGCACGTTGCTTCACTTAGAGCAGCATCTCCGTAAACTTTTTGGAGTTCTCAATGCCCTTCAGCCGCCGTTTTCTTCGAATGAAAGAAGAAAAGCAACACTTCCCGCAAATGACGATTATTTGGCACAAAATCAGACATTTTCACACAACCAAAAGTATATGTCGCAAAAATAAAATCACTAATGCGTCAAAGCGGTTTGTTTACCATATGTCTAAGCTTGGTTCACGACGTTTTGGTTATGTCACAATCGACCAGCACTTACAACTGGAGCCATCTCTTGAAAAACAGCGACAACTTAGTTGCGCACCTGATATATATAAAACCTTCCATAATTATCTCTGGTACACTTTTAATCCATACAAATTAAAATGGTTTTATTACAGCTTCATCTGCAATTTTATCTGGGGCAGTGGGTAACAGATCGATGCCATATGCATAAATTATAATAAAGCACCTGTCCGCATAAGAGATTGTATTTTGAATAAACTTAATACTTCTGGGTTTCATCCTGACCTATTTTTTCTATTAGGAGTTTTATAGAATACCGTTAAATGAATACAATGGTTTTAGTTTCGAAGCTTTTTATTACAACGAGCGGCAGTGTCGAAGATTTGAATTTTTGGACTATTGTTGTTTGCAAAAAACATTATGACATTTGTGATGTACTGTTATCGAAAAAATTGTTATATGACGTTTTGAAACTCTTTTGCGTGGCATGATGAGCCCTAAAGGAACAACTGCTCGTTGGGTGCCTAACATATGGAAATGATCAGAAATGGATTAGGTATTATCATTCCGGTAGATTTGGAGGTAATTAAAACAGATCTGGAAAAGTTTTTAGAAAGATTTGTGATTGGAATGAAGTTTAGATCTTTTGCTTTAACGCATTGCCAAATGGCGATATTAGAGTTTACTTTTCCATTGGAATTTTTTGCCATTTTTTCTCCCTTTCCTTTTTTTTACAATAACTAATTTTTAGGATTTCAAAGGATTTTTTTTGTTAATTCTGGGCACACTATCACATGACAATATTAAGAATATCGCATAATCCTAAAAGTTGCTGAAGCAATAAAAAAAATCGTAGGAAATTGAATTGAGGCATTTTCTATGACCAGAATAATACCACAGATCACATTAATTGCATTTTAGTGGTTGCCATTTACAGGTACACTTGCAAAATCATGTTTGGAGAAAATAAAAGTCTCTTTTTTACATTGCGGGGAACAATTGTTAATGTGAATTAGTGGTTGGCAGGATGAGAATAAAATTTTTTCCAAAGGCAATGATATTTTCATAATCAGTACACTAAGCATATTAATCTCTTAGAAGCTTACGTTGAAAAATAAAATTGCTTCAAAGGTCCCAGTTTACTTTGTGTTAGAAAGTTTGTAAACTCTTCTACTATGCACATATTCCTTTGGTTGCAGTTGGAATTATAAGTGCTATTATTAATCCTTTATTTCTCTTTAATTTTACTTTTAGGAATTGGTTTAATTGATCTCTTATTATGGCGCTATTACGTTTGACTTCCGACACCATTTGCAGACATAAATAAGTGTTCTAATGCTCTCAATGACAATTGCTTTGCTATTAATTAGTAATTTTTCTCTCAAATTATCATGAAAATATTGACATTTTTGTTAAGGAAATATTTAACAGTTTCCTTTCCTATATTCGAAAATTTTCATTGTATATTTCTTTGTAGTTTTTGGATTTGTTATTTAGCAACTTCGTTGACTATTTTTCTGCCTTGAACATAAAGATTATTGTAAAATAATAATATGTAAGTAAGAGGTTTTCATTAAGAACGACATATTTTGTAAATTTAAATTACTTTCAGGTAGTAGCACTGCTGAGTTTGTTTCATTGATATTCGTGCTTGCATGTGCCTACAACTTCATTATACGCCGGTCAACGTTTACAAATTATTCAGATGTTTTACTAAAAAAATTGCATCACGGATGCAATAACTGGCCTTAAGTAAACTAACAAATGATTCCGAATTACAATGAAAATCATTTTAAGCGACAAAATTTACTTCTGATTTAATGGCTTTGTCAATAATCCAAACTTCGATAACTGCTCTGAAGATCAACTAGGAGTACTGCCTGAGGAAGTGTCCATCTACTTCAACTGACTATGTGGTATGCATTTTATGCTGAAGGAGTCGTAGGATCTTACTTTTTCTTAACAATACTAGTAATTCCGTCGCTGTGGAATTTTCTATTGGACAGGAAAGTATGGTAAATCAATTATTTCCAGAAACTGGTCAGTCTATTAACTTTTATACGTATGCGATTTAACATCTCTAGACTTTCTTTTGTGAGGTTATGTTAGTTGATAGTTTACGGCATTACACGACTTGGAGACTAGAGCTCAATGTCTCGCTGCTGACCTTCGACCCAATTTATCTGAAAAAGTCATATAAAATTGGGTTTAACGGATTCATCTCTATCAACGCTTCCATGATGGATGTTTTAATAATGTGATTCATCACCAATAGAATTAATTGTGCTTTCCACCGAACTAAACATTATCTTAAATTTTTTACAATC
Source organism: Dermolepida albohirtum (assembly GCA_031893035.1). NCBI lineage: Eukaryota > Metazoa > Arthropoda > Insecta > Coleoptera > Scarabaeidae > Dermolepida > Dermolepida albohirtum. The sequence continues at coordinate 386,331 of JAVIWB010003917.1, read as the reverse complement.
TGCCGCGTTTAATGAAAAACCCTGTATATGTAACCGATGCTAATATAGCGTAAAAACTGTTTTTTTGTATTAATAGCAGTATTTTGTACCGGTAAATAATATAACATCTACATACTTAAGCCTCGAATTCTTTTGAGTTTGTAGTAAAGCAAGCCAATATTAAACCCTTCAGCAGAGTGCACATTCTATAATTGTTTGAATGGAGTTCAGCTCAAAGGGTGGGACTTTGAACTTTTGGACCGTCGCGACTACTAAATGTGTTATATTAATTGTTCAATAAGTCCGGATAAATTAATTACATAGACGAATATTAAAGTAAAGTTAAAATATATAGAACCCAGCTGCCGAACAAAATCGGACTACCTGATGAGTTTTGGATTATTGTGGTAGTCATTGTCTTGTTCGGTCGTACTGATTTCATTAAAATAGAAGCAGCTTGGCTGATGCCTAGCTTTTCTATTAATTTTAGCGAAAATAAAAAATCGAAATAAAGATAACAACAAAATTTGTACTTACTATTTTACGAGTAGATCTAATAGTAGATGAAATATATAATTTCCAATAATGAATTTTGTATGTCAGCAATATTGTTATAGTATTGCATTCTTGTCTGGATTTCCTAGTGACTGAATACTTGGTCTTAGGCAAAATTTTCGAACTCATCGCAACGATTAAAGGATAAAGTACGACTAAGTGACAGGTTATATACCGCCCGATTGCATTGCATGACGTTAATCTGTTCAACATTCGCTAAATTATCAAGGGGGAGCGCGCGTACCACAGGGGTTGATTTATGGCTCAGTTCAATGCACCTCTTCAAATATGACGTCTCAATTGCTCTCAATGTGTTAATGCATTTTACCTGAACGTATATCCTCGTCCACAAAGGGGCGCTAAACACTGACGCGTGAAAGAACGCCTGTCAATTCAGAACGTTCATAATCTACCCGGGACGTTCGTTCGTGTCAGAATTTCATCAAATTCCCGCCGTAGTCGTACTATTTTGCTGACATCGGTGCAGAAATAAATGCGGCATAAATTTCGAAATGCGGCAGGATACCGGTAGTCCATATCGTATTTCGAAACGCAAGAATAATAATGAAGGTACATAAAGTACAGAGCCTAGTCAAAACAACACGAGATCCGTTTTGTTTTTGGATTACGTCTATTGTTCCGTAGTCCTTTGTTCTGAATGTAATAGGTTAATAACAATGAGGATTTGTATACAGGGAGTGCAGAAAGTATGGAACCAACATTAAAAAATTATTCGTTTTCCAAGATTCTTCAGATAGATTATTTTGTTCGTTTTGATGTACTATTAAATATTAAAGGCTTGTTAAATTGTCCCACTGATTACTTTAATATATACAAAAAGGCAATTGTTATGTAAGGTTTTCAGTTTAACTTTTGCACTAATGTGTGTGACTACAATTGGTACGAAATGATATAAATTATAAACTAACCTAATTCAACGTTTTATGCATTAAATTACTAATAATGTTGAACAAAGCTGGGTCTATAGTAGCGTACAACCTCGCCGCGAAGGCTAAATCGGTGCGATTATAAGTAAAATGTAATTTGGTATCGTTTTATTATTTACGTAGGTAAATTTAATGGAAACTATGGTTGATTGAATTAATCAAAAAAGGTAAATAGAATTCCTTACCACATCAATCTTTTTATTCTGTGTACGTCTTTCGACAACTAAGTTGTCATCATCAGCAGAAAATTAATCACAGTGGTTCAACTAAATCTTTCGGCAAAGCTCGTACAGAATAAATTCACACTAAAATTTTAATCGTGGAAAGTCAAATCCACACTATGTTTGGCATTGTTTGGCACAGTTTGTGTTTTGTCTTCAATGGTTAAAATATTAGTGAGGGTTTATTCTATGCGAGTTTAACCCGCATCCAAGTACCACACTGTGATAAATTATTTGCTGATGAAGGCAATTAAGTTGCCGAAATACGTATACAGATTACGAATAACAACAAGAACTAAAAGTAGGCAACAAATATGACAGTAGTGTAATGAGTGGTAGAATTGAATATGACAAGGGAAGAATAAAAGCTAGTTACCAGGCGTACTGAAAAGTCATTGCCGATTTTTTCGTTAAAAACGGCATAATTTTCAAGAAAATGGAAAAAATTTTCTCAAAGTATTGTCCATTTGATTCTACACATCTTGTTCAATGTGTGGAGGCCGTCTCAAAAAAACTGCTTGTCCTTTGAGCAAAACCATTCATTGAGGAATTTTCTAACTTTTTCGAAATTGGCGAAATGCTGTTCTGCAAGCGCGTGTACCATTGATACGAAAAGATGATAGTCGGACGGGGAAAAGTCTGGAAAGTACGGCTAGTGCGATATTATGTTCCATCCAAATCTAAAATCTAAAAGGCCCTTAAGGATTAGTCTCGCTTCTACTGATGTAGTTCTGCAGGTACTTAAGAGATCTAAATTGCTTGCAGGCTCTGAGAAGTACGCTAACGTCTCGATTTCACGAGATCGTACGCCATTTCAGCAAAAACTTTGTAGAAACGTTAGAGAGGAGCTCAAAAGGCGCAAGAGCGGCGGTGAGGATAATCTTAGATTGAAGTACGTTCATGGTGTCCCTCGAATAGTGTCCGCTTTAAACTAATTAATCCCAACAGATGCTCTCCTCTACATATCTACTATCAAAACGTTCGTGGTCTTCGTAGTAAGACTCATGCGTTGGTTACTGCTAGCAGTTCCTCCTCTTTCGATATTCTACTGTTCACTGAGACTTGGCTATGCGAATCGATTTCTAGCGCCGAATTTCTTTCGTCATCGTACTCTGTCGTTCGGCATGACCGCGACGCACTCGCCACTGGCAGATCTTTGGGTGGCGGTGTTATGATGGCTTTTTCAAATAATATTACTTACGAAGTCGTCGATACCTTGACATTTGATATGGCATCACCCTTAATTGATCTATTGATTACAAAGGTTACGGTTGAGGCACAGTTTTATTACTACTTAGTCTTGGTTTATATTCCTCCTGGCCTGGACTGCGAATCTTTAGAAAATTTTTTGGATTTACTTGAGGTCTTCGTCTCGGATAGGCATGTGGTCTTGGTCGGTGATTTCAATTTTCCTCATCTTGCTTTTGATGAGGGTTCTTACGATCCAAAGCTTAGTTTATTTATGTCTTTTGTGGGATCTATGGGTCTGCGCCAGTTTAATAATGTTCTTAATTCGTATGACAGAACGCTCGACCTGGTTCTGTCCAATATTACGAGCAACATTGAGGTTCTACACGATTCACTGCCGCTTCTTCCTGAGGACGCTCATCATCCTGCCTTGGATATTACTTTACCTAATGCTAAGTCATCCAAACCAACCATTTTCCCTACCAATAATAACATTAGGTACAATTTTCGCAGGGCTGACTTCCGGCAGCTCTATCTTGATTTCTCTGCGTCGGATTGGTCCTTCCTGGATGGCTGGGGGAGTGTGGACGAGACTCTTCGGGCTTTCTACAGTAGGGTGTATGGTATATTGGATTGTTCTGTCCCTAAGTCTCGTTCTGTTCGTGGTCATCATCATCCTCCTTGGTTCTCTTCTACTATCAAAAGGAACCTTAAATTGAAGTCGTACTATCACAAAAAGTGGAAGTCCACGCGGCATGATTACTACCGGGTGGAGTTTCAGCGATTGCGTAGGTTGGTTAGAAGGGATATTGGTTTGGCCTATGAGTCGTACCTTCGCAGGACGGAGTGTAGCCTGATCGAGGATCCACAATCCTTTTGGCAGTTTATTCGAATCAGACAAGGTGTTCCCAGAATACCTGGCAAACTTCATGATACTGCTAATGAGTATACTCACCCAGAGGATATTGTTAACGCATTCGCTACGGCCTTTTCTGGAACTTTCCTGCCTGCATCTGCTGATTCTGCACTGCCTGATTTGGTGTCTGGTCTTCCTCCTCTGAGTATATTATCTTTCTCTCCGGCTGAGGTTGCCCAGAGTATTAAAAGGTTAAAAAATAAGTGGACCGCTGGGGAAGATGGCATTCCCTGTTTTCTGGTGAGGGACTGTGCCCATGTTTTGGCCGTTCCATTGTGCAAAATTTTTAATCAGGCCATCCGCGAGTCCGTGTTTCCAGATGTCTGGAAGGTCGCTAGGATATCACCTGTATTCAAGAGGGGGGACAAGTCTGATGTCGGGAATTATAGACCTGTCGCAGTGATCTCCACTTTTGCTAAAATATTTGAAATGCTGCTCTATAGGCGTGTGTCTGCTGGCACTAGACCACATCTGTCCATCGCACAGCATGGCTTTATGACTCAACGGTCTACTACAACTAACTTGGCCATTATATCCCAGGAGATCGCTCAATCTCTCGATGCTGGTAGTCAATTGGACGTCATTTATACGGACTTTTCCCGTGCGTTTGACTTAATTGATCATCGACTTCTGCTGTGTAGACTGAGTTCCTTTGGTATCGGTGGATCGCTGTTGAAGCTGTTCCAATCGTATTTGAGCAATAGAATGAATTATGTTTATTACAATGGGTTTAAGTCTCGGTTCTTTCATTCTTCCTCCGGTGTTCCACAAGGGTCTAACCTTGGACCACTTTTGTTTAATATTTTTGTGGATGACTTGATTAGATCTATCGACTGCCCGGTCTTGGCTTACGCCGATGATATTAAAATCTTTCATCGAATTGACTCGCTGTCCGACGTTGATTTGTTGCAGGCCAATGTCAGCAAAATCTATAACTGGTCCTTGTGTAACCGCTTAAGTTTAAACATTGAGAAGTGTTTCCTAGTGTCTTACTCTAGAAGGATTTCTAGAATAGAATCCTGTTACTCAATCGGCGGCGTTACGATTTCTCGTAAGTCCTCGATCAGAGATCTTGGGGTAATATTTGACGAGAAATTTACTTTCTCCGATCATGTTCTTGGTGTGACGGCTGCGGCTTCCAGATCTCTCGGTTTTATAATTCGAACATGCCGATACTTTCATAATATGGACACTTTGAAGACTCTTTTCTTTGCTCATGTTATTTCCAAACTGGAATATGCATCTATAGTCTGGTACCCCATCTACAAATCTCAAACTGGCCTCCTGGAACAGATACAACGCAAATTTCTGAAATACCTCTCATTTAAATGTGATGGTCGATATCCTGCCCGTGGAGTGAATTACAACGAGTTGTTGGAGCGACATGATATCGTATCGCTGTCTGATAGGAGAAAAACTCTTAGCGCTTCATTTATGCAGAGTGTCGTTACTGGGAGTGTTGATACGCCGGATTTACTGTCGCGTGTTTATTTCATTGTTCCACGCCTGGGATCTAGGACAAATCAACTAATTTATGTCCCTACGGCAAGGACCAATATTTTGCTGAAGGCCCCTTTGGTTCATTCGGCGGTGAATTTCAACAATCTGCAGTACGATTTGCTGTGACCACTATTTGTATGAATATATTTTGTTTTAAGATACATATTTCATTTTCACAATGTAACTATGGTTTAATTTTTTTTTTGTATTTCTTTTTTTGTTACCCGTTTTGGAGTAATAATCTCTGTTGGGTAACTTAATAAAAATTATTATTATTATTATTATTATTATTATTATTATTATTATTATTATTATTATTATTATCCAAGTGCTTTCAACGTTTCCTTGAGCGATTTTGTTGTATCATATTAGACGGCGGTTTATCGTGCTGTAAAATCACTTTATCGTGTCTTCGGGCCCATTCTGGATGTTTTCCTATCAATACATTATTCAAATTGATCATTTGTTATCGGTAGCGATCAGTATCTGTGTCACTCGGTTTCAATAGTTCGTAATATACCGTGCCACTCTGGTCCCACCAAACACAGAGAATTATCTTGCGACAAAAACGATTTGGCCTTGGGGCCGACGGGCTGGTTTCGCCAAGTGATAACCATGATTTTCTGCGCTTAGGGTTTTTGACATAAATCTATTTTTCACCCGTCACTATTCGATGCAGAAATGACTTCTGATTATATCTTTGAAGCCCCATTTCACAGACGATTTTTGGATTTTCCATTTGCATGTCATTCAGTTGATGTAGCTCCCATTTTACAATCTTTTGAATTTTTCCATTGCTCGAAATCGGTCGCTAATCATTTCTTGGGCCACGTTTAACGTTTCTGTCAATTGCTTTTGAGTTTGGGTTAGGTTTTCATCGAACCACTCCTGCAGTTTTGCATCTTCAAATTTTTGCGGTCTACCAGAATATTCTTTGCCTTGTACATCGAAATCACCACTTTTGAATATTCGAAACTGCGCCTCAAATGTTTTTATGGTTAAAGCATGCTCATCGTAAGTTTATACCAGCAAAAGATAACTTTAAGCTGCGCTTTTTTTTGTTTGAATAATAAAAATAATGGGTGTCGCAAATGCACTTTTTCAGGCATGAAATTCGATATTTTCGAAGAGGTATAAATCTATGACGATGTTACTTTCGCAAAATATAACATGTATGACTTTGAAGCTTGATGTCAGTAGAATGAAATGACCTATGTGTCAAATCATAACATTGCATACTTACGTTAGAAAAACCGGTAACGACTTTCCGGTACGCTGAGTAAGTACAAAAACAACAACGCTGGCCACTGTACTAGAATAGTGTCCTCAATTTAATACTGGCATTTAATAAAAACGAAAGAAGTGTAGTCTGTTAGACAAAGGTAGAAAATATAATATCTAGAGTACACTTATTCGGTATGTATGTTCTGTAAAAGTGTACTTCAAAATAGAATGCATGAAAATAGACCAACAAGAAATGTATGAAAGGCAAGACCTTATACTGCATTAATCGAAACTATAATTTATGTAATTGTTTAAATTTAATAACCACATTAAATTTATCATTTACCTGCGTATAGAATATGCTAAAAGAATGTTCTTACTTATGTATTTTTCTCGAACAATGATCATTTAAAAAGGATTTCGTTTTAATATGTATAAGAAACATAACAAAAGTATATTTTGATTTAAAATGATATTGAGGTTGAGGAAATAATTTTAATGAGCTTTCTTTTCAGAAACAACACTTAAACTCTAAATGAGAAAAACAAAATGAGAACATTATATCCCTTTTTTTGTAAAAAAACGAAACAAAAACCTTAGCTCATTGAAACACGAAGTTCCACAGCAGATGATTAAAAATATCAGTGATCCATGACTCTAGTCTTTGTAGTCGAGTACTTGCCTAGGGAATCTGAATATTCTCAATATTCTTAATGGCAAAAACTTCGATGTGAACCGAAACTTTTAAATCTAAAAAGGCGCAGGTCAGACAAACAAAGAAAAAAACGGAGAAACTGCACGAGAGAAAAATAAACTGATTTAATTTCAGTTAATTGTGTTTCTGGCTCCTAGCACGAGTCCTACGTTTGAGAACTGCATAAGAACAAAGCGACTACCGCATTTTAATGTGCCGACACGGCGGAATCTTTTATTAACATTTCGACCGTGTACTGATGATAGAAATTCCTGTAAATCAATCCCTAATCTACCCTTGCTTTTGTTTTTCTTTTCTGTTTATTCAGCTAAGATCCACCGTCTGTAAAATCCTGGAAAGAATAACATCTAAGCGAGAAATATATTTAAAATAATTCGTTATTTCGTTTTCTTTTGATTGCTGTTTTTATCAATTTTAATAATAGTATATATGGAAAATTATACTTTAAAAAATGCTAAAGAAGTCTTATACAATTTAAATAAAAGAAAACTATTAATAATTCACAAAATAAAAAACCGGTCGATTGAGAAATATATAGAAAGTCAGTATGGATGTATTCAGGCGAGAAACTTACGCATTAATAAAAAAAGCATTAATCGAAAGCGTCGTGTATTGCTGACTATGGGTATTCAATCAGCTGAATTTTATAATATTTTTAGATTTTGGCGATATCTTTAATAACTTTCTGATGTATTTTTTACGGTTTAATTACTACTTCTTGATTTAGTGTTTTAGCCTTCTTTTTCTTATCTTTTCATAAAGATAATAAATAAAAATACTGTTTCATTTACTTTTCGTGGTATATTTTTAAGGGCTTCATTTTTTTATTAGTATGTAATTAAGATTGCTTCACCTTAAAATTATCTAACATTTTTTTACTTATATCGACGCTGAGGACTTGCTTTGCGATTGACCCTTTTTTAAATAATTGACAATGGTCATCTTTATCTTGGTTTTTAAAATTATTACACGCTTGTGTCACTATTTCTCTTTGTACATACATGTATTCTTTTCCACTTTTCCGGAACCGAAGGTGAACTGCGTCTCTGCCTTCGATCATGCCTCACCTTGATCTCTTACTGCAGCTTTTTATAGAGTATTATATTCTTCAGAGTGAGCCTGTGCTACCACATTCCAGCTTTATTTAGAAATTTCCTGGAATAGTCCTACACCTCGCTCAAAGTCTCCGGTTACCATCGCATACATACATATATCCATTACCAGGGCCGATAGCTCGTCTGTTATTACTCGAGGTCTATAGAAACGCTTCATAAGATATCTTTCTGTGTCACTTGCCGCATAGCATTCACTGGTCCCCTGTTAGGTGAGCAGATTTCCATTCTCGTAAAACTAACAAATTTGATTTTGATAGATGCAACGTTTTCCACGATCGCCTCATCAGCGTAAATACTGTCTGATTACCTTTACCGGCACAAGACAAGCAAATATAAGTGGCCAGACTCTCATCGCGAGGAAACGCTACTAATCCAGTGGACAATCGTATGGTTGTCTCCTAAAGAAGGGAAAGGTACATACTCCACCCGATTTGGTTAGTTGAAAGAACGATTTTCGATAACCATGTGGTTTATTTTTTATTAACTGTTGACGTAGATACTTGTTAAAGCATCATTATTAACATAATAATTAAGTACTAGAACTCCCGCCTGATGAATCCATTGTGTGGCGAAACAATTGTTGTTCACAATAATAAATTTCCGAAACTCTTAACTTCAAACTTATTACGTTCAGTTTTCGATGGTAATTCTTCGTAGTGGTTAATACATCCACTCTTCCAAAGTTAATTTTATATTCGTTCTGAAGTGTATGTTCGACAATTACAAATTACTTTATTGTATCTTTGTTTATCGTCCTGATATTTTATTCCTTGCTCGATATAAACATAGTTTGTCTGTTGAAACCGCGAGTTCTGCACTCACAAGATAGCGTGTAGATACCCTCTACCTTTGGTCATGGTACTTTATACTTAATTATGGGAAAGTTATGTTGTATTAGAATTATCCTCTTTTTCCTATTCTTACGTTGATATTAGAAACGTATAGAATATTCGATCGTTATTTTGAGAGCTGCTTTCAACATTGTTTTTCTTTATTTATTTTATTATTAATTATTAATGGTCTGGAAGAGTTTTTCTATTCAAACGTACACTAACGTACATCTCTCTCTCTTAAGAGTTATTGTTCCAGTTGTAGACTAAAAAGTGGTATTATATGTACGTTATAGAATTCGATATATTTCGTAACGTGTATCGAGAAAGTTACTTCCAAACAGTATCTTAAGTAATTAACTCTTAGCACTGTATTTGATACAGCCCCTGACGGTCTAGAAAAAGCTTTTTCTAATTCCTTTTCGCACTGCCGAAGTCGAGAAGGACCAAACCCCTATCGCACACACGAAGCCAATACGGAAGCTAAGTAATTTGGCGCAATAAAAGTGAAACAATGTTCTTTCTGTCACATTGTGTGATGTACGATGATAGATAAGATATCCTACCGGTGGTAATAATAGAGAGATACTTTCCTCAGGAGTCTGTTTCGCTTTCATGAACAATGGAACGGAGTATCGAAAGCGGTTCGTGATCAAGATTGATCTGAGGTCACACAGGGATTCACAGCTCATATCTCTCTTTGCCGACACGCACGCACTAGTTACCTTCTTCATTTGTGGTGAAACAGATAAAAGCACTTTGTCATTTTTTTTTATTAGCTCGTCTGTTTCCGGGGCGTACAGCGGCGCACGTGTGAGAAGACATGATAAATTAGAGACAATTTGAGGTCGTCTTTTTCATGTTTGATTGGAAACATTTGAAAATGCGCCGGAGACGTTTATATGTGTCGGTGAAATAAGTCATGTGAAGTTCTTTATCCTATTAAGTGCACGATGCAATCGAGGATTTTCGTAAACCACCAGAGTGTAACATACGAGGGTGAATCAAGTGTAAACCGGAATTTCTACTTTCCTATTTATTGAAGCTTTCCAAAAATAAAAATTAAATTATTTTTCTGCATAATCTCCTGACTTGCCAATGCGTAGGAAGTTTCTTTATGCAGCTGTCATTAAAAGAAAGTGGTCGTGACCGTAACCAATTGCCCACAAACGGTTCGAAGGCAACATGATCCTTGAACTTTTGTCGTCGATTCATTTCTTTTAGTACTAAACAAATAATTATCACATGGCTATAAATCGGAACGACAAGAAGGATGTTTCAGCCGTAGTTCCTGATTTTCGGTATGAAAGTGAGACACCCAGCTTGTAGATAGTTTTAGAAACCTGAGATTGTCAGAGAGTCATTAGAAATAATTTCAAAAACAGCTTATTGAAGATTGTTCTCGGAAAATTCGTGAACGTTCAGAATTTTTTCCTTAATCAGACTAGTTCCAAATAATCCTGGTTTCCGACACTTTCCCGTCCTCCTAAAAAAATTTTATGGCCTTTGTCTCTTCACACTGTACTTATGTACTTACGTAAACGTTATCAGCATAGAGCAGACAATTTTTAATTTTATATTGAAGTCTTGTCTTTCCTCGTCTTTATGGAAGCTAGCTGGAATTTGTACAATTTTCAAAGGCAATGAGTGAACTACCTCTCATTAATTGCTAGCGATCAATTTCCACAATGTCAAAGATAGAGGAAATATTATAAATTGACATTTTCAAACACGCATATGTCTCTTTGGCTAGTAAAATTCATTTAAAATAGCATGGTTTCGTTGATAGATCTACCATTACTAATTTGAGGTATTTGGTGTAGTATGCAACTGAAACATTAATTTCAAGGGTCAAGTTGGTGTTATTTATACTAATCTGCCGAAAGCTAATGATTGTATCCAAATTTAAATTGCACATTGCTTTTATAGGTTTATAGTGCTTTAGTCAATTCATTTCAATCTTATTTGACAAGTCGCGAATATTATGTGTGTTATGTAACGTTTTTACACTAGAATATCAAGAGTTCCACAAGGCTTGATTTTGAGCCCATTATTTTTTCTATTATTTATCAACGATTTCCCTGAGACCTCTACTTGTAAATTTTTCTCTTTTGGGGAATCTTTATCAGTAAATAAGCTAGTTTTAAACATTACCAAATATAAGATATTTAATTTTACAAGGAAAACAATTCGTTATAATGACACCAAAAATCTTGGAGAAACATTCGATTATAAGTGACTACATTAGGTCGTTTTTTCTACAATTAAAATAATGCGTTTCATCTTACGTAATATAAAATCCTTTAATTAATATATAAGAAGTTTAACTATGCTGCTATGATTGATATCCGACATACAAAATTTATAGAAAATTCATTGAGAACAAGACGATATTTAAGGTACTATGTAAAATATATCTTTGCAATGGATTTCTATAGAATACTATTGGCATTTTTGTCTTGATATCTTTGGAAAAAGGAATAAATTTGTCCCTTTCCTTACCCTATAAGATATAATAGAATAGAGTTGGGTAGATTACCTTTCATCTATATAGCATTACAGTTAAGAACGTTTCTAAATTTTATGTATTACTTCTCCATCTAAAGGGTCGATTATTAAAATATTTTTCTAGATGTTAATTTTTCTTTGTTAAAAATGTCTAAAGTAAAGATACAAAACATAGATCTAATATTAAACTGTATTTTATTTCTTAAAATATTCCTTAGAATGTCAGTATGTATAGTCAATGGAATAATGTAATGGAAAATACCATATATAATCACATAATAATGTTGGGGAAAGGTATTTTGCTCTGGTATACGCCATACTGGTTACTTGTATCTACTGTGTTCACAAAATAAATAATTATATTTAAATTTTAAGACAAATACCTTGAAAGCGACATGCCACAGGCTTAGATAGCATCCTTGCGTTGGAATTCTCTCTTGTTTATGATACAGAATATGAGTAGAATTAATATAACTCGTTAACATAGTATCATTTGCCTTGAAAGATATATTATTCAAATCTTCAAACAGATTGTGCATAAACATGTGCCGTAACTACCATTTCAAATAAATATTTCGTGTGTCTTCTTCACTGTGTATAAAAATGAATTTCTTGAATTGATAAAGCATTTCGTTTGAAAAGTCTTAATGACTAAACAATTAAAAGTGGGGTTAGACGAAGTTCATGGTGAGTATTATCTTCGTAAGCAATAGTTGTAAACTGAGTTTTTGAATTTAGACGCGATAGAACACGCATAAAGGATGCGCCATGTTCCGGTTGATAGTTGAAGAAATCCATTAAATCGTGACGGATAATCGAAAGGTAAAGCTGAGAGAGAAGACAGAGAATGCAAGCATTTGATATCATTGTGTACAATGCATCTGACATTAATATTTGGATATGGGATCTGTTGACAGTGCACCGAAACGAGGGAGAATGACTATTTCGCAGAAAACGTACTGAACATGATCTTTTGCAACGTCTTATAACTATCGATGGAACGTGAATAGATCACTATACTTCAGAAATCAAACAGTAGTTAATGGAGTGAACAAATTTATGGGTAAATTCCAAGGTAGGGCAAGACAAGTCTGTCAGTTGGAGAAGCGATCGTTCTTTATTATTCCGAAGAATAATTTTTTTGATTACCTGCAACATGGAAAGACAATAACGGGTGATTAAACAAAAATATCACAGTTAAAAGGCAAAAGTGAAGAAGAAAGACCTGTACCATCAGGATAAAGCCATTACAATTTCAGTTAATTGAACACGTGCCTTATATATCAGGCTTGGTTGCGACTGGATTCGTTCTGTTCCTAAACATGAAGAAATTGTCTGAGGAAAATACGATTTTTCCTAGACAGTTGTTTTTTTCTTTCGCGTTCTAAAGATTTTCCGAACTATCCTCGTATATCTGGATTGCATTAATAAAATAATAATTATTATTACTATTGTTACATTCAATGTACAAAATGCTGTTTATAATATCACTAATACAAACCGATCGGTTATCATTAAACACTCTGTATTTGAAGCACAAGTGTATGCTAAAATAAAATTGATCAGTCTTTTCAGAAAAGGTTAGACGTCTTTTGATCGGTCACAGAGATAAACTTGCAAACCACGCATTTTTGTCCGTATGAATTAAGAACGCCCTAAGCAGAATCTTGGGTGTGAGAAGACGTACGTGATTGTAGAAAGAAATAAAATATTGAAGGCTGCTAAACCCTTCACGTCAAAGGCAGTGGGGTTTGAAGAGCTCTCGTTCGTTGATAGACAGGGACACTTCACGTATCAAGCCTCTTCATATGAGTACAGTCTGAGTAGGCGGATGCGAAAACCCGAGTGACAGTCGTGTGTTGTATAGAATGTGAAAGAATTGAAATGAGAAAATTATACCATTATTTCGTTCCTTCTGCCGTTTCAGTGTTGCTTTTGTGTAGAATATATTGCTGCCGGTAGATTTGTGTTTCAAGTATTTTAAGTCAGTTTATAAATTATTTCGGATAAATTTCTTTTCTTTTTAAGATTCTTTACTTTCAAGGTTAATATAGAGTTGATAGTTATCTAGATTGTCAGCATGTATACACAATGTGGAAGTTAGGGTTATATCATTTCGAAATGGAATAAATTACTTTGTATGAACTTGCTCGGAAATTAGGAAAAATGTTAATTACGTCACTTCTAAATCCTTTAGTTATTAGATACTTTAGTATACTTGAAGAAATTACGTTCACTCACTAGAAAATGCATTCATGCACCTAGCCCTTTTAGACATCTGTTAGTATTTAGCAAAGTATATTTACAAAACAGTTAAATAAAAAATTGTTTGAATAACTTTTGAGTTAAATGGAAAATTATTTTGTTTGTTTTGTAATCGCAATACTTGTTGTTGTAACATATTTATGTTTTGAATAAAATCAATTTGGTGTTTGAAGTGAAATTATAACTTATTAATAGACTTATTAAGACGACAAAATAATACATTCAATATATAAAGTAGTGAAAGAACTATGTCCATTTCTCGGGTGGAAGTAAAAGCACTTATACCGCTGTAACCATCAATCAATGGTTGATCAAGCAAGCAGCAATGTTTATATGTAAACACGATGCCTAATTCCGAAGTAAAGCGTAGTTAACTAGAAGTACAAAAAACAAGGTCAAGTAGTAACTTCTGGTAGCCTGGCGAATGATACTCGGTGTTACTTGAAGAAACTACATTCAGTCACTACAAAATGCATTCATGCAACTAGCGCTTTTAGACATCTATTGTTAATTAGCAAAGTTTCGATAATAACCCTGAGCTGCATTATATATATATATATATATATATAGCCACTGTGAAGGCGCTATCTCTAAAATATGAGTTTTGAATGCCTCAACTGCCTCTTGGCGTAGAAAACCGTTGACCATGAAGTTTTCTCTTCACGTGTGGGAACAAAAAGAAATCACAGGGTGCTAGATCAGGGCTGTACGGCGGATGGCTCATCAATTCAGTGTTTTACCCGGTCAAATATTCAATTGTTTGAACCGACCTGTGAGAGCTCGCATTGTCATGGTGGTGAATGATCAAGGGTTTTCGGTTTGTTTTCCTTATTTCTTCAAAAAATTTTGGCAAACAAATAGTTGTGTACCATTCGGAATTGATCGTTCTACAATTCTCTAAAGGCATGGTTGCAACGTGATCGGTTTTTCCGAAAAAACAGGCGACCATTTGTTTTGATGTACTTCGAGCGCGAACAAATTTTGTTGGTTTTGGCTCATCTTGGAATACCCACATAGTTGACTGCTGTTTACTATCGAGCTCATACGTGTATATCCAAGATGCATCACCTATGACGACTTTATAAATGTTCAAAATGAAGCACCGCCATTGCATTTTTTGTGTATTTCTTGACACCAATCGACATGCGTCCTTGTTCGAGCGGTTGTCAAATTACGTGGTAACCAACATGAGCATAGCTTCTTAACGGCTAAATGTTCAAGCAGGATCTTATGCACGCTGGTGTTACTAGTACCTAGAGATGACTCGACCTCACAGTATGTCACATGACGGTCATGTACTATCAATTCAGACACTGCATTAATGTTTTCCGACACAAAAACATTTGTGGAACTACCTTCACGAAATTCATCGTCCAAAGAACGCCGTCTAAGTTTGAATTCACTATACCAACGACATACTGTAGTTTTCGATGTTGCTTCATCACCATACAAAGAATTCATCTCGTCGATTTATTCTTGTTGAGATAATTCACGCCGAAAGTTATGCAAAATAATTGCGCGAAAATGTTTGCGAGTTAATTCCATTTTTTCGTTGACATAAGATTTTCAAGTTCCCATCAACAATAGAAATAGCGACCGGATTATTAAACTGTTAAGGTAAATATATTGTCAAAATGACAAACTTCACGATGCAATCATCAGATCGGAGGCAACACTAACAATGAAATATAAACAGCTACCCTCG
The DNA here is from genome assembly GCA_031893035.1 of Dermolepida albohirtum. Lineage (NCBI taxonomy): Eukaryota > Metazoa > Arthropoda > Insecta > Coleoptera > Scarabaeidae > Dermolepida > Dermolepida albohirtum. Next base: position 370,663 of record JAVIWB010003917.1, on the reverse strand, counting down.
TATATACGTACATAAACTTAAGGGTTTGCTCAAAATTAAAATTTTTTTTTGCAAAAATATCGCCATCAAATTTTGTATATAGCATAAAATTTTAACTATGGTTACTTTAGTACTACAACTAATATGGTATTACAAGAACGATGTAGATAATGTTTCCAATTTCTTTCATTTTATTTTTCATTTGAAAATATTCCAGTACATTCTTATTCATAAAGCAAAAAAAATAAGAAACGCCGAGATTTAAAATTTCCTTAAAAAAACAAGCAGTAAAAGTAAGAAATCTACTACATTCCAAGTTATCTTCCATATAATAGATTAATATCAAGAAGCGTCGTTACACAAAGTGTACTATTACTTTCCAAAGGAGGTCGTAAGATTAAATAAAATTGCATTTACGACAATTCCCTGGAAAAGTTTTAAGTTGAAATGTGATAAATGTGTTTGTTTCTTGGACACAAATAATATTTCGCTCCGTATACGTGCAATAAATGCGAAACAATGGATTTTATACGACCATATTTAATCGTATACCGTATATATTATTTATAGAGGATAAAAATTACTCGAACGACTGCATTGAACTTTGCCGAGAATGGGGTATGGTATTTTATGTTAGTATTGGTGGAGTGTTTACTATAAAAGTCGTAAATCGTTTAAGCAGTCATTCGTATTTGCAATTGCTATTGTTCCAATGTAAACGACTCTATGAACATTATTTGGACAAGCCAAAAGTTTTGCTAAGATTTTACGAGTATGTATAGCTCATAACTAGTTAAAGAACTAAATATTTTTTTCAGTCAAGTGCAGATTTTCGATCATTCACAATAACCTCTCTTCAAATATCATTCAAATAGTTTTATTGTAACAGTTTGGCTGATTTATTACATACGCCTTCGGTTTTAAATTGTTTTTTGTTAGCATAACAAAAGGAATAAGAACTACTCTTTCCTCCTCTAGGAGGTTCCTTATACTCAGTTATAGAACCATCCCTCTTCGGCATTCAACAATTGTTGGCCATCATTTTGGCATCCCATCGTCTCTGACACCTTTTCTTCCTTTGTTTAATATCCTGGTGGAATCACTGACCTTGATTTTCACAGATTTTATCAACGTTTGCAGGAAAGTAGTCCAAATGTGTGGGTAAAAGGTGAATTTTATACTCATATTGCAAAATAATGCTTGAAATTTGTCAAGCATATTCTGTGCAAGGTTCACATAATTTGGGTGTTTATAATTTCGCATAAATTTACTTAGAACTTCCATGAGCTTATCGCTCATATTGTTCGATGACGTTCCATACCACTTTAAACTCATCGATTTTCATTAATGTTCTAATTTGAGGATTGACAAAGGTACCTTCTGCGCTTCTGATAGATTAGGAAGTTTTCACATAAGAATTGGAAATGTCGACTTGTTTTGTCTAGCGTGTTAACAAATTGTTTAATTAGCTCAAGTTTAATATAGGGTGGCGGTAATAATACTTTTTCAGAATCAGCTAGACTTTCATGTAGAACATTCTCGATGCCAGGTGTTAAATGCTTTTTATTTGGCTAATATAGCCTTACCCAGTATTGATCTCCAGCTTCGCTATCCCAAATAAAAAATATGGGTTTTTCGTGAATCCAGATTATTGGCTTAAAAGTTTTCCTAAGATTTTGAAGTCGCTACATAGTAGTCAGCTCTTCAAGATTGTCGTAATTCTCTTACAAATTGATTGAATGGCCAGCAGGAAGACAAGCTCAAGTTGCCGCTTTGTAAAACTACAAACAGCTTTAAGACTTCTTTTTGACAAGTCTACGAAAAGTTTTCAGTCAGCGGGTTTATATGCTAAAGCATCCAGCAAAATAACGAAATATATGAGTAGTCCAATATTTGACAAATTGTTATTGCAATACCAATAAAACAATTCCTGAAGTAAGCAGATGTTTGTTTGTTAATCTAATCCTAAATATCTGACTAAATCATTGAACTCTTCATGCAAAAACTGCTGGGTTGAAGATAGAGGTTGATAGTTGAAACACATCAGTCTTTGCAGTTGATAAGGATTAGTCATCTTCATATTCATCACTTTATAACACTTTTGGTGGCACGTTATGGCCGTTAAAGTCACAAATGTAAAAATGAAAATCGGTTGTATGGTTGTTGGGCTTTCCCCACGCCATAGGTATTCCAGAGGATAGAGCTTTCCTTTTTCTTTTAAGCCAGTGCTTTAGAGCTTTTTGGCAATTCTTACAAACAATACGCGATATTAAGGGTTTATGCAAATTTTACTTTAAAATATGCAAAATACTGGTACGTAGACTTCCACTACTGTTTGTTGCACTGAAGCTGTGCAACAAACAGTAGCAGTAGTTGAGCCCTGAAGATGTCCCATACGAGTGGGTACGAAACGTCGGCAGTTATACCAGTGACGCGGTTCCAGTCCGGAAACCCAGAAGAAGATAGTATGCAAAATACGTTTTTAAGAAAGTCAGTAATAATTTTCTTGCCCTTTTTCAACATCAAGTTTCCACAAATGTAATAAAAGTCATAAGATTTATTTTTGCAACTTCGACGGGATATTTTTATAACAAATCACTCTAAATAAACAAGGACTAAATTTATCATTCAAGTGCTACTCATTAAACTACATGTAGAGTATTCAAAGCTCTGATTTATGTATATAGGTATTCCTCTCAAGTCGGGAATTCCTCGTCATGCATCGCCATTTCCCTCGCTTTCTTCTTGGTCCAACAAATGACAATACATAAGTATATGAATTGATAATTTTATTGGTAGAAGACAACACAAAGGAAATAACTACCTGGCAGTCACATTGCTCTGATAACAATGCTTTTCTAAATTACGGGTTAGCACTCGAGCTAGTTTGAAGTTCATTTTTTTATATTTTCAATTTTGTTTATGCCGAATACTCTCTATGGTAGGCTAACTACTATGAATACCCCCTCGTATATTGTAATTAATATTACCATAGTTTTGAAATGGTTCCACATTATTTCATTTTCCAAATTCAGTTTGTTAATATAAATAACAATGGCACTCTGTGCTAAATGTACAAGGTGTTTTTATATTTGTACGTGAAATAATGTAGAGGACTGAAAAACTGGATTTTTTAGTTTCCGTGCCACAACTATAAAATAAATAATATAGCTTGGGCACCGAGAACTCTGCACCCTCGTCAAATCTCTGATAGTGCCGTTAAGCAAGGCATATAATTTTTCACAAGATCGTTTTGAGGAATGGTCTCTAAATTTTGCATGAAATATGGGCATACACAGAAAATATTTGTGTCCGTAGTTATGTATGTATCAGGTGTTGTCAGAGAATTGAATATGATATTCATATTATGTAGTGTTATAAACTTTTCTGTTGAATACGTAAAATAATAATAGTTCATTTGCCCAACAGATCTTACAAAATTTAATTATGAAGAACACAAATCTTTACATCTTTACACAAATTTCGTACATTGAAGATAAAGGTATCATCTAAACCCGACTAATAGATACTGCCGAGAAACAGAACACTTGGATAGTATCGAGAATATATAGGCAAGGTGAAAAATTCTCGGCCTGATAATGAAAGATGCGATTTAAATTTAAAAAATGTTTTTATTTTCCTACATAATCTCCCTTGAGTCCAACACACTTAGTCCAGCGTTTTTCTAACATCAATATTCCTTCCCGGAAGTGAGAGTCTGGAAGGCTGTCAAAATATTCTTCTACGGTCCTTTCAATTTCTTCGTTGAATGTGAATCGCTTTCTAGAAACAATTTTATTTTAAATTTCGGAATAGATGAAAGTCTGAGCGTGCCACATCAGGAGAATAGGGAGGATGGCCGAGTAAATTGTACCTCAAATCCCGCAATTTTCCCATCGTCAACGCACCCTTGTGTGCGGGTGCGTTGTGCTGATGAAAAATGATTTTTTTTTTCTTCAAACCAGGCCTCTTCTCGCGAATTTTGGCATTCAGTTGGTCAAGAAGGTTAGAGTAGAGTGTTCTGCCTTTTTTCAAGGTAATCAATTAACAAGATTCCTTTCGCATCCCAAAACACGCTGGTCATGACTTTTTCGGCAGATGCGATCGACTTTGATTTCTTTGGCGCTGAACCACCGGCTTCCACCCAATTTTGTGCGGCGATGTGTCACCGTGGATGAGACATGGATCCATCACTATACGCTAGAAACGAAACAGCAGTCGAAGCAGTTGGTGGAAGCCGGTGGTTCAGCCCCAAACAAAGCGAAGTCGATCGTATCTGCCGGAAAAGTTATGACTAGCGTGTTTTGGGATGCAAAAGGAATCTTGTTAATTGATTACCTTGAAAAAGGTAGAACAACTACAGGCGCATATTACTCTAACCTTCTTGACCAGCTGAATGCCAAAATTCGCGAGAAGAGGCCTGGTTTGAAGAAGAAAAAAATCATTTTTCATCAGGACAACACACCCGCACACAAGGGTGCGTTGGCGATGGGAAAATTGCGGTATTTGGGGTACGGTTTGCTCGGCCATCCTCCCTATTCTCCTGATTTGGTACCCTTAGACTTCCATCTATTCCCAAATTTGAAATAAATTGTTTCTGGAAAGCGATTCACATCCAACGAAGAAGTTGAAAGGACCGTAGAAGAATATTTTGACAGCCTTCCAGACTCTCACTTCCGGGAAGGAATATTGATGTTAGAAAAATAAAATCATTTTTTAAATTTAAATCGCAGTCTTTCATTTTCAGGCCGAGAACTTTTCACGTAGCCCACGTATTAATATGAATTTTGTGTATATTGTTTTTTAGGAAATAAAGTTACGATAAAATTTTCTAATGAACCTAATATAATGTTTAAGTAATTTTTATTTTTATTATGTATTATATAAAGAATCTTATTATTAGGTGTGAGTGTTGTACACCCCGTGAATGGTGAATTATCAAATGTGAACGTTCGACTATGATAAAGCATATTAACTTTCACTTTTATAACGTTAAAGAAACTCTAAAAACGTCTAATATTAACATAAAAACTGTTATTATTTACAACTGCAAAGGAATTTGATAAATATTTTAACATCGAATGCCACAAAAGTTTTCGTACATTTCATATTTACAAGATATTTCTCTATTGTAAGCCATAAATTTAGAATTCGGTAGATCCTTTTTACAGCATCACATATTTGTGAAAAATAAACTTTTGATACCTTTATAAAGAGTTGTAAATGTTATTTAATGTATTTTCTTTCCAGTATTAAATTTCATCTGCACGGCTATCCTCAGTGCACTTATCTATGAAATTTAACTCATTGCATTTGGCCTAATGGTTTTTCCCTTTGTATAATGTATGCACCTAACTCGCGCATATTATCATATTACATGTATTTACTTTTAAAACTCATCTTTGTAGAAGCATCATATATTTTGCACATACATACGTGGGTTGTCTTTTAAGTTTTGCATATAAAACTGGAATAAAGCAGTAGATGGCTTTTAAAGACTTCCTTGTTTTTCGAAGTATTCTCGTTTTTGAAGGCATCCACTGCTGCTTTTGACAACTGGAACCCTTAATAACGGAGTTCGTTCCTGATTTTCGCAAAGGTAACGAAATCGTTAGGACTTAGGTCAGAACTGTACGGAGAATGGTCCAACAATTTGACGTTCAGTTGCACTAAAAATTAAATTTTCTTGCGTGCCGTGTGCGGACTTTGTCCTGGTGGAGGATGATTCGTCGTTCGGGGTTAGTTTTTCGAAGCTCAGTGATAACTTGCGGCAAACAAATGATTGTATACCAATCGGCAGTAACAATTCTTTGATCTTGTACAGGAATTGTTGCTACATCACCTGTTTTCGAGACAAATATCGCCACCATCGTTTTGGAGACACTTCGAGAACGGATGATTTTTGTCGGCTTTTCTTCTACTTGGAACACTCAAACAGACGACTGGCGTTTATTTTCTAGCTTGTATGAGTAAATCCAAGATTCATCACCACCGACAATATTGTACAAGTTTTAGAGCTTTCGGTGTTGAAGCGATATAGTTTTTTGACACTAATTCACCCTAGCTGCTTTCTGTTCTTCGGTCAACAGATGAGGTATCCAACGAGAAACTAATTTTTCTACACACAATTCTTTGTGCAAAAGTTTTCGAAATGAGATTTTTGAAATCTTCAATAATGCTTCAATCTGGCGATAAGTCACATGTCGATCTTCGTTGATGATCTTGCGCACAGCATCGACGTTTTCCTGAGTGACTGCCATTTTTGATGAACCTGCTGTTGGATCGCCACGAAAACTAATTCGTCCACGTTTGAATTCTCCATACTAACGAGAAATTGTTGACTGATAGTGGTGCTTCATTGCCGAAAACAGAAACCAACTCAGCGAGGCATTCTTGTTGAAAAGGTTGTCTTCGAAAATTATAAAAAATTATTCCGCGAAAATGTTTACAGTTTAATTCCATTTTTCAACTAACTCGTCAACTTTAACAGTTCGTTGTATCTGCAATACTACACGTGTCGCACTGAAACTTTGGATTTAGTTTAACTAAGAATGGAGGTTAATTTTTGGTACTTGCATTTGATTAGTGGTGTCCTCTATGTCCCACTATGCAAAACTTAAAAGACATCCCACATATACGTGATATTACGAACAGGATTTACCAAACTATGGCCTACGATAGAGAATTATCTTATAAAATAAGGTGTACGATAACTTTAGTGATATTATGTTAGAATATTTAGCAAAATCTTTTATAGTTCTAAATAATAACAGTTTTCGTATTGTTATTAGACGCTCTTACAGTTTTTTAACGTTGTTAAATGGATGTAAATATGCTTTATCATAGCCGGTTGTTCACATTTAATAATATTCAATATTCACTGGATGTATGAACACTTTTGTGACTGACTGTACTCTATAATAAATCTTATTCACTTATTTTCGAAAAATTGACATTTTTAATGAATTAAAACCTTCATGTAAAATGTATGCCCTAGGTAGAATGTTGCTACTACTTCTTCTTAAGAAGCATTAAGACTTGGCAATAGATTTGGAACACTACAAAAGCAATTAAACTGTTTTTCAGTTAATGAATAATGAGTTACTCCTAGGTTACTCCTAGGTTTAGGCTGTGATTTTTCAGTATTAAATAAATGGTAGTTTACAGACATGCATATTAAACTTTCTTTGACTTTTACCTCAAGTTTGCATAGTAGTAATCTTTTATAAATTTTCATTATCTAATAGGTCAGTCCTTGGAACTATCTTAACTTATTCTTGTTATATTTGGGTGCGTGGGCATAATTATGTAACAGAAGCAAGAATCAAATAATTGGCTATTAAAGTCAGAAGTAAATCATCAATAATGGACACTATAAAGGTCCAGTATAACGCACGATTAGGTAAGACATTCCCGTTAGACCTTTCATGCAAGATTCACGCTTTGTAGCCGTCATCGCCCTGTGAAACACATTGGACGTTTCGTCGAAAAAAAATTCTATTTGTCTTCTTTGCGATCGGTCATAAATGTCAAGTGATAACATAAAAAGTGGGATCGTTTCATTACCGGTCTAATCGTTCATTTTACTATGGTAATAAGAGAGAATTTCCAAGGGTGCACTTAAAAACAGTAAATTACCGACAAATACATGTATCACGTTTTAACGAACCCGATGACGTACGTAAAGATCTGTACATATCACCGTTGATGAAATAATGGTATCGTAAAAAATACTTAAATGTGAACAGTAAATCATGTTCTAAAGATTTTATAAAAGCAAAACCTCGGAATATAACGTTTTCATGTGGAATAGACAATTTTATATGAGAAGCAGTAAAATTAATAGTTTGATATATGCGTTCTTTTACAGTATAACATAAATAACTTGAAGAGAAGTTGGCCGCTAAATGAGTGTATCGTAAAAGTTTTATTATTGCCGAGTATCATAAATAAATAAGTAAATAAACCCGTATAAAATTAATAACTTGTTAATTGAATAAGGGTGTTTAAATTTCTGAGTAAACAAGAAATATTGACATAGCGTAACTGTAATTGACTTTTAAGACTCTTTGAAAATTAAAAGGCATTTTCGACATACACACACCTTCCTTTAACATGTTACAATATGACCAATCATACCAACTGGATATGATGGACTTTCGTGTTTTTTGTCAGAGACTGAGCACCAGTGTTACATGATTCTCTCGATACATTTTGAATTTATCTCCGAAAACGTCTTTCTTCCCAAAAATGTGGAAAGTCAGCAACATGATACTTGTTTTTAAAAAAGGAGACTCTTCAAACATCTACAATTATAGGCCAATTCGTATCCTCAGTAATTTTGAAAAAAATTTTCGAGCATCTTGTACATCAGCAAATACATAATAAGAACGGGTCTTCCAACAGGGACTTCCGAAATTTGACAGATGATAGCGGCTATATTGTTGAAGCTACATTTGTCGAATTAGCTGCCATTTATTCAGTCTCTTTTGCCAAATCACCATGGACGGATATAGCATTCAACAACACGTGCAAATGATAAAATTGTTTTATCAAAATGGGTGTTCTGTTCGGAAAACGTTCCGCGCGCTTCGCTCATTTTACGGTCGCCATAATCGTCCTACCGAGCGGACTATTCGCAGTGTGGTGGATAAATTTGAGTCCACTGGTTCAGTAAACAATGAACCAACACCCGTACGATGACGAAACGCAAGATCTGCCGAAAACATCGCCGCTGTCCGTGACAGTGTACAGCAGAATCCGAGGCAGTCAACTTTGCGTCGCTCACAAGAATTCGGCCATTCGCAGACCACAACTTGTCGAATTTTGCATCGTGTCTTGGGCCTGCACTCGGACAAAGTCCAACTGACCCAGAAGCTGAAGGTAAGCGACCATAGACAACGCTGTGTGTTCGCTGAATGTACCTTAGAGTAGTTGGAAACTGACCCTAATTTTCATCAAAAAATCATCTTCAGCGATGAGGCTCATTTTTGGATGAATGAGTACGTCAACAAACAAAATTATCGAATTCGAGACGATACCAATCCATATAAGATCCAAGAGCGTCTAATGCATCTCGAAAAAGTCACTGTTTGATGTGGATTTTGGGCTGGCGGCATCATTGGTCCATATTTCTTTGAGAACAACGTTGGCCAGGCAATCACCGTCAACGGCGAGCGCTATTGGTCGATGATTACCAACTTCTTTTGGCCCGAATTGGATGATATGGACACCAACGACATGTGGTTTTAACAAGACGGCGCTAAGTGCTACATAGCTCATACCACATTGGACATTCTGCACGAGCAATTTGAGGGTATGGTCATTTCACGTGGAGGTGTTGTGAATTGGCCACCGTGATCGTACGATTTGACCCCGTTAGACTTTTCCTTGTGGGGTATTCTTAAGTCGCAAGTCTATGCGAATAAGCCACAAACCACAGCGGCCTTCAAAGCCAACATAACCCGTGCTATCGGTCAAATTCAGCCTGATTTATGTGCCAGGGCATGGAAAATTAGACGATTCGGATGCGCGCCACCCCTGAAACCTGGCGGATATTTGCACGATGTTATATTTCATACATAATGGCATCGACAGGCCTTTCAAACGAATAAAATATTTCGATGATATCTCACACACACTTTGTTTTATTTAAATTTAAAAATAGGAAGCACTTAATGAAAGATCCTGTATAAAATATGTATTGGCGATCAAATAACATGGATTTATTTCTTGTAGGTCAACTAAGTTCAAAATATGCATACGTATGTAAGTATGTAAATCAATTCTATTGTAATTTGATCGAATTTTCAATTAATAATTTCTAATTTTTAGACGAAACTATAAAAAGCTCGTTAATGAATCTGTACATGTAAAGCAGGTATAATTAAACGGATTAGACTAAATTAACATAATTAAGCTGAATTTTGCAAGGGTGGTGTGGGAAAGCAGGTTAATAAACATTTAATTATATTTTACGATCGGTTTACGACTCGAAAATGTTGGACACTTTAATAAATTTGCAATAAAAATTTTATTATCAGATGGATACTTAAAGGACTGTTGATAATGGTTACTCCTAAATGGGATAAAATTTACCAGTTCGGAAAATTAGGAGTACTAATTTTCGCTCGAAATCACATCAATTGCAGTAAACCGGGGAGGACTCCTTTTTTTATGTAAACATTTTATATTTTGCTGCGAAAATTAGTCGAGCGAAGCATCGATGATACAAAAATTCCCTGCGAGTTTAATAAGAGGGATTCAAATGGCCATAGTCTTTTGAATTATCAATTGATGTAACATTTGAAATGTACAGTATTGTAATCTATTCAATTAGATGATTGCAATATTTTTCAGTTAATTTTTAAGAGTAGAATACATTGTGTTTCTATCTCTGGTTATCATAATTTTATTTTACCCAGAAAAACAAGATCTGATAAATAAAATCTACATGTAAAGGGTGATTCATTTTTCATTTCAAACTTCAATTTTATCGAATATTCTTTATTATCATACAAAAGAACCATTCTCGACATTTACTTTTTAAAAATTATTTCCTTCAAATGTTGGCTGTAACTGCGCCTAACATGGTATATTCTGAAGTTTCAATTTTCTATGACGCGTTCGAGAATTTCAAGTGATATTCGACGAATAACGTGAGTAATGTTGGCTTTAAATTGCTCAATCGTCGCTGGCTTGTCCATGTAGACTTTGAACTTTACGTAGACCCATAGAAAAAGTCTAAAGGTGTGATATCACATGATCTGGGCAGTCGTTGTACAGGTCCATTACGTTAAACTAAATGTTCACCAAATTGCTCTCCCAATCACGGGCTGTTGGGCAAGTAGCTCCATGTCGCTGAAAGCAAATATTGTCGAGATGATGGGCTTCGATATCGGGCAGCAAATAATTCGTTATCATGGCTCGATAACGGGCGCCATTCACAGTTACTTTGCGGCCATCTTCATTTTTGGAGAAATATGATTCCACACCAAACCGAAGTTTCGTCTATATGTAGTGGCAGCTCTTGAACCTTTTCCGGTTGTTCTTCACTCTAAATATGACGATTGTGCTTATTGCTGTAGTTATTAAGCCAGAAATGGGCCTAAGCACTGAACAAAATTTTGGTCGAAAACAGTGGATCTTCTTCAAGCTTTTCAAGAGCCTAAAGACTGTAACGATTCGAAATGTCGACCGCTTTCAATTTTTGAACGAGTTGAATTTTGTATGCGTTTAAACCAAGATCCTTACGTAAAATACGCCAAGTTGTGGCATACGATAAGCCAAGCTCTTAAGATCTACGTCGAATCGAATCTTCGAGATCATCACATACACTCTCAGCTACCATAGCTATGTATATTTTCTTCACTATGTGCTGGATGTGGTCTATTTGGTCACGTATTATCCAGTAATGAAAACTGAGTTTTAAATTTTTTGATTGATGTAGCAATTATGCATTCGGTAGGCCGATGCGTAGACTATAAGCTTCTCTAAGCGCCCGAAACAGATTTCTCGTGAAACGCTGATTTTCGTAATACAGCTGAATAATTTGTAGACTCTGTGCCTGGCTGAGTCTTCCCCTAATAAAATGTCACATAACACTGTAACTAAAATAGCGTAAAAGTTTGACACGACTCACGTTTTACCTGTCAAAAATCCCTATATTTCAGGCAACAGATATTGTGTAAACTAGTGTTATTTTTATTACTTTTACAAACTTTTTCATATGAAAAGTAATTATACAATATTTACGTATTATAAGCTTCATATATTTTTTATGGATTCATTAGTCTGAGAATAATATATAACATGAATTTTAATTAATCATGTAGGGGCATATTTAGATAACATTTTTTGTTAACTATTTTTAGAATTTATATATGTATTCGCGGTCCTACTTTTTGTCTACAAACATAAAGACCTATTTGAAGGATACAGCGCTGTTCATGATTATTCCACAAGGCATAAAACTAATTATTATTATTATTCCAAACACCGCCTAACTCTGATAGAGAGTGGACTTCACTACTCTTCCATTAAATTTTTTAATAGTTTACCGGAATCATTAGCAAAAATTAAGGTATTCTCAATATTTAAAAAAAGAGTTCGTGATTTCTTAATTGACATAGAACCATACAGTATATTTGAATATATAAATCGTGGTTATCTACGGCAAGAATATGATGTGTAAGGATATGTTTTAACACATATGTAATAAAGGGTTTTCCAATAGGGACTTGACAACTCTTAATTCAATTTGTGAACGCACCCTTTCACTAATCATCGAACTGTCACTGTCAATTTATTCAGTAAACTTAACATTTTCATCATGGTAAAGTACACGAACGAACAACGTCTGCAAATTATAAAAACTTACCACAGAAATTCGGAGTCGGTGACCGCTACTTTAAGAGCGTTAACTCCGATTTTCGGTCGTAATTCTCGCCCTAGTAGACAGACAGTAACAAGTTTAGTGCAAAAATTTGAGTCTACATATTCGTTGTGTAATGTTGCCGTGCCAGTGAGACAACAGGTTGGTCGAAGTGTCGAAAATATCGCTGCTGTTGAAACGTCCGTAGCAAATGATCCAAGTCAGTCAATTCCACGGCGTTCTCAAGAGTTGGGCATCGCCCAGACTACTTTATGGTGAATTTGGCGTGAAGATCTTGGTTTACACCCATACCAGATCAAGCTGACTCAAGAAATGAAGCCGATAGACTATTTGAAGCGACGTACGCTCTCCGATTGGCCTCTCGAAAAGATGCGCCAAGATGATCAATTTCATCGCAAAATCATTTTCAGTGACGAAGCTCATTTTTGGCTCAATGGGTTCGTCAATAAACAAAATATGCGTTATTGGTCGGGTGAAAATCCACATGTGCTTCATGAAACACCACTTCATCCACAAAAAATAACTGTTTGGTGCGGTTTGCATACCGGCGACGTCATAGGGCCATATTTTTTCGTCGACGATAATGATCGTCGCGTTACTGTGAATGGTAATCGTTATTGCGCCATGATTACCGATTATTTTTGGCCCGAATTGGAAGATATGGACTTGGACAACATGTGGTTTCAGCAGGACGGTGCCACAAGCCACACAGCACACGTTACAATCGATTTATTGAAGAGTCAGTTTGATGAGCGTGTTATCTCAAGAAATGGACCAGTCGATTGGCCGCCTCGTTCGTGCGATTTAACGCCTCTAGACTTTTTTCTTTGGGGCTACGTCAAGTCATTGGTCTATGCCAACAAGCCGACAACGTTTGAAGAGCTCTGAGCCAACATTGAACGCGAAATAGCAGCCGTTTCGGCCGAATTGTGTGGCCGAGTCATCGAAAATTGGGTCCAACGAATCGACCGCTGCAAACGTGCCCCGCGCTGGCTATATGAACGAAGTCGAGTTCCATTCATAAATGTTTTGATTGTACTTCAACTCGATAATAAAGTTTTTGAAATTTCTCAAATGGTCTGCATTTTATTTTGAAAAAAAGTTGTCAAGTGCTTATTGGAAAACCCTTTATTTTGACAATATGTGTACTTCGTTTTATTTGTTTACAATGTTTTGTCCTTTAATTGGGTTCACTTGTTGGGCAATAAAGATATTATTCTTATTATTATTACTTAAATTCGTCTTAAAATTAACTATTATAGATTGGTGTAATAATAATAAATATATTAAATAAACTCAAAGGAAAACAATATACTATACGACATTTAATATTAATAAATAAAGCACACATATGCGCACGATATGTGTCTACTCTCCCAAAGAGTAAAGTTCACCTCCTCTGACAAACAGTGAGTTCAGAACTATACACAAACTCTGGTATTTTTTAATAAAATGCGCCACCGTATGACAAGGGGAAGCAAAAAAGTATTTTGCTTGGAGTGTATGTGAAATTTAATTTACCGCAAAATTGTTTCGCGAATTCGAAAATGAAAATGAGAATGGATAGGGAGTGCGAGAAAGGAAATCTTTCAACAAAAGAGCACAGAACATATAAATTAAATCTCGAAAAATTCGAATGAATTAGTGCGAATAAATTGAATTAGACCAGACCGTCTTGCATGATTTGCTTGCATTCTTTCTGAAATATTAGAGTTATTGATTAGGCGTCTTCTTTGTTTAGTTTGCTAGGGCGGATATTCTTTTATGAGCATTAAATGATGAAAGAATTTTGTAGAATATTACTGAAAATTGTTTTGTAAATATGAATTAAATATACACATTGTTGTGTGTTTTCCATTCTTTGCTATTTTCCTCCTAATAAATTCAGTTGGAAATCCAACAAAGACTAAGTCTGAATTTATTACGGCATCTCGAAAGCTACACTCTTTAATTGCTTTATAACCACGTGCATTGTTATGCAAAAAGTAGAATTCTTTCTGACTAAGAGAGTTTAACAAAATGCTAGCATCAAAAGGCGTCCCCAAGAAATCAAAAATAAGAATATATGAGACCGTGCTATGACCAACCCCGACCAATGGCTGTGAGATATAGATCTTGAACCAAAGTAACCATTAGAAACTGGACATTCAGAAGAGGATAATACTACGCAGGATTTTTGGACAATGAGTATGGAGTTCGATTTGATAGAGCAGATATTCTTTTATGAACACAAAACAATGAAAGAATATTAATAGAATCTTACTGAAAATTGTTTTACAAGCACGAATTACATATACAGATTTCTCTGTGCTTTCTATTATCTGCTATTTTCTACAATATTTTTCTGTTTCTTCAAACTACGAGTATCTTCCAGGTAAAGATTAGGATTGATTTATTACCACGACTGATAGAGGAAAGGAAAATATCATGGAGGATTTTCGGAGGAAAAAATACGGGGTTACAATCGGAAAGAAAAACCAACACAGAACTTTACAAACTATTCGAAAATAAAATTTGTTATAGTAAGAAGATTATAATGATTTTGACAGGCTGCGAGAATGAAATCCAATAGAAAAACGAAAGATGCAGCTTGGAAGGTGCTAGATGGAAAGAGAAAATGTGGTAGATCGAGAAAAGAATAGATTCATAAGATCGAAGAAGAGTTAAAAGAGGAAAAGGTTAATATAATAACTGGAGAGACATAGCAGTAAATAGGAAGGAATTGTAAAGAAATCACACAGCTGTAGCTTTAAACGGTGTTCGTAAGCTGTCGTCATTCTCTTTCTTTCGAGATTACCGACAGCTTGCCTAGAGAATAGTCCTTTTCAGGGCTATTCTCCGAAAACGAAACAGAATACATCATGTATATAAAATAGGCGAAAAAAACAAATCTAAACTATATGATAGGTGGTTCAACTCAGAAAGTTAAAAATTACATCGCAGATAGATAGATCAATGGAATTTGCCTTGCAAACACACACATATCATGGGGAAGGACAAACTCTTTGTGAATCAAATCAAGAGGTTTTTGATCAAACCGTAATTTTGTTGGTGTATCACCGTGGATAACTGCTCTTATTTGAAGTCCTCTTCAATATGTGTTCAAGAAGGATAACTCTTGTGTAGTTCCAAAAGATGGGTCATCTTGACCCCTCCAAAGCTGTTTTGGGCAATATTTGACTTCAAAGTATAACCGAACCTTATCGTCATACACTACAATCAATCATTCTTGAATAGTTTTAATAGAATTCTGTTCCTTAATCAAAAATTCGTCAAATTCACAAACTCATTTTTTTGTTGCGAAACAATTTAAATACTTTATAAAGTACTTAGTAATGAACCGATTGAAGTAAAATTTGGCACGTAATTAGAAAAATATTTTCACTATCGTTACTATGTAACTAGGCAATGCATGATTAGTTGTTTCTGTCAGGGCAAGGTAGATTTTTTTCTAGCTCTTCTAGTAGATTAGAAAACATTGAATTAAAAAAATTGAATTTGCTATTTTATTTACGCAAAGTGAAATGTAATAAAATTCGTCGAAAACAAAATTTAAAAGACATTTCAAGCAAGCGACTACATTCCGCACTGTATATATTACTTAAACGTGTGTCTTTGAGCATATCCATTGAATATTTTATGTGCTGCGTAGACATTTCAAATTTCCATGCCACACGAAATAACAAAGAATTACAAGAGAAATGTAGGTACCGCTTTTATATAATTGGAATTTTTTATGCGTTTCATATTTCGCGATGTCTTAATGTCATATTTGTAACTCGTATTTGTCTTCATTTCTCCTCAAAAAAAAAAGACGAATGAAATTTACGAACTGGAATATTTTTCAATTGAAATGTGTATTGTGAAATTAAATTTACGGCAAAATTGCTCTGCGAATTCAAGGAACGGAATGGAAAGATACAGTATAAGCGTTTCGTAATGGCGGAAGGGAAGATTCTAGCGTTACGGGACAGCAAGGGAGCAACGGCGGACACATTATAAATTAAATTTAGGTTAGCGGCAGCCATGTAAGGGACTAACTGTATAAATTAATAGTGAAAATGTCAGGGGATATTTGGCTTTGGTGTGAAATTTTAGTGTAAATCAGCAAATTTGGTTTGCAACAATAAGATCGTGCACCGAATACACCGGTTCGTATTATTCTCGACGTCTATGTGCTTTGCTGCCCGCTGCCCTGTTATTGTACGGGGTAATTTAGTATCCAGGAGCGCCCAGAATATTAGATGTCTGTTTTATTTAACACTTTATTTTACATAATCGCCTCGCGCATCTCCTTTATAATTTCGTGTACCCTCATCTTTGTCCCAGTGTGATGTTCCTTTTGTATGAAGAGCAGCAATGTAAAAAGATGTTATTATCTTGAGCGTTTTAATGAAGTGTTGGGGTTGGAAATCGACGCCATTTTGCTAATGAATTTTATGACGGAATTTACGGCAAATAATACCGCGTTTAGGTGTTTAGTAGGTATTCTTAATGATAATGCTAGACAACAGGATTGTTAATCATGTCAGAAGCAATATATTTCCTTTAATAATTAAGTAATATTAATCTAGAAACTGTTATTAGCAGTATATGTATTGAATGACTTATTCCTTCCAATAATTACACCAAATTGATTGATATAAAATGCAGACTTTTCTATATATGTGGATATATCAGATTATTTCGAGAATGAATCAAAAGATGGCGCTGAGCGCGCATGCTAATCATTTGTTTTGAAACCGCCATTGTTCGTAAAACTGTTATCAAATTTTCAAACATATTATTCATCGATATACGTCGTTACTATCGATCCAAATAATAAATAATAATAAATTTCAGGCCAGAGAAATATATAATAACCAACAACAAAATAGAATCCTGGAAAAACAAATGCACGGAATACATCTTCACCATATAATGCAAATACGTATTGACAAAGAGGCAACCAACAAATGGATGAAAATTGGAAGTATTTACGCAGAAACTAAAGATTTCTTGATTACCATACAAGATCGAATTGTGAAAACTAGAAACTGTAATAAATATATTATAAAGCAAAATTACGTGGTATACTTATGCAGACAATGCCACAAACTATCAAAAACAATTAAACATATCACAGGCGCATGTACAAACTTAGCATAAACAGAATACATAACGCGACATGACAATATTTGTAAAATTATTCGTAGAGATCTTGTTAAAAAATACAAATTAATCGATATAATTGACTCGTGGTAGAAATAAGAACGACAACAATTTTAGAAAATTCGGAAGTTAAATTATATTGGAACCGAAACGTTTCTATAGATCACACAATAGACCAGATATCAAACACACTCATAAAAATACTAAAGGGGCATACTTAATTGATATTTCTATACATAACACACATAACCTTCAGCAAAAACATACAGAAAAATGCAATAAATATATTCCTCTAGCAGAAGAGAGTAACTAAAGCTTCAGAAGCAGGTCAAAATTATAATTTATTTCTTCCACTGGAGTAGCTCCTAAACAACTCTATGAATGCCTTAAATAACTTAATCTCAATCCAGATATATATATATATATATATATATATATATATATATATGTACTTTAATTACTTTAATTAAATACATCTTTGTCTTATTCTTTTATTTCTCTCTTGTCTCAGGGGTTGGTCATTCGTGCCAGCTCTTGTAGTTGAATCTTGATATTAGGTTCTTACTCGTATATTGAAAAAAATGAACTATTTATCCTTAATAAAATTATCTTTACATATATATATATATATACACACACATACGTTCGAACGAAGTTTCACGCGGTTGTAAGTATAAATAATATTAGATTCTTGGGATCTTTGCGATGTTAGACAGACGTTCTCGACGTTTCAATGACATTTCAATCATCTTCTTCAGGAGTTGTTTTGTAGTCAAGCGTCAACCTGAATCTCGGTTTCGATCGAGACGCTAATTCTTTCGATAATTTCTATTCAACATCGCGGAGAGTACGAGAATCTATTATTATTTTTATTAATATGTATATATATATATATATATATATATATATACATATATATATATATATACACATATATGTATATATACATACGAGGATAGTTTGACAAGTAGTGAGAATAAGACATATGTAGGTGGCGCTCTAATTGGTAAAACAAATGTACTGTAATTTAGGTTGCCTATATTTACATTCCGATATTTAGATAAATCGGTTGATTAGTTTATTTTTGACAGCTGATTGAAAAAGAAGCAACACGTCGTTTTGTTAAAATGGAAAAAGCAGAGTATCGTGCGGTGATTAAATACTTCGTAATTAAAGGGTATGAAAGCTGCCGAAATAAAAGATGAGTAGCGGGAAAGACTAGGTGAATCTGCTTCATTATCTGCCACAATAAGTAGATGGGTAAATGAATTTAAACGTGGTAGAACAAGCTGTGTTGATGAAGCGCGCTCTGAAGCACTCAAAATCGTGACTTCTAAGGAAATGATTATAAAAATCCATAATATTATTACGCAAGATCGACGACTCAAAGTGAGAGAGATAGCAGACATTTTAACGAAAGAATTGGGCCTTTCCAAGCTTTCGGCAAGATGGGTGCCGCGATTGCGTACGACTGATCAAAAGTTCACTCGTTTGCGCATTTCCACTGAGTGTTTGGACCTTTATAAGCGGGATCCGGTTGATTTTTGTAGGCGATTCGTTACTTGCGATGAAACTTGGATACATTACAGTACACCCGAAACTAAACAACAGTCGAAACGATGGTTAGAACATGGTTCTGCACCGCCAAAGATAGCGAAAACCACTTTATCGGCAAACAAGGTGATGGCATCAATTTTTTGGAAGGTGATACAATAAACGGACAATATTATGCAGAACTTCTACAAAAATTAAATGTTGAGATTCGTGCTAAACGACCAGGAATGGCAAAGAAAAAGATTCTGTTTCACCAAGACAACGCTCCCTCGCATACCAGCACAGTTGCGATGTCCAAAGTTGCATTTCCAATTAGTGCGGCATGCGCCTTATTCGCCGGATCTAGCCCCTTCCGTCTTCCACCTTTTCCCAAAATTAAAAACGGCACTAGGTGGAAAGAAATTTTCGTCTAACGACGAGCTTATCATTTCCGTAAATGAGTATTTTGCAAGCCTTCCGAAATCGCATTTTAGAGATGGCAAAAGGGCATTGGAGCACCGTTGGAATAAATGTATTGTTCTTTTAGGAAAATATTTTGAAAAATAAAAATTATTTTGTATTTAAAAAATTCGTTTTTCTTTTCCATTCTCACTACTTATCAAACTACCCTCGTGTATATATATATATATATATATATATATAAATTGAATAAAAGATTATTACTAGAAGTATTTTATTGACAAACAAATGTAATAATATTCAAATATATTTTAAAAAATTTACACGTTTATTAGTTTTTAAACTATTCTCAAATCAAAAACTTTAATGTTAAATCATAAACAACTTTTTTTGAAATAAATTAAATGAATTTTAAGAAATAAACATCAATAAATAATATTAGTTTAAATAAAATTTGGATTTATATAACTTAGTTTTATCACTCATTATATTACTCGATATTTTCTTTTTAAATTTTCAGAATCCTAACTTATGACTACAAATACTTTATTATTTAAAAATTTCAAATTTAAATGTCGTCCATGTCTGCATGTATACCAGTTTCTTTCCTTTATGTCTGTTTCAGTAAACTCAATACAATTATATTTCTTTGTCTTTCTGTATTAGTTAATAGATGCTGTTCATTTCCTTCGAACGTTGCACATATATTATCACTTTATTAATTACTATTATTTTATATTAAATTAACACGTGTCTTTTTAAAATATTGAAAAATTCAGGCCAATTTCCTATTTCTTTGAAATATAAATCTATACATACTCTACTTGTAGTTAGCTGTTATTTAATTATTCTTTTAGCATGAAATATTTAATTTCGAGAACTCTGTTATTATATTTAGCTTCGTCAATATTTCCATTGATGTCTTAGCGAAGTATGCTTATAAACGGCATATTAATATGAACATGTCGATCTCTTTTTCATGTATACGTATATATGTAGACGTTTATCAATCGTAGAATTTTCATGCACTAGCTAATATACCATCTGAAAAGTCGTTCATTCCATTTAACATTACAGGTATATTTGCATTATATTTACCGATGGCGAACAAGTACTAGAAGAGCAAGTAAGTACTCGCGTGGAGCATTTGCAAATGTGCATGTATAATTGATAAAGTCCTCATGATAAACTGGAACTTATACGTGCATTAATTAAGGAAAAGCAGAAGTTATGGCGTAACCTGACGCTAACGGTTTCAAAACACGAATCTATTTAATAAAAGGTCTTCATTCATTAGCGGAAACACCAATGCTTTCCCGAATTAAAAATTCGAAGAGGCAAAATGCTCTTAATATGAATTTCAAATGAGAGACGGACGGTAGACATTGTTAGTCAAGTCATCGATCTTTTTTTTCATTATGTTAATTTCAATCTTGTCTGGAACCTTTGGCTGGCACATTTTAATCACAGGTATAAATTTTATTTGTGTCTATAACATTTCTTTGTTATTGTTTATAAATCTAATACAATAGATTTAAAACTATAGCAAGCTTATTAAGTTTAGTAATACAATTTGAAAAAAAAAACCAAGACATTTTTTAAAGAACCGTTGAACAAAATTATTAAATACGCAACTCGAGCCCAATTTTCTTTTGGTCTAAAATGATTCATAGATTAGAAGAGTTGCTGCCCAAAGTTTCGGTATAAAAGAAGAGAAAAATATTTAAAATTAATAACGATTTTTTCTTGTTTTTCAAAATATTCCTCTACATACGACAATATAGTCGTGATATAATGTAAAAGATATGGATTTATTATAGCGATTGATGATGTGTAAGGGGTTGTGATATATAAGCCTCACGTTCGATAATGACAAAATTGTTATATTTTTTTGGAAGATTGATTAGTATGTAAAAAATTAAAACTATTAATAAAAAAATAATGAAATACTATATACCGTGAATATATTTTATAATGCAACATGCACATACATACACTAGTTGCTAGAGTAACGTAATAATGAAATGACAGCAATGTATTTTAGCGTGTATTTTATTTTGCAACATAGGATGTGAAATACAGTAGTTGAACAAAATTTAAAAACTAATTTAACAAATTTTCAAAAATGTCACCATTGACGGCCAGACAGTATCCTAAGCGATTGTAGAATTCATTTATTGTATTTTGTATCTGCTCTGGAGTTATTTCTCTTGCAGCAACTCGTATTCTATTTTTTAATTGGTCAATATTGTTTAGAGGTTCTCCATGAAAAATTTTATTTCTGATACATGACCAAAGAAAGAAATCGTTTGGAGACAGGTCTGGTGACCTTGCGGACCATTCTACTTCTCCTCCACGGCCTATCCAACGGTTTGGAAATCTTTGCTTGAAAAATGTTCTAACCATATGAGAATTATGTGCCAGCGCGCCATCATGCTGGTACCAAATCTCACCATCAATATTTAAAGCGTGGAGGGCTGGCATAACTCTGTACTCAAGCAATTCTAAATATTTTTCTCCTGTAAGAGTACCCTCAATAAAAAACGGTCCTACAATATGGTGTCCAATCAATCCAGTCCAAACATTGACTTTCTGTGGCCGCTGAGTCCTTGTGATATGATATCTATGCAAATTTTGTCTACTCCAGTAGCGGCAGTTCTGTGAATTTACTTCACCATTTACATAAAATGTTGCTTCATCTGTAAAGCAAATTCTGCGTAGTAAAGTATCATCATTATGAAGCTTATCCAACATGATTTCACAAAAGTTACTTCTTCTTTCTGCATCATTCGCAATTAGTTCCTGATGGTTTTGAAAATGATACGACTTTAAATGTTCTCGTTTTAGTAGTTTATGCACGGAAGATTTGCTTACATTTGTAGTTTGTGCTAAAGCTCTTGTGGAGAGCATATTTTTATTTTCGATTGTTTGTAGAATTTCATCTCTTTTGGCGTTAGTAATAACATATCTTGGCCTATTCCTTTTTTTATGATTAGGAACGATGCATCCATTATTTTTATACTTCTCTACTAACCTACTTATTGTAGTTGGACTCGGTCTTGGACGGTCAGGATATGTAGTTTGAAACAAATCTGCTACTCTCCTCAAACTCATATTCGAGTTATACCAGTTCACTAATAACAGTTTTTCTTCTACACTATACATACCTCAAAAATAGAGTAACTTATTTTGACATCCTATGTTGCAAAATAAAATACACGCTAAAATACATTGCTATCATTTCATTATTACGTTACTTTAGCAACTAGTGTATGTATGTGCATGTTGCATCATAAAATATATTCACGGTATAGATATATACACAGTCTGTTTCAGAGAAAACGGAACTTTTTTAAAATAAAAACAAAAGTTTACTATTTTGGTAAAATTCATTTATTTTACTCAAAGTAGTCGCCTTCGGCTTCAATACAACGTTTTTCACGGCCAATTAACATGTCAAATGTATTTTTAAGTTCATCTCTAGAGATATCCTTTAAGATCGCTATCGACGCCTTTTTAGTGGTTTCGACGTCGGCATAACGCTGTCCTTTCATCGGCAAATGTAGTTTGGAGAATACATAGAAATTGCAGAGGACCGAATTCGATGAATACGGTCATTGGTTGATGGTTAAAATGCCATTTGTAGTTAGAAATTAGCGTCGAACGGTGAGATGGTGCATTATCATGTAACGAACGCCCCCCGCTACCATTTTCACGATATTGAGGGCGTATAATACCTGCCAAAAGACGCATCATAACACAAAGATAATATACAGCATTGACTGTTGGACCAGTTACAAACTCTTTGTGAACTGTGCCTTTCAAATCATAAAAACAGATCAACAATACCTTCACTTTTGACTTCTCTAAACAACTTTGTTCGCTGTTTCTTCGCTTGGGTGTTTCCACTTAGAGCTTTGACGTTTGGTCTCTGGATCATATTGAAAACACCACGTCTCATCGCCAGTAACAATAGAATACGTTTTAGACGTACTCATTTTAGGAAAAGCAAACGCATTATTTAGCCAGAAAACAAGCACACACGAACCAATATTTAAACACTAAGTCACATTAACATCTTGCGTAACTTAGCGGCGTAATAAGAACACTAACAAATAGATCAACGGAGCTAGCCGACTAGAACACTAAACAGAAGGACTTATAAAACTATATGAAGCACTAACACAAACTGGATTCACAGAAAGACAAATTCAAACAGCAGCGAATAAAAGATGTAAAGAAAAAGAGGAAAGAAACAATTCGAACAAAGAGAGGAGGCTAAGGAAAGACAGTTCGGTGAGATACTAAAAGGTTTGGAAAAAGTAGGAGTTAAGATTTG
Organism: Dermolepida albohirtum; assembly: GCA_031893035.1. Classification (NCBI taxonomy): domain Eukaryota; kingdom Metazoa; phylum Arthropoda; class Insecta; order Coleoptera; family Scarabaeidae; genus Dermolepida; species Dermolepida albohirtum. The sequence continues at coordinate 346,847 of JAVIWB010003917.1, read as the reverse complement.
AAATAAGAACGATTAGTCGTTTAGAATAACAATAGACAAATCTATGGACCAGCTACGCCTGTAATACTGTTATTTATTTTATATGAAATTTAACTTAAAGGAAGTCTTTATAAAAAAAATCTTTTTTCTTACAAAAAATAGTTTTGTTTTTGTTAGAAATCGTACTCGCAAATCGTATTTTAATTTTTAAACTTTCGATGTACATAGATCACTCTGTATGAACGGTAAAATGAGAAAAACATAATGAATCTTTTTCTTCTTTACTTTAACATTATAATAATGATATTACATTAAAATTAACTCTGAATTGGATCCTTACTCGAAAATAAAACTATGTGAGACATGATCGTTAATTAAAATAGCATTTCGCATCTAATGGTTTTCGTTTTCGAATCAAGAGGCCAATGGCCTAGATGGAGTAATGTTGTTTCGAAGGGTGGACGCCTTACGATATTTATTTGCCATAAAGGCGACTGTACCAGAGATCGATTCCAATCTATGTGTACATCAAACACAAGCTATAAATGCGGATGCGGAAATGGAAAAAACATCGGTGGCTTCTGGAAGTGACTTGTTGTGGGCTCTGTTCTTTTTTCTTCCCTCTTCTATTATGGCGCCTTTTCCCGTTTTATACCGTGAACGCCACTGCCGCCGCTCTGCCATTTCACGAACACCCCGCATCTCGACAATCCTCTCTTGTCCTTACGGTCCCCACAAGGGTCCTTTCCTTCTTTTGTTCGAAAACACATACGTTTATTGTCTTTCGTTTTTCATAAAAATTCAATACCTCCGAGACCGTAGGGATTCCATTATGGATTCTATATCTCCACATTCGAGGTAGATATGCCCCACTAAAAGGAAAATGAACGTAATAAAACTTACTGTTTTTCACGGGAAATTGCGCCGTTGTTAGTTATTGTATTTCCTGCGGCTTTTATCTAAGTCTCTTCCAGCGGCCTTGTGCTCGCTTATGCTCCTTTTAAGGGCTCCGATTACAATTGAAATATTGTTTAGAGATGAATTGCTTGTGTTTGACTGTGCAATGTAAAAGAAACAAATTGGAAAATGGAATTTTCGTTGTATCCTTCTTTTTCTTTTAACATTTAAAATACGAAATACTTTGAAACAGATTATACCAAATTAAAATTGGATCATAATTTTTTAAAAACCTTAATTCAGTTTTAATTTATAGAAGCGTAATTAAAATACTTTTTGCAACTTATGTCAAATGATATATAATAGTCCAGAGTTTTATAATATTAACGGTAGAAATCTACAAAATCAAACAATTCCTTCCAAGTTTTATACATTGTGGTGAGTTGTCGGTTGGTTTCCTTTTAAAATTGTTATAAATTAAACATCGTTCAATATTTTTCAGTTTCATAAAGAGAAAACCTTCCGCTTCATGAAAAATAATTTTATTTTAAATGACTGCATTGGTTGCCTTAACGCATCTCGAAAACTCAATTTTAGCGTAAATTTTCGATGATTTGAGGCCCTATTTTTACGAATAGCTCAATCGATATGCTTAAGCACCTGAATTGTTTTGGGAATGTCAGCACAATATCCATTTTCAATAGCATTCCATAAAAATATCCAACTGTGTCAAATCTCAGCTCTACGCAAGCAATAAGAAAATGGTTGATTTCACAATCGTTCAAATTAGTGCGCAAAAGATCGATTGTTATACGACTTGTGTGGCATGTAGTATCATTCTACTGGAACCAAACCTCGCCCAAATTTAATTCATCAATTTCTGGCCAAAAAATTGGTTATAAGGCCTTTGTATTGCTTCATTGATTATCATACAATTGCTATCTTCGTCTTCGAAGAAAAAATGGGCCGATAAATCGGCTCTGCTTAAAACCATACTAGTCACTCACCCATTGAGGATGAGCTTCTCTACATTTATGTATGGGCTTTCGAACTCCAAGTAAAGGCAATTTTACTTGTTTAGATACTGAAATGGAAATGTTTCTCATCGGAAAAGATAATATTTTTTAGAAAAATCAAGGTCAATTTGTATTTGCTTTAAAACCCAAGCAGGGAAGCGACAATGAAGAGGGTGGTCCCCTTTCTTCTGTGTTTGAATAAGTTGGTTCTTGTGAGCGAATAATTAGAGGTATTTATGTAGAAGTCTTCACAGGCTTGTGAGGTTAATGTTTAGTTGCTGATACCTGGAGAGTTAAAGTTCTAGTGTTTAAACACACATTTTGGCAATAGCAGCAATATTTTCGACTGATCATGCTATCGGAGCACGAGAATAACTTTGTGTTATCAGTTAGAAATGTCTGCTCAAACTTGTGGACAGTAGTTTCGGAAGGTGTATTATTTCTTATTCTAGTTTCTTTCAAAATTCGCACTGTTTCAACACAACACTCATGTTGGAAACAAGTTTTCAGAATTTTAATTCATTCAAGTGGGTCAGTGTTGCCAATGTTAAAATAACACGATATTTAAAAAGAAAATATCACACAACCTACTCTATATTTACCTGAGACTTGAATACACTTGTATACCTACTACGTCTATCTATGGGGATGTCAATTTGTTTGCTGGTAGAAGTTATTCGTTCCTTAATTACAAATTATAGTTCATTATTTAGGAAAGATGTTTTTGATTTCCACCTCAATGTCTATACAACTGTTGAATTTAATTTATTGTTTTTTTACTCATTGTTTTTCTCATCACGAAATTGAGTATGTGCAAAGATTTTAATCACAATATGTACATACGAGGGTGGTCCCAGAAGTACTCGACCCAACAAGGAAAACACAAAAATTTTAGAAAAAAATGTATTTATTTTTCAATATAATCTCCCCTCAGCTATATACACCTTTCTCAGCGATGTTTAATAAGTTCGATACCCTTTTAATAATAAAAACTTTCTTGCTCCTCAAAATAGCCATTAACTGCCGACATTACTTCTCCATCGTTGGAAAATCTTTAACCACTGAATTATTTGTTCAAATTTGGGAACAGAAAATAATCCGAGGGGGTTAAATCTGGCGAATAGGGTGCATGAGATAGCAATTAAAACTTTAATTCATTAATTTTGGCCATTGCAATAACGGATTTGTGAGCTGGTACATTATCTTGATGAAACAATACTTTCTTCTCAGCCAAATACGGTTGCTTTTCCTTGATTTCTTCACTCAAACTTTGCAAGAAGTTCGCACAATACTCGCCGTTGATAGTATTTCCTTTTTCAAGATAGTCAATGAAAATTATTCCACGTGCATTCCAAAAAAACCGATACCATGATCTTATCTGGAGATGAAACAGTCTTCGCTTTCTTTGGAGTCGGTTCTCCCTTTTGAGTCCATTGTTTTGATTGTTCTTTTGTCTCGGGTGAGAAGTGATGGACCCATGTTTCATCCATGGTTATGAAACGGTGCAAAAATTCTGCTTTGTTGCTGTGAAACTGCGCTAAACACTCAATTGAAACATCTTCACTATACCGTTTTTGCTCGGGTGTGAGCAAACGCGGCACCCATCTTGCATGCAGCTTTCTTATGATCAAATTTTCAGATAATATGCGATGTACCGCACTTTTTGAAATGCCTATTGTGTCTGCTATCTCGCGCGCTTTAAGTCGGCGATCGTCCAGTACCACTTTGTGGATTTTCTTCACCATTTCTGGAGTCATCACCTCGTTTGGTCGACCACTGCGATGCTCGTCTTTGCAGCTCGTACTGTCTGGTTTAGTCTCTGCTACCCAAAATTTCACTGTTGTAAACGAAGGAGCAGACTCACCTAGAGTAGAATCCAGTTCAGCTTTTGTATCGATTGAGCTGAGGCCTTTCAAATAAAAGTATTGTATCACGTAACGATGACCAATTTTCTCCATTTTTACAAATTCACAAATACTAAACAATGTGGCGTCTTCAAACTTGATTCATATGCTTTATAGATTGTGTACTTTCTAATACAGTGATATTTTTCAAGCAACTACCGCCATTTCTACGTCAGGTCGCGTACTTATCGGACCACTCTCGCATGATTATAAGGAACTCTTTTAAGAGCAATCATTAAGTAAACGATTATTTCACTGGAAATAAAATGCAAAAGATCTATTGATGCTTCAAAATGGTGCTAATATGAATTTAGAATAAACTTTCCAAACGGAATAAAATGTATTAGTTATATAAGCATCCAGAGTATAAAGAGTATACTCGCGTATACTCTTTAACAATTTTTTTACAACATTTTTAGAAAATGAAGTGATGTTACAAGAAAAAATATTACAAAAAAATTTAAAAATCCCCGACAATAAAAACAAATTTTCCACAAAATAATGAAAAGAATGTTATACACATCGTTAGCTGACCTCAAATGATAACACCCTTAGTCTTCCAGTTCACTGGGAATATACCCTTTTATTACCCTTAGCAACCTAGAAACAAAAATAACTATTTGAAAGAAAATGGCAGTTGTAATGTTTTTAATGTCAAAATTACTGAAAAAAATTTCAACCTCTGTTAATTTAAGGTATTTTAGTTATTTATGGGTATTTGCTAAATGAACGACGAATAATTTTTTTTATTTATATTTTCTTTTCTTCAATATTTTATTTAAATAATATCCGTAGGTGTTTGTCAAATTTAAAGTACAATACTTTTTCGCACTTGTCGTGTACAGTTATCTGTTTTTAACACGTCAATTTGTCAAAACAATTAATTTAGTCAAAGGTTTAATTATCTACGTGTTTAGCGGTGTAACAGATTTTAATTTATATTTGGGAATTTATAATGAAAGGCTTCAATTAAAAGTTCTGTCTGCGTTTTCTTTTTAGAATTGCTTTTTATATAGATTTTATATATATATACTCGTAATTAATAATGTATTTCTACCACAAATATCATGAGGAAAATAGAATATAATTAATATTTATTATAAGTTGATGTAAATGCAAGAAAAACTTTAAAACTATAAAAAATCTAAGCACAAATTTTAGTGAAGAAAAAGGTTGCGCATTCAACTCAGGTCATTAATTATAAGAAATTACAATTGTAAAAGACGATGCTATTATTTTTTAATAACCCTAAAGAAAAAGCATCATTGATTGTTGAAATTTTAGGTTTTATCAGGTATACGAGGTGGTACCATACGTACCTGGTCGGACCTTGAGATGGTGGTAGTTGTTTGAAAAACATCATATGTTTCAAGTTTGAAGACGCCACGTTGTTTAGTATTTGTTTGGCAGTCATAAATAGTGAACGTTTTCAGTGAATTTGTAAAAATGGAGAAAATTGGTCATCGTTACATGATACAATACTTTTATTTAAAAGGTCTCAGCCTCAACCGATATAAAAGCTGAACTGGATTCTATTCTGGGTGAGTCTGTTTCTTCGTGTACAACAGTGAAATATTGGCTAGTAGAGTTTAAACGAGGCCGTACGAGCTGCCAAGAAGACCATCGCAGTGGTCGACTAAATGAGGTGACAACTACAGAAATGGTGAAGAAAATCCACAAAGCGGTCTGGATGGTCGTCGACTGAAAGTACGCGAGCTAACAGACATAGTAGGTATTTCAAAAAGTGCGGTATATCGCATATTATCTGGAAATTTGGACATGGGAAAGCTGTGTGCAAGATGGGTGCCTCGTTTCACAACAATAAAGCAGAATTTTTGCGCCGTTTCATAACCATGGATGATACATGCGTCCACCACTGTACACCCGAGACAAAAAACAATCAAAACAATGGGCTGAAAAGGGAGAACCGGCTCCAAAGAAGGTGAAGACCGTTTCATCTGCAGGGAAGGACATGGGATCGGTTTTTTGAGATACGCGTACAATAATTTTCATTGACTATCTTGGAAAAGGAAAAACTATCAACGTCGAGTATTATGCGAACTTATTGCAACGTTTGAGCGAAGAAATCAGGCATAAACGGGCGCATTTGGCTAAGAAGAAGGTGTTGTTTCGTCAAGATGATGCACTAGTTTATAAATCCGTTAGCGCAGTGGCCAAAATTAATTAATTAAAGTTTTAATTGCTATCTCATGCATCCTATTCACCAGGTTTAGCCCCCTCGGATAATTTTCTGTTCCCAAACTTGAAAAAAAAGGCTCAGTGGTCAAAAATTTTCCAACGATGAAGAAGTGATGTCAGCGGTTAATGACTATTTTGAGGAGCAAGATAGTTCTTATTATAAAAAAGGAATAGAACTTATTGATCATCGCTGGGGAAAGTGTATAGAGCTGAAAGGAGATTTTGTTGAAAAATAAATCTATTTCTTTTCAAAATTTTTGTGTTTTCTTTTTTGGGTCGGGTACTTCTGTAATACGAGGGTGTATTACAATTAAAAATTGAACCATTGAAATAACTTTGGTACCCCAAATAATAAATAATATTCTATCTACAAAATTGTATGACAAAAATATTTCAGTGGTTTACCTAAAAACGAAAAGGATTAGTCAATAAATATAATGTAATTACTTACATTACAACTATGAGTATTAATTTGGAGAAGAAAGAAACGAAATTTACAAGTAACATTCATAACCAATAATTATCTTGCAAAACATATCAAAAGTAACAAAGACAAAATTTATAATAGACATAAGATAGCAGTCTTTCTTTATTTGTCGAGCAGGAAGAATTTTCGGCAAACGTAATACAGCTACTCATACATATACAAAAAAGAGATTCTTCTTTGGCTACTTATTTGTTTAATAATAACTATACGTTAAACTTTGTGTATAAAATAATGCAAATAGAGAACAAAGGACTAAACTAAATATTTAAAAATTAATAAACTTGAAAAATCGAATAATATAAAAGACCAACAAATTGACTTAAACGATTCTCCGTTATTGAATTTGTTTAAATAATTGGACGTTTAGTAGCCCAGCAGAAGGTGCTTTTCTCAAAATGTCTAGCTTAATATCATTTTAGTTTTATTGTATGACGTAGAAAAGGAGTTTCTGTACTGTATGTCCATTAGCATTTAGTCTACTTTAAACACCTGAAGAAGTAGCTGTATAGTGAAACCATTGCTATGTATATTAATTAAAACTATAATAAAATTAGTGAAAATTGTAACACTCTGAATTTATTAATTCCATAGCAAAAATTCTGCGTATTTTTAATCAAAATTAGTATATGAACTTCGAATTAAAAAATCTTCTAAAATAAATATTTGTAAATACTGTACCATGTAAAAGAGATTTAAATCAGTTACCACTCACCTACCTTCAAGTAATTAAATTTAACATTATAATTTTCATTTCAGATCCAAAATTTAGCGTGCTCAATGTGGCCGTATTTACAAAGGTAAATTATATACATCTATTTCGCTTACAATACGTCGAAACATGCCAGCGGCTTAATCCTAAAGCGGATTTGAGGGTGCATTTGGTTAATAAATTAATACAACTAATTAGTGGCAAAATAATTAAGCCGATTACATTATTATTTATGGATGTAATACGAAGCGCATCAAAGCCGAAATGGGTGTCAAGGAAACAGTATACCGTATTAACTATAATATGACTGGCAGGGATAATTATGTTATTATGTAAAGAAGATTAGATAAATAAAAATTAGCTCTTTGAGGGCATTATTTGTTGACAAGTGACGATTACATGTGCTTATAATGAAATATACAAACAGGATCACCAGTGCGAATTATGAAAGCGGACGTAATAATAACTCACGACCTGTCAATGCGTCTTCTAATTGGTCTTAAGCTGCAGTGGGATGTAAGAGCATGGGTTATTGCAATTACTATTATGTCCATAAAATATGTCTGATCTTTTATAATAATAGTAATTGCAATAACTAAATATTTAACCTGTTTATCTTGTTTTCTATTTGTATTTCATTGTTTTTTATTTCTAAATAAACATTTGGCTTTAATATGATATTACACAAATATCGAAGAGGGATATAAAATTACGTTGCTTGAGGCGACAATAGGGAGTTGTAGTGGAATGGGTAACCTTTGCAAACCAATTGTGATTCTAATATCTTCACTAGAGTAGATTCTCTAACTTCATTCTTTTAATTAGACCTAGCAATTTCGCAGCAGTTTTTCTACATAGAGTTCCTCTTCAGATTATTATTGTCTCACATCTTTTCTAGTTACCAAAATCAACATAAGAGTTCTTCTGAGAAGTTCATAATATTGATACGTTCTTGACCATTATCTTAATAAATTTACTGTGTTTACTCAGTAGATTTGTAGTAAGCTTGGGCAAAAATTCCCTGAGGTGCTATTTCACCTTTCTGAGCTTTACTTTCAGCCAACTGTTCATGGTTGGTTTGATGTTGCGAAAACCGCAGATGAAATTTGCCGAGAAACTTTATTCACTAGTACTATAGCCTGTTTTAAGTTACTACTTAAGTCATTTACAGAGGATGCACAATTTTGTACTAGTTTTAAAATCATCTGTGTCATGTCTAATGTTTTTAGTATTACTGAGAGAAAATGACACCACCACAATGGGGAGCACGACTTCATCTGCTTGAAATATTTAGGTGCATTCGAATCATCGTCCTTTCTGTCAGTAAAGTCTGGCTCCACTGCCTTCTTCTGTCATAGAGCTATCTAAGTACCAGTGAAACTTTACCTGCACAAATTTTCCCCAGCCTCTTATATTAGGTCAAGGCATATAAAATATATACGTCTGAAATAAAAAGTAGATACCTGAAATAAAAATGCAAAATAACTTGTAGACTTTCACTGCCGTGTATATAGTTAAATAGGCGTTAGTAACTACCATACGGATAAAAGCAGATTCGATATTTAAGGCCTGTTGGTGCCATCCCTTGCACTTGTAGGTGAAAAATTATACATACAGTTGATTGGGAAAAGCCTACTTCCTGTAAAATAGCATGAGTACCTATTGATGGTTCTGTTTCATTACAATTTAATATAATTTCTTCAGTATTTGTCCATATTACCACCCCTATACGATCATTAACAACAACTTGACGCTGAATTAAAGAGAAAAAGGCGAAGAAAATTTTCTGTCATCATGATAATGTCCTAGCCTACTCATCAGCAACTGCGACAGCAATACAAATTGATCTTCAATCCACAATATTCGCCAGATTTGACCCCCTGCGACTTCCTTCTTTTTTCAAACTCGAAAAAATTACTTAGCTAAAAACGGTTTAAGTCAAATAAAGAAGACATTGCTGAAACAGAGGCTTGTTTGCAGAGTCTGATAAAACAATACTAAATGCATAGAGTTGCAAGAAGGTTAAGTCCAGAAATAAATTTACTAAATGTAAAACAATTGCGTTGTATTCCTTAACATAGGTATTTATCATACCAGTCTCATATATTCGCCATTTAGTAACCAATTGACTATAAATTAAATATCGGAAATATGAATTCACTAGATTACATAAACGCAGTAAAATATATCTTCCACGCTTGTGCGGTTTAATATTATCTTTTGTTGTACCACATAATATATTTACTATATTATATACCATATTATATGCACTGGCACATAGATTCCATTGTTACATTTTCATTAAATTACAAGCAATACTTCAGTTCATTTGGACACAAACGAAAATTTGTAATACGATATTATATGAATATTAACACTAATGATGTGTTCGCAAACATGTTTCGCAAATATCGCATATTTTATTTTGAAATACATTCGAATCAGATATTGAATAATTGCAAAATATTAGGTGTAAAGGCTAATATAATTTTATTAACTGGTGCAGTAGCAAAAATGATTTAATTGAAACTGAATACGCTCTGTCTATAGATGTGAATAGGTATTAATAAAGTAAATAGCATCAGCGAATATCAGTTATTCATTGATTCTGTCGGTTACGCATTAAAATTAATAAAATACATTTTTGTTAATTACTGATTCTGAAACAAGAGCAACAGTGCAATTGCTTTTGCAAAATTAAAATGAATGAATCTATAAATAATCACGTACATGCGATATAAAATCAATTCCTATTAAGTTTTACCTTGACCGTAAATTTATTTTAATAGCCGTATTAAACACTTTTTAATTGATACTCAAAATACAGCGTGTTTCAAAAAGAATATACGTATTATAAATATTATATTGTCCAAACTATCAATCGCTGCGCTCCGGCTCGCCTATTGGAGAAACGAATACATAGTTTATTTAATAGCCGCTAGACGTCAGTTGCCTTCTGTTTTCTTGGTAACCGTCATATGTTTAAAATGGCTACTCCGCAGCAGAAATCATTTTGTGTTCTCGAGTTTGCGAAGTGCAATTCCGTGTTTACAGTGCAAAGAGGTTTCAGGTTGAGCTACTAAATTGATCCTCCGAATGGGTAGAACATTCGCAGATGGTATCGACAGTTTGTAGAAACAGGTTGTGTATGTAAAGGAAAGAGTCCTGGCCGCCCTCGTGTTTCTGAAGAAAATGTTGCACGAATTCATACTGCTTTCTAACGTAATCCTTCAAAGTCAATTCGTCGTATCAGTCGGGAGTTACAACTGCCCACAACAACGATTTGGCGTGTTTTGAGACGTCGGTCGGTTATGAAGCCGTACAAGTTACAGTTGTTACAAGCTCTGCGTCCTGATGACAAACGTGTGGCATTTTGCAACGAGATTCATGAAGCTATTGACAATGATAACGCTTTCTCACAACGCATCGTGTTCAGTGATGAAGCGACTTTCCATGTTAGTCTGGTAAGTAAACACAATGTTCGAATTTGGGGTCTACAGAACCCACATGCAGCCATTGAACATGTACGAGATTCGCCTAAAATTAATGTGGTTTGTGCGATATCCCGGTCATCTGTTTACGGCCCATTCTTCTTTGATGAAAACACGGTTAACGGTCAGCAGTACATCAAAAACTGGTTGTTTCCGAAGCTGCACGAAGACAACTTCATTTTTCAACAAGACGGGCCACCCCCTCACTGGAGTCGCCAAGTGCGTGATTATCTGAATAAAATTCTACCGAACCGTTGGATGTTGGATTGGTCGTCAAGGAACTGGCGACTTAGCTTGTCTCTGCTGGTCTCCACGGTCATCGGGTTTGACACCCTGTGACTTCTTTCTGTGGGAGAGAAAGACAACGTTTATATACGACCACTCCCACAGAACCTGGAAGAGTTAAAGAATCGGATCCGTACTGCCATAACATCGGTGATGAAGGACATGCTTGCCCGAGTATGGGAAGAATTTGAGTATCGATGTGATATTGTTCGTGTCGCTGATGGAGGACATATTGGACATCTGTAATCTGAACTTGAGAGGATCGTAAATATGTGTGTAAAGTTTTATATTCTTATGTCTTAAAGTTTAATAAATATATGCATTCGAAATACGTACATTCTTTTTGAAACACCTGTATTATTAAGAGTAAAAAAAAATTGATAAAAACTTTCAATATTGTCATCGTTGGTGTCAGAACCGATACAGTAAATATCGGAAAAAATTTCCGCAAATCATTCAACGCTATCCAGAGAATTATTTAATGAATAAACATAGTGTTGCGTATCACAGGTGGAATACTTGATGACCCCTGCCTATATGTACATACTGGTAAAAATTTCCAAGGATCGCATTTTAAATCCAATTCTGCTTGGTTTGAAAATGCTATGTAGCCAGAATTAATTTGGAATTTAGTAATACTTCTTAATCTACTAGATTTACGGTAGAAATATGAAACTTCAATCGACTTTCATTTTCTGTTGTAAAAACTTTTGAATTTAAGGTTGTGTGTCGAACATACATTTTATCGTGTAACCGGACAAAATGAAATGAAGTATAAAAACAATTTCATATTGAGTGGCGTCTATTCAGAAAGAAAAAAAATAATCATTCTTTATTATTTCATGAATATGATCTAATACTTCCAGATACCCGCTGGGACATAATGAACGCCAATTTCATTCACAGCTTGATGTACAACAGTGTTAGTTGTCCTATATTGTTGGAATTAATCTATTTCTATACACCGCGTTTGGCAACTCGAAACGAAATACCGCACCAATAGTATTCGTTAAAGGGCAGTTTACCAAATGGGTAGAAATGCTAATAATACTGCAATAATATTTTTATTATAACGTTCTCAAATGTACCGAGGAAAGGTAAGAAATATAATAGAAATAACGTTAAAAGACACGGAGTGCAGTTTCAGAAAAAATAAAAGTGCATAAGGCCTTTTTTGTCATCATCATCAGACAAGAAAGTAACAACTAATTAACAAAAACAGAGAAATACACGTATGTTTTATGGACTTAGAAAAAGCGTAGGACAGATTTCGAAGAAAAATATATTGAGGTGTTACAGAAAAAAGAAGTAGAGAGAAGCATAATAAAGGTAATAAAAGATATCCATAATGGAAATACGAACATAGTGCAGAAGCACGAGATTTAGGAAAAACGGTTGATAGAATTCGAAAAGAAAATATATAGAAGGTGTTACGGAAATGAGTAAAAGCATAATTAAAGTAATAAAAGAGAAAATACGAACAAAGTAAGGATAAATAACGAGAAATCTAGAAAATTTGAAAGAAAGCAAATCCGTAAACAGTAATGTGTATTGAGTCCACTCATATTCTCAACGATACTGGAAGAGGCAATAAAGAAAGCCAAGAACAAGATGAAGAAATTGATACTGGGACATTTGGAAAATAGGACAAACGCAGCTGACAGATTTAATATTTACAAATAGCATAGCTCTGTTAGCGGTTTCGGAGGAGAATTTACATTAGTGCTAAAGGAAGAATTGAAGAAGTTAAAGATGAAAATTAACATAAGGAAAACAAAATAAAGATAATTTTAAGCATGAAGAAAAACAGGAAATAAGATTGGACGGAAAACATATTGAACAGGTAGCACGTTTCAAATATTTAGCAATTATTGAAACAAATGCCAAGACATATTTAAAAACAAAATTACACGCTTATTTATCTCTAAGAGTTACTATTCACTGGAAGAGTATTAAATCATTCTTAGTTTTAAATGTTTTAAATTTAAATGTAATGTACAATTGTATGTATGCAGACATGTAGATTGCAATTAGTTTTAGAATTTATGACATATCCTATGCTCTAATTGTAGTCGATTCGGTGAATGTATTATTATTGTCATTACCGTTATTTAAAAACCATGCTTAAATGTCTAATGAAGTGTACTCACACAAATTGTAGATTATTTTAAGTGAAAGTTCACGAAAATAAGAACAGAAATTTGCTCAAGTGTGATGAAATAATATCAAGGAACGAGTGGTGTTTTTTTTAAGAACTCGAGAAATTAAAATGATAATACAAGACAGAAATATTGTTGGAATGAAATTTTTTTTATTATAATCTGGTAGATAATTTCATGGCATTTCTTTTTTAAATATGATTTCCGGCATATGTCCGACGCGGCTACGAGTTACGAGGTCCATTTGATCAGTCCAATTTTTGACTACTTTTTCCAATAAATCTGGCCGTATGGCGTCAATGGTGGCTTGAATATTGGCTTCCAATGCTTCAAGAGTTGCTGATTTGTTGGCATAAACCAATGACTTAACATAGCCACATAAAAAGTAATCCAGAGGCGTTAAATCGCACGAACGAGGGGGCGAGTGAACAGGACCACTTCTTGAAATAAAGTTGTCACCAAATTGATTTTGCAATAAATCGATTGTTAACCGCGCTATATGGCAAGTTGCGCCGTCTTGTTGGAACCAAATGTAGTCGATGTTTAGCTGATTAATTTTTGGAAACAAAAATTCACTCAGCATGGCCCGATAGCGCGCGCCATTCACCGTAACGGCAGCTTCTTCCTCATTTCGAAAGAAATAAGGACCGATGATGCCGTCAGCGTGTAAGCCGCACCAACAGTCAATTTTAATGGATGTTATGGTGATTCGTTAATGGCTTGAGGATTGTCCTCTCTTCAAATACGGCAATTTTGCTTATTGACGTAGCCATTTAACCAGAAATGAGCTTCATCAATAAACGCAATTCTTTGATAGAAATGCTCATCTTCGGCCAGTTTCAAATGAGCCTAATCAGCAAAAATGCGACGCAAACGATGGTCGTTTGTCTTCAATTCTTGCACGAGTTGTATTTTATAGACACGTAAACCAAGATCCTTACGTAAAATTTCCCACGTAGTTGAAGGACAAAGGCCAACAAGTTGAGAACGACGACGAATCGACATTTCAGCGTCTTCTTTTATACTTCGCACTACAGCAGCAATATTCTCTTCGGTACGTACATTTCTTTATTTTGTTGATGGTTTTGAATCGAGAAGAGTAAAATTAGTACGAAAACGATCAATAACTGCACGAATTGCTTGCTCAATAGGCCGATTATGTTGACCGTAAAATGGACCACTTTGCTATATGAACTTCTCGAACAGATTTATTTTCTTCAAAGTAAATTTCCACAATTTGGAAGCCTCGTTCTGGCGTTAAACGATTCATGATGACTTGTCAAACCTTACTGAAGAGAAATGTCAACACAGTTTGACTTTATCAACTGTCAAACCATAATTATCGATATCGATAGTTCTCATGCAGCTTAAAAAACACCCACTATAACTCCTTTTTGTCTGTCCTCTATTTGAATAATTACAGTTATTTCTATTTCCACAATTTTTTAAGGATGATACAATTTCAATTCTATGCAGTGTAACATGTTGAACAATCTTCATAACATTCGTATAATCGCATGTTCACATCAGAACAATTATTCCATCGGTGTAATTCACACACGATTTCCATAGACTGCTTTAAATACGTATGTATGTACCCACGTGAGACAAGGTGAACTATTATAAATACCGTGGAGGATTTAACTGAATTAAATTATAACAGGGAAAGGGCCGGATTTTGTGTATGCGAGGGTCCTTCTTAAAAATAGGATTAATTTAACGCAACGTGCCGGGCATACACCCTGCGGCAAACAGATTTTACTTTCATGTAACTTTCAGTAAGCTTTATTTATTATGAAATTTTAACATGTTTCCGAGAATAAATCTCCCTCTCGCGTAATATATACCCACCAAGTGGTGACGGCATTTCTAGTGGAAATACAGTTGCTAACATGGGGTCAAAAGATACATATATGATGGATAATATATGACACAAAAACTGTTTGCTTCTTTTTCGACCGTATCAAAGTTATTTATGGAGTACCGCAAGTGATTTTGGCGTTTCAAAATATGTTTCTGAGTGTTGATATATCTATCAGCATCTAATAAGCGTAATTAAATAATAATAATAATAATAATTATATTGGGTTGGCAACTAAGTGCTTTAGGTTTTTACTGATAGAGAGCGTTGCTTTATTTTTTGTATAACGTATGTTAGTGCTGTACTTTACCGTTTGTCGCGTGATACTAGTCACATTGACGTAACTTCAGAAGCAAGTAGTGCGTGATTTTTATTAAAGCTATTACTTGTGGGTTAATTTTAAATGCAGTGCAGAAACGAACATTTTCGACATATTTTACTATTTTATTTCCGTAAAGGAAAGAAAACTGCTACGGCTCACAAAAAGATATGTGAAGTTTATGGTGCTAATTGCTTAACAGAGCGCACGTGTCAGAATTGGTATAAAAAATTCTATTCTGGAGATTTTTCCCTCAAAGATGAGCAACGTTCTGGTCGGCCTACTGAAGTTGATGATAACCAAATCAAAGTCATAATTGAAGAGGATCATCATATAACTGTTCGAAAGGTTGCGGAGAGGTATTAGTTGTGGGTTAATTTTAAATGGAGTGCAGAAACGAACATTTTCGACATATTTTACTACTTTATTTCCGTAAAGGAAAAAAAGCTGCTGCGGCTCACAAAAAGATATGCGATGTTTATGGTGCTAATTGCTTAACAGAGCGCACGTGTCAGAATTGGTATAAAAAATTCCGTTCTATAGATTTTTCCCTCAAAGATGAGCAGCGTTCTGGTCGGCCTACTAAAGTTGATGATGACCAAATCAAAGTCATAATTGTAGAGGATCGTCATATAACTGTTCGAGAGGTTGCGGAGAGGCTACATGTGTCGCACACAACAATTGAAAAACATTTCAAATGTCTTGAGCTAGTTAAGAAGCTTGATATTTGGGTACTTCACGAATTGAAAGAAATTCATTTTTTAACACAAAGAATCAACTTTTGCGATATGCACCTTAGACGAAATGAAACCGAGCCTTTCTTAAAAACAATCAACATTGCTGATGAAAAATGGGTCCTGTACAGTAACATAGTTCGAAAACGATCATGGAGCAAACACAATAAACTAGCTCAAACCACATCGAAAGCTGAATTCCATCCAAAAAAGATCATGCTTTCAGTTTGGTGGGATTACAAAGGTGTTGTGTTTTTTTGAGCTGCTTCCAAGGAACCAAACGATCAATTCTGAAGTTTACTGTCAACAATTAATAAAACTGGATGAAGCAATCAAAGAAAAACGGCCAGAATTGTCAAATCGGAAAGGTGTAGTTTTCTACCAAGATAATGCAAGGCCTCACACATCTTTGGCAACTCGTGGGAAACTATTGGAGCTTGGCTGGGAAGTGATGCCACCTCCCCCATACAGACCTGATCTAGCACCATCTGATTACCATTTATATCGAAGTTTGCAGAATTCTTTGAACGGTAAAACTTTCACAAATGATGATGACCTTCACTCGCACCTGGTTCACTTTTTTGCTGATAAAGACCAGAAATTTTATGAGCGCGGAATCATGCAGCTGAAAGAAAGATGGCAAAAGGTCATTTAGCAAAATGGAAAATATATAATTGATTAAAAACTATTCTTTGTTTAAAAAAAAAAGTGTTCTATTTTATACTGCAAACCGAAAGTACTTAGTTGCCAACCCAATAGTAACAATATATATTATTATTGTTATGTATGTATATTCGTAGTTCGATCAATACAATCGCAGCTGTGATAACAACCTTTAAATGCTCATGTAAAATATCACAAAACTTATTTTAAGTCGTTTTGTGAAGGATAATAAAGCGGTATAATAGCAGTTGTGTACCATCTGAGGTCAAACCCATAGATATGTGAGTTGAATGCAAAGTTTTCCGACGTGAGGCTGACAAAATGCGAGAAATAATGGGTGGGCAAATTTGAGGCCAGGAAGTAAATTGGCTGTCATATGGTGAAATATCAAGAATTGAGCTGTCATTGACATTTATTTAGTACAAGGTTGGGAAATTTTAACCACGGAATGTTACACTCTTGAAAAAAAAATTTTAATTGTGATAATTTACTATCAAAATGGTGAAAATTTTACTGTATCACTTCGTAAAATTCGAGCAGGTTTTCCTCGTAATCAGGCTCCTTCTGAGACCGCCATGTGTAATGTAATCGCTAAATTCAATGCTCACGGTACTGTTGCTGACAATAGACCAAAACAATGTACTTGTAGTGGCCGTAGTGATTTAAACATAGCCGCTGTATAGCAAAGTGTTGAGAATGAGCCTGGAACATCAACTCGTCGACGTTCGCAACAATTGGGCATCACCAGAGGCACTTTGTGCAACATTTTGTATAAAGATCTTCACCTTCACGCTTATAAAGTTCAATTCGTTCAAGAATTAAAGCCGGCCGGCCATTGTTTGCATCGAACGTTTGTGAATTGGCTGTTTGAAAAACTGAACGAAAACAACGCATTTTTCAACAAAATCATCTTTAGTGATGAGGCCTATTTTCAATTAGGCGGTTATGTAAACAAACAAAATTGTCGCATATGGCGCTCACAAAATCCACAAACAGTCCTCAAAAAACCATTACATCCAAAGAAAGTAACCGCATGGTGCGGTTTGTGGTCAGGCGGCATTATCGGCCCGTATTTTTTCAAAAATGAGCAAATAAACGCCGTCACCGTGAATTCTCTGCGCTACCAAACCATGAAAACCGATTTTTTGTGACCAATATTGGTTAACGTTGACATCAGTGACCTTTGGATTCAGCAAGACAACGCCACAAGCCGCACAGCCGGCTAAACAATTTAGTTATTGCATGAGAAATTTCCCGGTCGCATAATTTCTCGATTTGGCGATGGCAATTGGCCGCCTCGTTCTTGTGATTTAACGCCGCTGGAATATTTTCTCTGGGGCCGTTTGAAAGAACAGGTTTACGTGAACAAACCACAAACAACTGACGCTCTGAAAGATGATGAAATTCAGCGCTGCATTGACGAGATAAGCGAAGTTTTGTTGCAAAATGTGGTTCAAAATTTTGTAAAAAGAGCGGACCTCTGCCGACGTGCTAGAGGTAGAAATTTGCCCGACATCATATTCCATTATTAATTCCCGTATTTCTACTTTACATTGGTATCAAAATAAACTGAATTTGTCAAAAAAAGTGTGTTTTTAAGCCAATTTACTTCCTCACCTCAAATTTGCCCACCCTGTATATGCCATAATAATATATTTCCGACGTGTGTAAAATTCAAATAAGAAACTTAACAGCGCAAAAAAATGAGAAAGGCATGCAACACTAGAAGATACAAAATCAAAATAGGAAAATAGAAAAAATATTTGGGTAAATAAATAAACATATACACAGATCGCTCTGTACAAGCAGCAGCTATCACGTTAAAAATGTATATCGCTCAGATGTGAAATGCTGTTGCAATTTTCTAGCATTATCGTGCGTAGGATGTCTTTTAAGTTTTGCATAGTGGGACATAGAGGGCGGCATTAATCAAATGTCAGTACTAAAAATTAACCTCCATATTTAGTTAGCCTAAATCCAAAGCTTCAGAGTGATACGTGTAGTGTTGTAGTGCTGTTGTCAGCTATTTGTTTTACGAAAGACAATTCTCTCATTTCACTATTGCTAGTCCATTCAAGAAATGAGGCTGTAAAAGAAATTTTCAGTAGAATACAAACCACTTCAACTAACATATCTCATCTCATGTGCCTTGGTGATATAATTTCTTTCATAATTTTTGAAGAAAATTTAGGGAAACATCAAAATATGGAAAATTAGTGAAAATTCAAAACCTGCTTTCTAACATGGAAAAAATTACAATAGTTATTCGTTATAGTTATTCGTTTTGCTGAAGCAGCCAATTTTATAAAATAAGATGCATACACAAACGTTCAGGTCTTTCTTAAGAATTCTTAGACACTACCTTTGGATAATTCCAATAGTGTCAAGTGCTTTTGAGCTCAGATTTCTGTATTTTTCTAATACCATTTCGTTCCTTTTGAAAATTTTAGTTGTATATAGTTCTTTAACTCGGGAGAAATTTACCACAATATCTTGTTGCTGCAAACATATTACCTGATAGTTTGGCCTGTGACTTGAATTATTCCAAACACCATATTGCTGGTAATGCTTTAGTTGAGCTACGAGGGAACGTTTTTATATTCGCGGAATGAGCGGGTTGTAGAGGAGTGAGTAGGCGCATTGGGGGCGTGGCCTGTGCAGCGACTTATGATTAGTATAAATACGAAGTTTCATTGTTATTAGACAGTTAGTTTTTGAGCTATCGTCAACCAAGTAACATAATCAGGAGTGAAAAGTGAAATATGGAAAAAATCGAATATCGTGCCGTTATAAAGTTCCTTACCAGGCAAGGAAAATCAGTCGCGACCATAATGAATGAGATGTCATTGGTTTACGGCGACTCTTGTCCAGGAAAAACTATGGTGTACAAGTGGCATAGTTTATTTAAACAAGGAAGGGAATCCCTTGAAGACGACCCGAGGCCGGGCAGGAGCATTGAGGTGACCACGCCAGCACTTATCCAAAAAGTTGAACAAATTGTACTCGAAGATGCTCGACTAAAGACGAAACAACTCGCAGAAATGGTTGGAGTATCCGATACAACAATTTTTAAAATCCTACACGATCATCTCCGCATGTCTAAGGTCAGCGCAAGATGGGTGCCGAGAATGCTCACGCCGCCGCAAAAACAACAGCGCGTAGAGTGTTCGCGTGCATTTTTGAACCTCTGTAATGAAGACAAGGATGGTGTATTGAGTGAAATTGTTACTGGAGACGAAACTTGGGTTCATCATTATCAACCTGAGTCCAAACAAGACTCCATGCAGTGGCATAAAAAGGGCACAGCACCTCCCAAGAAATTTAATGTGTCACAATCAGCTGGGAAACTCATGGTAACGGTATTTTGGGACTCGGAAGGAATATTGTTGATTGATTATAAAGATAAAGGTGTTTCTATAACCGGAGAATATTACGCTTCAATATTAGAGTGAGTAAAAGAAGCTATTAAAGAGAAAAGACGGGGAAAATTGACAAAAGCTGTTCTGCTTTTGCACGACAACGCGCCCGCCCACAAGAGCCGCGTTGCGTTAGCTGCCCTGCATAAGGTGGGCTTCGAAATTGTGAATCACCCACCCTACAGCCCAGACTTGGCCCCGAGTGATTATTAACTGTTTCCGAAAATGAAAAAAGAGCTGCGGGGTAAAAAATTTACTGCCGGTGATGAAGTCAAGGAGGCAATTTCGGCGTATTTTGCAGATAAAGAGAAATCATTTTTTTATGAGGGTATAAATAAATTAATTGAAAGATGTGAAAAATGTATCCGTCTTGCAGGTGAATATATTTTGAAAAAGAAAAATAATTTGGTTTTTTTATTTCCACCCCTTGTCCCCCATTCCGCGAATATAAAAACGCTCCCTCGTAAGAGAAATTTGTCTACAATTTTCAATATATAATCCAAGTTTTATTCTTCATTTTTTCCTCAGTTTTTTAAACTTCAAACAGTCAGTTTTCTAGTATTCTCTAGTACTTAAATAATTAATCAATGAGTACCATTTAACTTTATAAACAAGAAAAGGAAAATCTAATTATAACTATGATGGGCGGGCTTAAAATGTAATTAGTTACATATTGCTACTTGCCTTTAAATTGACCAATACATTACACAGGCATAATCGAAATTTCATATCCAAATCCATCGGGAAATAATCACGCGGCCATCGTTGCGAAAAAAAGAAATTCAGCATTGTGAAATAATGACATACTGGCGGCTCGTTTTCAATACTGAACGCGCGAGAGTATGTTTTTTCCCCTCAGTATATTTTATTCCAATATGATCCTGACAGTGTCGACAATAAAATTGCTCGTCAGATGAAAAAGTTTGTTTTTGACAACCCTTAAATTATATATTCATTATCGTGCTCTATGGTGCGTTATATTTGAATAGCTCTGTTAAATTTTGTCGAGTCATTGACGACTTAAACACGTTCGAATTGATTTTTTATAGTAAACTATATGTAAATGAGAAACTTATATTCAATTATATGCGTAGCCTAGTAATATCGATTAATTTAAATTTAATACACAGAACTGAATGATTAATGCTGTTATTTAAATATATGTTGGAGGATTCATAAACTAATTTGAATTTAAAAAGATATTCTCTAAAATTTGAATCTTTCTCAAAATAAATCTTTACTGGAAGTACTATTTATTTATAATATATTATTTATTTATTTAGCGTATGGATTCTTTACAAAATGATACAGAGCGTAATATGTCAGTAGAAAAAATATACAGGTTATAAAAATACCTACGTAAAACAAAATATAAATATAAGGACATCAACTGTGAGCCATAGAAACACACATAAATCAATAAATATATATAAAGAAACAAATTATAAATTTATATTTAAATTGCTCGTGACTATGTTCGTGACTATGCCGGATGGCCTGTCTGGGAAATTCACAGTCATAACTCGAAAATTCTACCCGACCCCATCGATATAAGGCATCGGCACATTTGCTATGTCCTGTGCGGAAGCCATTCAAGTTTACTCAATCAGTGGAGTGTAGTTGGTGTCCTTTAAAACCAGTGGTAGGATTAATCATTCGAATATAACCTTGCTCTCTGGAGGCTTTCCATATCTCAGTACATTGCTCCACAGAATTGTAGTTGTTAGCTGACACACTGACTGTTTTAAGGGAGGTATACCTCGACTTTGAACATGGTGGTCCCTTGTTAAAGAGGGAAATATCTTCATGGATTGGTAAGTTACCATTAGATATAACTTTGCGATACTTCCTAAGTAAGGCTCATCAGATCGTCGGATGTCGGGTGGGTGGATATCGCTTAGGACAGAGAGCCAATGAACAGGAGTTGATGTTACTCTCATTATCATGTGCATCATCTGATTTAATTGAGTGTCTATTATACTCAAATAAGTGCACAGTACTCTGTTACTGAGTAGCAAGGGATCCAAGTATAATTCATTGGTATTTCTGCACATATGTACTAATGGAGCCTGGTAAAGAACATTGATTCTTGCCCTAGGTATTAAGAAAGTTATCGACGATCTAGTATCAAGCCTAAGTACGAAAAAATCAATTTGAGACAATAGTTTAGTAGAATCAATAAAATTATTTATTAATTTATAAAGAAAACCACCGCTAACTTTCTCTCTGTGTATACAAAGGGATTCAAAATTATGTCTAGCAAGTAGACCCTCATATGTCATATCAAAGGCAGGATAATGTCCATCAATCCTATAGGATAAATATTTCATAAATCTCTTTTGAACACGCTTCAGGAGTAACTGCTGGTAATGGTAATGCAGGTACGACATTACTGAAGCGTATTCCATTTTGGACCGGATAAGAGAACAGTAAAGAACCTTCAAAGTGTGCAGGTTACTAAAACCCTTGTAAGACCGAATAAGGAACAAAAGACCTCTTGAAGATGATGTAGTTATGTTACTTACATGCTTAGTAATGCTGGTAATGTAATGCAGGTACGACACTATTGAAGCGTATTCCATTTTGGACTGGACAAGAGAACAATAAAGAACCTTCAAAGTGTGCAGGTTACTAAAACCCTTGTAAGACCGAATAAGGAACAAAAGACCTCTGGAAGATGATGTAGTTATGTTACTTATATGCTTAAAAAAGTTAAAATGCTAGTCGAACAAAACTCCAACATTCTTGAAGTTGTATACTCTAGGTATAGTGGATTGAAGCGGAGTGTCACTTCTGCTAGAAGAGAGAACAGCACATTTGTCGATGTTTAGCTGAATCTGATTATGGGTACACCATTCATCAGTAATGCACAGATTTGTTTGAAGATTAGTGCTATCCTCAGGTGAATTAATGCTGCTAAAGATTTTTAGATCGTCGGCATAAGCTAACACTTTGCAGTCAAGACGTTCCAAGAGATCGTTAACGTAGATATTGAACAAAAGGAGTCCCAAATGAGAACCCTGTGGGACTCCAGAGGAAATATCGAAGAGATTAGATGAGAACCCACCATAATGCACATAATCGGAGCGATTTTTCAAATAGGAAAAAAATAAATTAGCGATACTCGGAGCAAAGCCAAAAGATGTCAACTTCGAAATCATAATGCCATGATTAATAGTATCGAAAGTTTTGCTGAAGTCCGCGTATATGACATCAACTTGTAAGCGTTTATCAAATCGTTCCTCGATAAATTGAGTAATCTCGACCAGGTTGGGAACAGTAGATCTGCCAAGAATAAATCCATGTTGCCTAATGGATAAAAAGGGCTTAACACAGCTAAATAATTTGTCATAGAGAACAAGTTCGAATATTTTGGCAAAATTTGACATGATACTGATCGGTCTATGATTCTTGCCGTCTGAGCTCTCCCCTTTCTTGAACTTTCTTAAGATGCTTAGTTTGGCTACTAGAGAATTCGACAAATGAAAATACTGAAAAGTTTTACTAAATTTAAATAACGCTAATAAAAGTGACTTAAGTAATGGCGTTATAAAAAAATAATAAAGGGTTTTCCAATAAGGACCTGACAATTTTTTTTAAAATAAAATGCAGACCGTTTGAGATATTTCAAAAACTTTATTATCGGGTTGAAGTACAATCGAAACATTTATGAATGGAACTCGACTTCGTTCATATGGCCACCGCGGGCAAGTTTGCAGCGGTCGATTCATTGGACCCAATTTTCGATGACTCCGCCACACAATTCGGCCGAAACAGCTGCTATTTCGCATTCAGTGTTGGCTCTAAGCCCTTCCAACGTTGTCGGCTTGTTGGCATAGACCAATAACTTGACGTAGCCCCAAAGAAAAAAGTCTAGAGGCGTTAAATTGCACGAACGAGGCGGCCAATCGACTGGTCCAGTTCTTGAGATAACACGCCCATCAAACTTACTTTTCAATAACTCGATTGTAACCTGCGCTGTGTGGCTTGTGGCACCGTCCTGCTGAAACCACATGTTGTCCAAGTCCATATCTTCCAATTCGGGCCAAAAATAATCGGTAATCATGGCGCGATAACGATTACCATTCACAGTAACGTGACGATCATTATCATCGACGAAAAAATATGGCCCTATGACGCCGCCGGCATGCAAACCTCACCAAACAGTTATTTTTTGTGGATGAAGTGGTGTTTCGTGAAGCACATGTGGATTTTCACCCGACCAATAACGCATATTTTGCTTATTGACGAATCCATTGAGCCAAAAATGAGCTTCGTCACTAAAAATGATTTTGCGATGAAAGTGATCATCTTGGCGCATCTTTTCCAGAGCCCAATCGGAGGACGTACGTCGCTTTAAATGGTCCATCGGCTTCAATTCTTGAGTCAGCTTGATCTTGTATGGGTGTAAACCAAGATTCTTACTCAAAATTCGCCATAAAGTGGTCTGGACGATGCACAACTCTTGAGAACGCCGTGGAATTGACTGATTTGGATCATTTGCTACGGACGTTTCAACGGCAGCGATATTTTCGACACTTCGACCAACCCGTTGTCTCACTGGCACGGCAACATCACATAACGAATATGTAGATTCAAATTTTTGCACTAAACTTGTTACTGCCTGTCTACTAGGGCGAGAATTACGATCGGAAATCGAAGTTAACGCTCTTAAAGTAGCGGTCACCGACTCCGAATTTCTGTAGTAAATTTTTATAATTTGCAGACGTTGTTCGTTCGTGTACTTTACCATGATGAAAATGTTAAGTTTACTGAATAAATTGACAGTGACAGTTCGATGATTAGTGAAAGGGTGCGTTTACAAATTGAATTAAAAATTGTCAAGTCCCTATTGGAAAACCCTTTATAAAATAATATATGATGTAACTTATGCTGTATAGTAAGGTGCAACTAATATATTTTTGCAGGGACGATCATGATTTTCATTGAAGCAATATGGTATCAAAGCGCAGTTGCAATTGTAATACTTACTGAGTAAAATGCAATATTGAAAATGAGAATTAGAGATTGTAAATTGCGTTGGATACTTTGTGCGTGGGTAGAATTTTCTTGGAAATACGGTCTACACAAGTTTAATAACTCTAATAAAGAGAAACTTCTCGTTTCAAATATCTTTTGCGTTAAAACGGTTGTCTAGAGTAAGAATATTAATAAGCTTTTAAAAGCGATGTATTAATGATGAACAATTTAGATGAATTGTTTAATATACAAACTTGTAGCATTAGTCAATATGGTGAGTATTGAATTACGTCCATTCATTAAATCAGAAATTGAAAATTAATTTAATAAATTCCCGATCAAAATTTTTTCAGTGCGATGTTCAATATTCTCGTTTCTCTTCGTTTAGATATCGTATACCTTTCCATCAAAAACTTATCAATTACTTACTTTCGCTGAAATATACTTTAAAATGTAAACCTTTTGTGCGTCGAATATACACGTATTATACACAAGAAAAGATCTGATCGTATTTGCCTCTTTCTCTTTTCTCCATCTTCTCTTTTTAATTCATTATAATATGTAGGTTTAAACGTGATATATAGATCATTCGAAAGTACCGAAACTTCAATATTGAAACCGCCCTTTTGAAACCACCCCATTTCTGAATACCATTCACGAGTACAAAGAGGAGTCTTTCCTAATTTATACGGAAACTGCCGTAGGCATGTAAGAGCAAGGACAAAAACCAATGGCACTGTGGTAGAAAATTTGAAAGTGCCTAATTGAAACAGCGGCGGGCGTTGAAGTTATATTTTTAATCCTTAGGCGAGAATAATAATTGAGATATTTCAATGTCTCTTTTATATACTATATACATATGTAGTTTTAACTTCGTGTACGTGTGCTTTTACTTTAAAAAATGCAAAAAAGGGAAA
Source organism: Dermolepida albohirtum (assembly GCA_031893035.1). Classification (NCBI taxonomy): domain Eukaryota; kingdom Metazoa; phylum Arthropoda; class Insecta; order Coleoptera; family Scarabaeidae; genus Dermolepida; species Dermolepida albohirtum. The sequence continues at coordinate 320,831 of JAVIWB010003917.1, read as the reverse complement.
CATCGACAATAACGTAAGTTATTCATTCACAGTAGAAATGTATTTTGGTAGTTCGAAGTAAAAAAGAAAAACATAAATTCGTTTATAAGAAACTACTGTAATTTATTCACGTATGTTTTGTTTCATGCCTTTTGTGGATATAACTCGCCAATATTTCGACAGCCAACGGATGTGGTTACTTATTCATGTTTTACATAATGGAGTGGAAGTTTCAAAAGTTATTCTACTTCTTCAAAATTACTTCCAACCATTTCCACAATTTCAGAATCTGTCATTTCAATAGTTTTTGAATAAGATTGAAAGCTATTAGGAGAGTTTTAGAAATCAATTTCGATGAACATATGTAAAGAACCAAAAGACTCCAAAAAGAGATAAGGACCACAGTAAATCTGTAAGGGTCGTAGTAAGTAATCTTTTTTCTATTTCTTTTTCTTCCGTCTCACTTACATATTTCATGTCCAACATTTAGTCATTGTTTCATTTTCGACTTTATCCCATGTTTCTATAATCCAATAAACGAATCTTTAGTATTAGTTCTTTTTGAAAGCTCTGTTTTAATTTAAACATCGTATTCTACTAATACGTACTGTCGTTTTAAATATTTTAGTATGTCCTAGTCCGTTGGCTGCAGAATACCGATTGTATGCAGTGAGAAATAGGACGCGGAAGTCACGAAAACGATGGATACAATTTTGGCTTTTGGAGTAAAGTAAAAAACTTATGCGCTTATTAGTTTCCTGGAAAATCTTTTCTATCTGAACAACATCTTCTTATTACTGATTCCCAAAAGTTTCTCTGTCCATCCATTTTAGCGTATATATAAAACAGGCAACGTATTTATGTATACGATTTTATATGTTTTAGGTTTAGGCAACTTTCCCACAACAACCAGATTCATCTTATGTTTTTCAGTAGTATTAACTTAAGCTAGGAAAGTTAATCTTTTTGTAATTTTCTTGTATTTAGACCACTTCATCTTCTTAAGAAGTAAATGTTTTAGCTATTAATATTTCATTGGGCGTAAGGGAAAGTTCTGTCGTTTTTTAATAAGGCAAATTTCTTTTTGTTAATTTTTTATTTAAATTTTATTCTCAAGTACAATTTCTTTTATTAGTTATGATTTTTCTAACCATTCTACTAGTGTTTCAAAAACAAAATGTTCTCTCGTAGAGACAGAAAAGTCTCACTGTTTTTTGGACAAATTAAGGATTCATTTCTATCAAGTGTATTAGCGAAATCTGAACAGATGGTACAATAGTACAATATCGATAGCATATGGAGAACGAGGTATAATTTTCCAACCTATTTTACTTTAAGTTTTCGAACCATTTTCTTTGCCATATGCGGTCTAACGTTGTCATGATAAAATATTTCTCCTTTTCTAGTGACTAAAAATCGACGTTTAAACTATCATGTTGTGTATAACTGGTCAAGCGACGATAAGATAGCTGTTAGTTTCTGCGTAGGACGCTAGGGTGCACATTATGCTTCTGTCAGTTGTAATGGTGTAACAAGTAAACATTAAATGCTACTGTAAATTAGATAAAATTGTAATAGAAACTTACGACATTTGTGTAGTCTTGCTACTGTGCTTATAGTTTAAACGCTTTAAAGATGAACGTGAGAGTATTAGTAGATGTTAGAGGTGGACGGTCTATCCAGAAGCAGATTTCATCTCAAAAGTGCGTGAACTTGTTGCGCGAGGTCCACGAATGATGACAAAAGTTATACATGAATTGGGAGACGATTCGATAAATTTTGCATAAAGATTTGGAAACGAGAAAGATTTGTATAAAATTGAATTGTGCGAAGACCTTTTTAAAAATTATCACGACAATGCAAATTATCTTAACTGCATTGTAACTGGTGATGAATCGTTGGTGTTTCAATACAATCCTGAGACGAAGCGCATGAGCATGCAGTGAGTTGCAAAAATATCACCAAGACTCAAAAAGTTTCGTTTGCAAAAATGCAGAATCAAGACTAAGTTTTTCGATAGACGGTATAATTGATAAAGAATTTGTAACAGGTTTTCCAATAAGAGCGATATCATTTCTTTAAAAAAAAAACACACTTATTGTTAAGAAAATTCAAAAGTTTTTTATTTAATGTGAAGTACAATCGATACAATTAAATTCTAAATAAAACGTCATTCAAATGGCCTCCACGACTTCTTCTGCAGGAACGAATTAGATGAACCCAATTTTCGAGCACTTTTTCCACTAAATCTAGTCGTATGTCATGAATGGCACGTTCAATATTGACTTGTAAAGCTTGAAGAGAGTCTGGTTTATTTCGATAGACCAATGACTTCAAATAACCCCACAAAATATAGTCTAATGGTGTTAAATCACAACTTCTTGGAGGCCATTCAATATCACAATTTCTTGAAATAATCGAATCTCCAAACTTTTCTCGCAATAATTCTATTGTTACATTTGCTGTGTGGCACGTAGCCCCGTCTTGTTGGAACCAAATGTTGTCAAGATCAACTTCTTCCAATATCGGCCATAAGAAGTTGGTTATCATCAATCTATACCACTCTCCATTGACAGTAACGGTGTTACCAGCTTCATTTTGAAAGAAGTACGGACCGATGATTCCACCATACCAAAAACCACACCAAACTGTCAATTTAGGTGAATGTAATAGTTTTTCATAAATAATTTGTGGATTTTCTTCGCACCAGAATCGACAGTTTTGTTTATTTACCATACCATCCAGATGAAAGTGAGCCTCATCAGAAAAGATGATTTTCTTAAAAAAATCGTTATCGTTTTCACGTTGTTCTAAGGCAAAATCAGCAAATTCACGACGTTTATGGTGGTCCAATGGCTTCAGTTCTTGAGTGAGAACAATTTTATAGGGATGCAAACCCAAATCGCAAGTCGCAATTGTTGAGAACGTCTTGGAATCGACAAATTACGGTCTTCGGTAACACTTGCCTGAACGGCAGCAATATTTGCATTACTTCGAGCGCTTCTTTGTCTTATTGGCACTTGAAAATTATGTAAAGAAAATGTAACCTCGAAATTTTTAACAATTCGACGAATAGCGAGCACGCTTGGACGATTATTACGACCATAAAATGGCAAAAGCGCACGAAAAGTTGCAATTGGAGAACGATTATTTTGATAATAAAACTGAATAATTTGTAAACGTTGTTCTTGCGTATATCTCTCCATGATGAAATTATAAACACTACTGAATACAATGAAAAACAAATGACAGATCATGACATATTACAAATGGCCGAAATGTCACTTCAAAATCATATCATCCCCATTGGAAAACCTTATACCAGAACATCAAAACAATCAGTTAGTGGTGTATACTACACTGAAGCCGTGAAGAGATTAGTGAGGCGTAGTTGGTTCTTGTAACAAATAATTCACCATCATATTCTTCACTAATTGTGATGGTATTTTTCACGAAACAAGAAGCTGTTGACATTAATCGCCCACCTTACTCATCAGACTTGGCACCAGCGGATTTTCTCCTCCTTCCTAAAGTGAAAACTGTCCTGAAAGGAAAACAATTTCAAGATGTTATAAAAAAACGTAAAATTGAACACCATTTCTCCGGATGCATTTGCCGATTGTTTTCAAAGCCTTTCTAGAACATCTCAGTAACTATTATTGTCAATGGAAATTACGTTGAATAAATATTTAACATTTTTTGTATTAATTTATTTGTGTTCGTGTATATTACCCAATCTGACAGTTAAATTGCCATATTTTGCAACTTAAATACGATTCCTAAATTATTCTTTAAATATTTTTAGTGTCTTGTAAATATCTTCTACAAGAATAGTGACGAAATATTTGAATTAAAAAACAGAAGTAGATATTTTTAATGACATAACAAAAAAGGTCAATAGAGATAGTAGCACATCAAACAAAGTATGTGTACATCATTTATTTCAAAAATCTAAACCCACATCTAGGCAAAAAATATATTAAAGATACAACATCAATTCCGACAGCAAATAATATATTCACGCAAAAACAAGGATAACACATGCCTCAGGATGTGAGTAACACATGTTCGTGACCGTTCCATTATGAAGACGTATGTGTCTTATTAATCCTGACAGCGGAAAACTTATGTTCTTATCGGCGGTCTGCGGTGATGCCAACAGTATATGAAGAAGGACGCGAAATGTTTTGGTGCTTTCTCGTAGTCGGTTAACGCTGTGCAGTTTCCTTTTTGAAAAGAGCAATTTATAAAAGAAAAATATAGTTGAGATTGAATCCGGACGTTGCGAAAGAACACTCCGTTATATGAAGTAAAGTTGGAAATGTAACGACGGTTTATATATTTTGTATTGCCGAGTTCGAAATGAAATGGGGAAATAAATGGGGAAAAGCTGTATGGTATGCTGCCCGTACAATAATTGCAAGACAAATATTTTATAATAAATAGAGTTGGGAAACTTTGAAGCATTCTGTTTTCTACAAAGTTACTTAGTTTAGTTTATCATATTTCAAGTATACTCGTATATGCTTGAATTGTTTAAATTACATGTATGTATATGCATACGCTAAATGCAACAGCCGTATTATTGTTACTGGCAAAGTTATGAAGTATAATATTGTTTTTGTGGAAATCTGGCATGCAATTTACGAATATTTTAATTAAGAATATTATGCTGATCTTGGAAGTTACTTCCATTTGAATTCCTTCTCTACAGTTTCCAAATCGAATTTTGTTAATATTAGTGTCCCGAAAAGTACTTACAAGGTTTGTCCCAAAAGTTGTCGGACTAATTTTTTCTCGGCTAGGCGGATACAATTTTGTGTCAAACTCAGTATACTCGGAGCCGAATCATCAAAGTTCAGAATGGCATACAGCTCAAGGGGTGATTCATAGGGAGTCCCTGCCAGCCGGACAATCCGTAAATGCGATTATCTTCGTAGAAGTCCTCGAAGAAAAAGAATCGTTCGAATCCGCCCACTATCACTAATTCGTGAAAGTTCCAAGCGCCTCAAAAAACGCGCTGAGAAGACATCGCTACGGCTCGTCGATGCAGTACAGCAGACGGTGACGAGGGAGTTGAACAGCCTTTCAGTTGACGCGTTCTAGGAGATCTACGAACAGTGACGGATTCATGCTACTTTGAAGACGACTAGGTAATTTTGATTTATCCAACTAGTCCGACTACTTTTGGGACAAGCTCGGTATATGTACTTCGCTTTCCAAATTAAACAGTTACGGATTTGCTGGAAATGGTGTGCTGAGGCAAAAGGGTGCTACTTTGAAGACAACTAGGTAATAAATTTTGATTTGGCCAACTGGTCCGACTACTTTTGGGACAAACTCGGTATATGTACTTCGCTTTCCAAATTAAATTTTCAATGTGACTTTTTAAAAAATTCCTTTGTGCTCCTCGTAAAACCAATATTAAGAAAATAATTCCAATGTGATATCTTTTTATAAAATTACCATTATAACCTCTGACATATAGGACCCTTTTTAGAAGAATATTCTATTTTTACGAAATCTTTTCATAACAATAGATGTTCGAGCTAATATGAACGGAAGCATAAATTCCCATTTGATATTAACGAAAACGTGCTAATTTGAAAAAAAAAACACTGTCTCATCAAAAATTTGCCGTGGCATCTAATTTAAAGTTATTTACTTTACTTCATAATGTTCTGACATTTACAGTAAACTCTTTCATCATATAATATTTTTTCCGCGTATTGTTATCATTTTCTCAGTATTAGACGTTAACAATTATATTTTATAATGTTCATACACTTCGTTGCTCGGTTTTAATTAAAGTCCATGACAAGGACTTGCGTTGCCCGACCGAGGGTAGGGCATATTAATATTTTTAGGGCTCAGTTTCTCCTACAGTTATTGGTACGTACATTTTCGGGTTATACGCCGTGCGTATAACAATACACGTGTTAAATAAATGTACACGCGTATATTTACGTTTTTCTGCTGGAAATTCTACGGGCAGTTGTGAGATAATAAAAAGGATATTAACTGAATGGGACACGAGAACGATCTTCCGAGCTTATTTTCCGGTTACCGTTCACTGGCCACGTTGATGGTCTCCTTAATGAGTACCGGGCGTACGTTAGTTCGTTATAATCATTTCTCTCCATGGACACTAGCAGAAGATAAGAAAGGTGGTCCGAAATGTCCAGCAATTGAAATATAAATGCTTCTATGGATTTTAGGGATACAGTATAATGCTGTCCGAATGAAAATTGGAAGATTCGAAAATATTATATATAATGGTTATCAGATATTTAAGAAATTTAAGATAAATATTACTTTCTTTTTAGTTCAGTTTACGTAAATTTTTAATTTGGAATTTTGCAAAGATCATTAAGGAAAAATATGCAATTCTTTGAAAAGATTTTGCAAGACAGTATTGAAAAACTAAAAGTGACTGTAAAATCTGTCTTAAATCTTGTGATATTTCGCTGAACGAAAGCTTAAACGATGGACATTTCAAACTAAAAGAAAGGAAATCATTTCAATTTTGGCGTTGGAGATAAATCTTGTAGACGAACGTGTCTATTCTGTAAATCATACTTGGGCAACCACTGACCCGCGGGACGGATCCGGCCCGCTGTGAGATTTGACCCGGACCGCGAGACATTGTCGTATTATTTCATGTCTGATATCTATCGCTAAAAATTATGAACACTACTCGCGGTCCGGATCAAATCTAGTAACAGCGTCTTACAACGGGCCGAATTCGGCCAGCTGTAAGATTTTAAAATGTACTACTTTTAAACGAGGCCGGCGAACGCAGTTGCTCAGTTACGCATTTGCACATTAAAATTTGGCCCACAACATGTCAAAGGTTGCCCATACCTGCTGTAAATGGTTAAAAAACCATAAAGACGACACAGTTATTAACATTTCCAACAATATATCTAAACGAAACGGAGGCGATTTACGGTTTGTTTGAGGATGAAGGCTAATTTAAATATCCAACTAGATTGACTTTCTCCAGCAATCATACAGTCAATATCATTGCGCGTAATGTAATTTAAAAATTTTCGAATTTAGCGCTCAGTGATGTGGTATTGAATCTACTAAGGATTGGTATAATTAGAATTTCTTTCGGGAAGTACAAGGATATTTCTATAAATTTTGTGATACCCTTCTATTAAATATATTATATAATAGCAGTAATAATACCTTAACAATATACCAACTAATAGAAAAAGCTAAAAGAGCGAGAAAGAAAGTATTCATTGAGAAGACATTTGACAAGGTACCCAGAAAACTAATTAAGGAATGATTTGTATAAGCTTGGGATAAATTCACTTTTCATAATGAGTCTACGTAAATGCCCAAAAAACTACATTCGAGTTGAAAACCAGACACCGTAGGAATTTATAGTTAAAGATGGTCTAAGACACATGTGGGCAACAACCAGCTCGCGGGCCTGACCCGTCTTCCTGTAAGATATGATCCAGCCCACGAGACGTCGTATTATTTCATGTCTGATATCTAGCGCTAAAAATTATGAACACTACTTTAAAATGCACTACTTTTAAACGCGGTACGCGAACGTATTTGTACATTAAAGTTTGGCCCATAACATGTCAAAGGTTGCCCATACCTGGTCTAAGACAAGGAGAGACCGTCAGTCTTATTGTGTTCAATGTAATAATGGACGGTGTTAGAAAGGAAATTAAATAAAAATATCAGTTATATCCAATATATTTATTTTAGAGATTATTTCAAAAATAACATTTTCCATAAAGACAGAAGTTTTATCAGGAAATTTAAAATACATGTATTAGAACATAAATGCTTTAATATACAGTATTTTGCGAATTTAATTTGACAAGTCAAAATGAAATTTTATACTATATTTTCGATGGATTTAAAATATTTATATATTTGGATACCAGACTAAATAAATTGGAGAATCCGAAGGTGATATTTACATTCTTATTCAAAAATTAATGAAGATTTATTACATTAATATTTGTAATGTAAAATGATATTTATATTTTTTAATTTGTATCTAGATTTATTAATATCGATTCATTGCAAAGGTAAAAACCCGATTCATTCGCATTGAAGCACTAGCATAGCGACACTGCTGAAGAATATTTAAATTTTATAAATAAATTAATAAAAATAAGTGATATTGTAGCGGACAAATGTGAAATTATTAAATTTATACAGAAATCTAGCGAATTAAAGTGTTAAATACAAAATAATAATTAGTGTTATAAAGAGTGTTAAATACCATAAACGTTAAGGGGTAGATGCTCAACAAATATGTATTTAGTTGGACATTATGTAAAAAACGTAATGAAGATGGCGCAGAATTTTTAGATAACGACATCTAGGAGAAAATGATCGAATAGTGAGACTATTTAGAAAGAATGAAGACATTAAATACATAAAGCTCTATTATAGTAATAAGTTTCAAGTTAAACGTACAAATATAATTCTGTTTACGGTATTCAATAATTTCATAGATAAAATATTTTAAAAGGTATTTTTATTTATTCATACCAGTTTAAAAATATAAAGTTGTCTGTAACAAGAATAGAGTTTTCGTAAACACAAATTTAAAATGTGTTATACGATATATAGGGTTTTCCATTAAGCGCTTCCTATCTTTAAATTTAAATAAATGACCGATGGAATGGTTTGTGGCTTATTCGCATAGACTTGCGACTTAAGAAAACCCCACAAGAAAAAGTCTAACGGGATCAAATCGCACGATCTCGGTGGCCAATTCACATCACCTCCACGTGAGATGACCATGCTCTGAAATCGCTCGTACAGAATGTCCAATATGGCATGAGCTGTGTGGCACGTAGCGCCGTCTTGTTGAAGCCACATGTTGTTGATGTCCATTTCATCCAATTTAGGCCACAAGAAGTTGGTAATCATTGATCTATAGAGCTCGCTGTTGACGGCGATGGCCTGGCCAACGCCGTTCTCAAAGAAATATAGACCGATGACGCCGCCAGCCCAAAATCCACACCAAACAGCGACGTTTTCGGGATGCATTGGACTCTCTTGGATTTCATATGAATTGGTATCGTCCTAAATTCGACAATTTTATATGTTGACGTACCCATTCATCCAGAAATGTGCCTCATCGCTGACGATGATTTTTTGATGAAAATTAGCGTCAGTTTCCAACTGATCCAGGATCCATTCAGGGAACACACGTCGTTGTCTATGGTCGTTTTCCTTCAGCTCTTGGATCAGTCAAGTCATGACGCAAAATTCGCCAAGTTGTGGTTTGCGAAAGGCCGAGTTCTTGTGAACGACGCGAAATCGACTGCCTCGGATTCTCCTGCATACTCTCATGGACAACGGCGATGTTTTCGGCAGATTTTGCATTTCGTCGTTGTACGGCTGTTGATTAATTGTTTACTAAACCAATGGATTCAAATTTATCCACCACACTGCGAATAGTCCTCTCGGTAGGACATTTTAACATTTGCTCGTGTTATTGAACGCTATATTCGTCCATGGTGATTTGGCAAAACAGACTGAATAAATGTCAATTCGACAGATGTATTATAGCTTCAACAATATGGCCTCTATCAATTATCGAAGTTCGGAAATCCCTATTGGAAGACCCGTTATATGTTTATTTAATTGTTTATTATTAGTTGTAGTTCTGAATTCAGTTTAGTAACCGAATTAAATTGATTAATCTTTATGTATTATTTGAATTTGAAAATAAAAACATATATTGAAGTAAATTAAAATAGAGTTACAATTTTACAACTACACATAAGAAGTATTCAAGTGTTTAATGATTTATTTTATAAATATTAAGGAGCTCATTTTGATACTAGTAGTATTTTACATTTTTTTAACAATTTTAAATATTACTTCAATACTAAAGTGAATAATGGTAAAGATTCTTTTTCCATTTGATTGAATGTACACATGAACCACTGAATTTAAGCACGTTACACCTTTCTGAAACAGATCTTTTGTGCAAATCTATTTATACTTAACAGAGCAATTTTATTTAATACAAAAGTATATGACCACATGAGCTAGCCAATTAAAAAAATAAAAGATAAAAGTCCAACAAAGTAATATACACAAGTAAGTATTAATTTATATATTAATACACATTATATCTACAAATCATTCATAACAATATATATAGCAATAGATTAATAGATCCACCAAGTAACTCGGTCACAATTATAAGTCCTGCTATAGGTTTATGGGCTTTAGGATCACTACTGAAACATCAGCTGCACAGGACATAAACAGGTAACAACTACCTCGTGATCTTGCAGCTCTTGGTGGGTTAGTTTACACTTTAGTTTGGGTTTAACTCGGGTTTCTAGTAATAGATTCACCACCAAAGGACTTAGTCTTAATTGTAGGTCCTGGAAGAGGTTGTTGCGGTGTAGTATCACCGTCCAAACACCAGCTGCATTAGGATTGAACAGGTAACAACTTTCCTGCGATTTCGTAGCTCGCAGCGGGTTATTTTATACCTTAGTTTGGATTTAACTCGAGTTGATTGGAAGCCCCAGTTTGAGTACTCGAATGGTAACTGTTCCTGACTATTTTAGAAGATCATAATAAACAGAATATTGTTTATTTCTCCGAATATACCATTTCCTTCTTTTGAAGTATGCTTGGTTTCGGTTCGTGTTTGACTATGAGACTTTGATAGAAATACTTCCAGAACTGGTAGTGAATGTGTTGTTAGGAAAAAAAAAATCAAGTTATAGACCAAAGTAGAATTTGATGGAGCCTGTGGTTGATTAACTTAATCACTAAGGTTGATATATAACCCCTTTCCACATTAACTTTTGTAATTCTGTAATTCTGCTAAGAACCAAGATGTACACTTAGTGTACATCTTGGTTCTTAGCGGTACACATCGCGTACACAGTTTGTTCTTCGTACAGGTATTTTTCACCGTGTTTTACCAGGTGCGACACTTTGCAATTGTCTGCTGATGATGACAACTTAGTTGTCGAAATGCGTATACAGAATTACAAAAGTTAATGTGAAAAGGGGTTATATATCAACCTTAGTGATTAAGTTATAGACTAGTTCCTTGAAAAGATTTTATATGTTTATTTGTGTTTTATAAAATACATAAATAAGGTAAGATAAACTCAAAAACGAAGAAATTTAGATTAACAATAGTAGCCAAAATAATTCATAACAAAAGTTCTAAACAGTATACACAAGATTAATATAATGCATCCCTTGATATACTTTGTTAGTATTATTATTATTTCCTATTATATGTAACATATCTCCCTAGTTGACAATTACAACGAACTGGATCGTTTGGAATGAACTTCATGATGCGCAATATTCTTAGGAAACATTATTTTATTGTGGATGAGACGGTCTTATTATTGGTCCTCAGACGTCGCTTACCAGGCTATCTTCGGTACAAGATATATTGCAGGTGAGGCGTGCATTACCTAATAAAACATTAAAATAACACCTTGGAGAGAGTCGACAACGTTACCATGACTTAGACGCTTCAGACCGCAGATGATAAATTTTATCTAGTCCAAGAACTTAAGGGCATAAAGGGAAGAAAATAATGAGTTACTTAATAAGTAACACGCCTTCTATATGTCTGCAAAGTTGTAATAAATATCAGATGATATTGTTTAAACTTGTATAAAGTGTGTAATTTAATGTTTTCGAGCCTATTTCTTTCCGATGTTAATTATCTATTTATTTCTTGGGAATATCCTATGTAAAGCTTGTCTTTATCCGCAAAAATATACGAAAAAAGTTAAATAATTGAAAAATTAATTTTTGATTCTCATACCCTCGACGTTTCTGAAGAGCATATATTAAACGTAAAGTCAAAAATAAATACCGTTAAATTATAGAAAAATTAAAAGTAACGATAATCTTAAGTTTAAGTAATTGTGCCATAAAATTGAAGCTGATTCAACGCCAGTCTATTAAAGTTGCGTATGTAATATTGAGCAACTGTTTAATTCCAAGCAAAAGTAGATCTACGTATACGAGGGTAGTTTGACAAGCAGTAAGAATGAAAAGAAAAACGAATTTTTTAAATACAAAATAATTTTTATTTTTCAATATGTTCTCCTAAAAGAGCAATACATTTATTCCAACAGTGCTCCAACGCCCTTATGCCATCTCTAAAATACGATTCTGGAAGGCTTGCAAAATACTCATTTACGAAGATGATAAGCTCGTCGTCAGACGAACATTTCTTTCCACCTAGTGCCGTTTTCAATCTTGGAAAAAGGTGGAAGTCGGAAGGGACTAGATCCGGTGAATGAGGCGCATGCGGTACTAATTGGAAATGCAACTCGTGGATTTTGGACATCGCAACTGTGCTGGTATGCGAGGGAGCGTTGTCTTGGTGAAACAGAATCTTTTTCTATGCCATTCATGGCCGCTTAGCACGAATCTCAACATTTAATTTTTGTAGAAGTTCTGCATAATATTATCCGTTTATTGTGGCACCTTTCTCAAGGTAATCAATGAGCAAAATGCCCTTTGAATCCCAAAAAATCGATGCCATCACCTTGTTTGCCGATAAAGTGGTTTTCGCTTTCTTTGGAGGTGCAGAACCACGTTCTAACCATTGTTTCGACTGTTGTTTAGTTTCGGGTGTACTGTAGTGATTCCAAGTTTCATCGCAAGTAAGAAAGCGCCTACAAAAATCAACCGGATTCCGATTATAAAGGTCCAAACACTCATTGGAAATGCGCAAACGAGTGAACTTTTGATCAGTCCTAAGCAATCTCGGCACCCATCTTGCCGAAAGCTTGAAAAGGCCCAATTCTTTCATTAAAATATGGTGTACGCGTTCTGTTAAAATGTTTACCATTTCTGCTATTTCTCTCACTTTGAGTCGTCGATCTTGCGTAATAATATTATGGATTTTTATAATCATTTCCTCAGAAGTCACGATTTTGGGTGCTCCAGAGCGCGCGTCATCAACACAGCTTGTTTTACCACGTTTAAATTCATTTACCTATCTACTTATTGTGGCGGATGATGGAGCAGATTCACCTAATATTTCTCGTAACTCTCGTATTTAATCACCGCCCTATACTCTGCTTTTTCCATTTTAACAAAACGATGTTGTGTTTCTTCTTCAATCAGCTGTCGAAAATAAACTAATCAACCGATTTATCTATATATCGGAATGTAAACATATAAATAGGCAACCTAAATTACAGTGCATTTGTTTTACCAATTAGAGCACCACCTATGTGTCATTCTCACTACTTGTCAAACTATCCTCGTATGTCTATTAGAAAAAACACTGCACAGTTACCATACTGTCTTTTTTATTGGTGACTGTGTTTTATTTAACACGTCCTTTTCAATTGTAGAAGGTTTGCAGAAACGCGCTTATGTTCGTCATTCTTACTGAATTTACTGTTAAAGATTATCATTAGATTTTGTTGATACCTTCTGAATTTGATTGCAACTGACGGCTCAAACACCAAGAAAAAGCAATAATAATGTAGGTGGGTTCCTGGATGAGAGTGTGTCTGTGCTTATTCTCTTGCCATGCCCTTGAGTTACCTTCGTCGAATGTCTTTTTCAACAAAAGTTAATCAAAAATAAGCTTTTGACCACAATGTAGTCTTTCTTCCTGGGTATTAAAATTAAAACAAAAAGGATCAAGTACAAAACGAAACTAAGAATCGCACCTATTGACGATCATATAGTGAAAACTAACTAAGATGGTTTAGAGATGTGTGCCAAATGCCAGAAGAAAGACTACAAGAGGAATATATGAAAGAGATATATCACAGAAAATAACCAGGGGATAACTTAGGAATGTAAGGTGGGAGGGAATGAAGAAAATAGCCAAGAAAAGAGAAATAAAATGGAAAGGAATAGAAGAAGAAACGAAAAACAGAAAGCTGTGGAACAGGAAGATAAGATTAAGAGAAAGAAATATTACTATATGAGCGTTTGTAAAGTATGTGGAAACCAATAACCACAGAGAAAACCTATTTTCTTATTTAAATTTACACAACAATTAAAGAATATATTTTAATTGACAAAATTAAATAAAATACTGTAAAAATAAATAAAAAAAACGAAATACGAGTGAGCGTTTTTATATTCGCGGAATGAGCGGGTTGTAGAGGGGTGAGTAGGCGCATTGGGGGCGTGGCCTGTGCAACGACTCATGATTAGTATAAATACGAAGTTTCATTGTTATTAGACAGTTAGTCTTTGAGCTATCGTCAACCAAGTAACATAATCAGGAGTGAAAAGTGAAATATGGAAAAAATCGAATATCGTGCCGTTATAAAGTTCCTTACCAGGCAAGGAAAATCAGTCGCGACCATAATGAATGAGATGTCATTGGTTTACGGCGACTCTTGTCCAGGAAAAACCATGGTGTACAAGTGGCATAGTTTATATAGACAAGGAAGGGAATCCCTTGAAGACGACCCGAGGCCGGGCAGGAGCATTGAGGTGACCACGCCAGCACTTATACAAAAAGTTGAACAAATTGTACTCGAAGATGCTCGACTAAAGAAGAAACAACTCGCAGAAATGGTTGGGTATCCGATACAACAATTTTTAAAATCCTACACGATCATCTCGGCATGTCTAAGGTCAGCGCAAGATGGGTGCCGAGAATGCTCACGCCGCCGCAAAAACAACAGCGCGTAGAGTGTTCGCGTGCATTTTTGGACCTCTGTAATGAAGACAAGGATGGTGTATTGAGTGGAATTGTTACTGGAGACGAAACTTGGGTTCATCATTATGAACCTGAGTCCAAACAAGACTCCATGCAGTGGCATAAAAAGGGCACAGCACCTCCCAAGAAATTTAAAGTGTCACAACCAGCTGGGAAACTCATGGCAACGGTATTTTGGGACTCGGAAGGAATATTGTTGATTGATTATAAAGATAAATGTGTTTCTATAACCGGAGAATATTACGCTTCAATATTAGAGCGACTAAAAGAAGCCATTAAAGAGAAAAGACGGGGAAAATTGACAAAAGGTGTTCTGCTTTTGCACGACAACGCGCCCATCCACAAGAGCCGCGTTGCATTAGCTGCTGTGCATAAGGTGGCCTTCGAAATTGTGAATCACCCACTCTACATCCCAGACCTGGCCCCGAGTGATTATTACCTGTTTCCGAAAATGAAAAAAGAGCTGCGGGGTAAAAAATTTACTGCCGATGATGAAGTCAAGGAGGCAGTTTCGGCGTATTTTGCAGATAAAGAGAAATCATTTTTTTATGAGGGTATAAATAAATTAATTGAAAGATGTGAAAAATGTATCCGTCTTGCAGGTGAATATATTGAGGTGAATATATTGAAAAAGAAAAATAATTTGGTTTTTTTATTTCCACCCCTTGTCCCCCATTCCGCGAATATAAAAACGCTCCCTCGTATAAATATTAAAATGCTATAAGTAAAATTAAAAATTGCCTCTAGTGTCCGACTGTACAATTATTTACTTTTCTGGCAAACTCTACATTTCATAACAAAATTTTAAAGCTACTTTTATACCTAAACGAACATAAAGTAAATTAAACAAGTGCATAAGTATCATCATGGGGGTCTACAATGAAACGAAACTGCTAGCCACCGGTGTTTAAGACTAAAACAAATGAACTCGTTTTTCAAGTACATATACGGCTCGTCTGCAACGCGGCTTTTTGTCTTTATTATTGTTGAGTCGTAAATCAGCTGTCTTTGGGCCTGCACTATTCCGGCTTCGCTAACCGATTTATGGTTAGTTCTTGGATATATAAGCGCAAAAACATGCAGTTTTCCTGGGAGACGAGCACGGTCATCATTGCGAACAACTGCATCTGGCCGACTTGGATCGCTTCCAAAAGAAATAACTCTACCGGTTACATTAAGAGAAGGGTAGTTTTACGAATGCTATGGCATTCAACTATCAGTAGTAAAAATAATTGTATTATTAATAATAACAAAAGTAATGTTCATTAGTTAATGTAATAAATTTCGATACACAAAAGATTTCTACTATAATAGAACGTGGGAAAAATTCATATGCACAGGTATATCTATATTATTCTCATAGCTTTCTTAAACGGTAATTAATATTAAGCATTTCAACTCCAGTACTTATTTAATTTATATTCAAAGATATACAGTACCCTACATAGTCTAATTACGAATGAGTGTATATATTTATCATGTATACTTACATATGAATATAGATGGCGTCTTTTTAAGTAAGGGCCGTTCGAAAATAAAAACTAAACGAAAAAAATTTTTCAAAAACCAAATTTATTTTTAGTTTCTACATACATTTCTCTATTTTTCAACATAGCTGCCATGTTTGTTTAAACGCTTATCAAACCTTATAACTCTACCCTCTTCATAGAAACTTGCGGCCTGCTGCGATAACCAAGAGGCCACCGCCATTTTCATGTTTTCGTCATCGTTGTAGTGGTTGCCGCCGAAATGATGTTTGAGATAGAAAAAAAAGTCGCTCGGTGCAAGGTCGAAGCTGTAGGGAGGATGATCCAAAACTTCCCAGCCGAAAGAGTCCAATAAAGCTCTGACCTGAGCTGCGGTGTGAGGCCTTCCATTATCATGGTGAAGCAAAATTCCTTCTGTTAGCCTGCCGCGGTGAATGTCTACGGCAGACATTTTTCTTGCAGGCAACAAATATATCACTGACTGTACCTCGCACGAAGCGGGCGGTTCGATAATCTCGAACATTTTAAAGATACAGAATAGATCGTACAGGTTACCTACACAGCTGCAACTGAGCACAGTTGTTCCCAAGGAATGCTGGGACACGACGCAAGCACTCGCGCGCACCTCCTATTATTGCATACGACAAAACGACCCTTACTTAAAAAAAAACGCCTCGCACTTATCTAATACGATCGTGGTGAAATTAAGACCCGATTTCGACTTGGAATCATTTGTTTATTTTCTTAAACAGATTAGAGCAGTATTATTTGTATAATTTAAGCGCAATTCTAAATAGCGAAATACAACTTCTTACCATTGCAATAGAACATATAAATATATAAAATTAGGACGATGTACGAAACGGTCAAAGCGATAATTAGTGATCAATATATTCACACATCTCTATTACGTAGGATTCTGTTTTGTTTCTACTCTAGAAAGATTACACTACATAAAAATATATTATTTGAATGCCCTGACCTTATTTTATAAATCGTTTTGTTAATCATCCATCATACTTGATATTACGGTACTCATAAAAAATAATACTAGCCATATCTGATAGAAAAAGATAGGCTTTGCAATTTAAAAAAAATAATTGATGACATCGTGCTACGCAAAGAATTTGAAAACGAAAAATGTTCTCAGACAAAAGCATGGCAACATATAAGTAGTCTATGCCAGAAAAGAACTGAAGCCTGCTGGTTTTATACAAAGACTTGTTGCGAATTATTATTGGCTTCACGACTCGCCTTGTATAAGTATATAAGCGCTTAAAATCATATAAAGCATACAACGTTTAACTTTAGGACATTGAATCATAGGGAGCATATATTATTTGGACAACAGAAAGCAGAAGCAAAACTATACAGAACATACTATGCTAAGAACTTATACAAGTTATTACAGGATACTAGAATACTGAAGTGAGTACTATAAGGCATGATAGGTTAAATATAATAAGCTTGCAGGTTCCAGGATTGGAAAAGGAGATTGTGATCATACGACACTGGTTTAATAAACGAAATTGCGCTATCACAATTACTCTTAAATTCATATTCATTAAACATATGCTAATATAGTAATGTCAACATTTTATTATTAAGTTAGTGAATAGAAAATGTGCTTAACACCCTAGCAGAAAAAGTAACATCCTTGTCCATAGGGAGAAATTTGCTTGAAATCTAGGTCTCATTATAAAAACAAACAGATCAATAGCATTAGGTTTTCTCTTTAAATTTTTGGGAGAATAGATCGTTTTTCATTAGTAATGGATCCGTAAGAAAAAATAAAAACGATCTGTCTGGGGGTTTTCCAATAGGGATTTGACAACTTTTAATTCAATTTGTGAACGCACCCTTTCAATAATTATCGAACTGTCACTGTTAATTTATTCAGTAAACTTAACATTTTCATCTTGGTAAAGTACACGAACGAACAACGTCTGCAAATTATAAAAATTTACTACAGAAATTCGGAGTCGGTGACCGCTAGTAGACAGGCAGTAACAAGTTCAGTGCAAAAATTTGAGTCTACATATTGGTTGTGCGATGTTGCCGTGCCAGTGAGACAACGGGTTGGTCGAAGTGTCGAAAATATCGCTGCCGTTGAAACGTCCGTAGCAAATGATCCAAATGCCGGCGGCGTCATAGGGCCATATTTTTTCGTCGACGATAATGATCGTCACGTTACTGTGAATGGTAATCGTTATCGCGCCATGATTACCGATTATTTTTGGCCCGAATTGGAAGCTATGGACTTGGACAATGTGTGTAATGTGGTTTCAGCAGGACGGTGCCACAAGCCACACAGCACACGTTACAATCGATTTATTGAAGAGTAAGTTTGATGAGCGTGTTATCTCAAGAAATGGACCAGTCGATTGGACGCCTCGTTCGTGCGATTTAACTCCTCTAGACTTTTTTCTTTGGTGCTACTTCAAGTCATTGGTCTATGCCAACAAGTCGACAACGTTGGAAGAACTCAGAGCCAACATTGCACGCGAAATAGCAGCCGTTTCGGCCGAATTGTGTGGCCGAGTCATCGAAAATTGGGTCCAAAGAATCGACCGCTGCAAACGTGCCCGCGGTGGCCATATGAACGAAGTCGAGTTCCATTCATAAATGTTTTGATTGTACTTCAACCCGATAATAAAGTTTTTGAAATATCTCAAATGGTCTGAATTTTATTTTGAAAAAAAGTTGTCAAGTCCTTATTGGAAAACCCTTTATTAGTCAAATATTACTGAAAAGAAAGAAATATGAATTTTATTCCAGATCTTTGCCGCGCATTGTATATTATTAAATGCCACATGGTATTTCTAAATTTCATACAAATAAACTGCATGATATTATTCCTAATCAATGGAAAATATTAGTTAATATACAAATACAACCAATTTCACAATTTAATTTAACGCAACCTCTAAAAAGTAAATATCCAGAAGCAACGTTATGTGAAGTTATTTAATTTCATTAGGAGAATTCTACCGCAAAGGAAGCATTTATTGGCTTAAAACTCATCTCACTAGAGCAACGGTATAACTAACTAGTACATAAAAGTATTTAAGAACCGCGGAAAGAGGGTAATTGTTATTTACATCCTGAAGAAATTAGTATCTGCAGTAAAGGATTTTATGCATCCCTCTAAAATGAGAGCAACTTAATCTGGAGACTTTATGGTTGTATTTCGTTACGTTCATTCGTTGGTTCGTCCATTCGTTCGAGTCTTTCGATAACTTATATTGGGCCAATAATACTAAAGCATTTTATACTTTTGTCCATTTCTAATACTCGAGTTTTACGAGCAATCCTTTTTTATAGACTATTTTATGAAGACTTATAAGTTACTATGCTGAAACGGTGCTATTTCTTAATAATCTGTTCTCCGGTTTCCACATAGATATTCAACGCACAGATATAGCGTCTATTTTAACAAAATCAATAATGCTAAGGGGACGTGTCCATGCACTCACAATTTATCCTGAAAAGCTATTTTTCTTTTTTTATTCGATGGAGTGGATAAGTTATTGATGTAAGTTGTTTTTGATGCTAATAGCTCATAATGGGAAGAAAACGTAACCAAAGAAATGATTTCGCAGCACCTAATACTAGAATTTATATGAAATATTAAGTCGCGGAATAGGAAATATTGGATTTCTCATTATTCTAAAATCGATTGCTGAAGTAGTTGGGTGAGTGTTTAAAAGTAGTAATTGTTTAGTTCATCTTTAAAGCTGCAACAGTTCCCCGTAAGTTACCGTTATTTCTTTTACATTTGGATAAATGTTATTTTTACATCTCCAAATTGGATAATAGTGAAGTATATACTGTCCGCAATATCAACACTATGTTTGGTGATAGTACCGTTTGACAAACGAGCTGTACGAAGGCCGTTAGGAAAGTCCTGTTCTGGAGAAAAGGAATTAAAAAATAAGGCTCGTAAGATAGCATCTGTCCTTGCTGACGATTACGTTCTGTGCATGCTGATGGAAGCTAATCCTTCTAGAACATTGTCATCCTTTGCAGAAGACCTCGCAGTATATTGCAAAACCATCAGTAATCTTCTGAAGAACATTGGAAAAGTTAAAAATTTCAACTAGGTCCCACGTAAATTGCGCGATCGGAAAGTGAAGCGAAGATTTGAAATACAATTTGCTTTATATAAGAAATAACACCTTCCTGAAACGAATTGTAACTTGTATTACTTATAACAACAGAAAGTGATCGGAACAGTAGATTAGCCAGTGAATATTCAAGACTATCCCGAGGACATCTAAAAATAACCAAAATGTTATGGTAACATTATATTAGATTGTAAGTAGTATCGTCCATTATGCATCTTTAAGACCTCGACGAACACTAACTGCAGCGTAATATTCTTGCGAAATTGAGGAAATACTCACTTGTCCGAATGAACACTGCATTAATCAACAGATATGGTACAGTCTTTGTGTATGATAATGCACTCTTGCATATAAGTGGCTCACATAACATTGCGGAAATTTAACGAACTGGGTTATGAAATTCTGTCGCATCCTTCATGTTTACCTGATCTATTACCAACGAATTACTATTTATTTTGCTATTTGGATCACTAAACATGAAATAGGAAATAAGTATTTTACAACTCGTTTTCTTTCCGCCTGAAAAGAACTGGAACTAGACCGAGGGCATATAAGTAACAAACCAGTGGTAAGTAAATTGTAAGAATTAAAAGTCATTTAAAAAAAACGTATGCTTTTTATTTATTTATTCATCCACTCAATAATATATACAATATATAAACTCGGGAATTGTTACTTAAAAAGCCCGCGTAGAGAATAATTGTGGCTGTAAATTGGTACAGTACTATCTAATTATCACATAGACTTTTGGTGCGAATTACCAACTAGTTTGTTTGTAGTTCTTGGTTATATTAGTCGACCTTAGCGTGATCTGCCATTTAAAAAAAAATTGAGTCAAAGTCTGTTCAAATTACTTGATGCCAATAAAATCGAAACTACGATAATATTAAGTATTCAAAGAAGGCGGAGAAGTGATTGAAGACTTGCATCGTTTCGGAAGACCTTCAAATACTATGACTGACAAAAACATCGGTAAAGTAAAAAAAATAGTAATGGAAATCTTCATCTAGGGTTAAATGAGATGGATTAAGATTTATACGGAGCTTATTTTGATGAAACCTGTGGTTGATCACTTAAGGTTGATATACATACGAAACAAATTCCGTGTGGGTTTTTGCCGTAGTTTTCCAGGTGCGACACTATTTAATTATCTGTTGATGTTGTCAAAATACGTATACAGAATACGAAAATTAATGTGGAAAGGGGTTATATATCAATCTTATGTGATCGAAATTTATATATGCCTCACGAATCCGTTTCCCAAATTTTAACACACAGCCTACTTCGAAGTTGAATTTTCTTCAAAAAGATCACTGCAAACAGGTTTTCGAAGACATACTTCAGCGAATCAATTAGGACCCTATATTCGGGATGTAAGTTTATAAGTTTGATATGCATATTAGTTAACAGCTTTCAAAATGGCACTTTGGTATCGAGTCGAAATCGAAAGAACGTGAAAGTCACTCTAAAAGCAAAGTCACATTGATTGACTTCTTTGATTATTATGGCATTATCCTCTCAGATTTCCTTGCAGAGCAACTAACAATTAACAAATAATATTACGTGAGAGAAATATTTCATTCTATAACGTTACGAAGGTGTTCATTTCACAAATTTGATAGATTAATGTTAGACGCAACTATTTATAGCCATGACTCGTTATTGAATATGATCTGAAAACGTTTATAAAATGTTTACGATATAATTTTACAGAACATTTCTTCGTTTCCAATAGTAAAATGTGAATGCATCTTGGCCTACTGTAGACGCTTTTTTTTCATTGTTTGGGTTCGCTAGGTTCGCTCTGATATCGATATTAAAGGTCTGCAGAAAATGTAAGAATTCTCTGATGATTTTCTATCCTTCCTTTTTGTGCTTATATGTGGCGGATGACAATGTTGTCGACCGCTTTATGTTAAGGCAAAATTTTCTTTGGTAAGTATTGTAATTCTTGCCACTGTTCAGCGGTGAAACGCTTGCTTTTCTAGCAATTTAGCTGTGAGAATACAAACCAGTTCCTAATAAAGTTTATAATCTAATTCTTTCACTGTTTGTAATATCTTTCGTCTTTCAGATGGCGCATAAGTTCGTTATCAAAATATAAAATTAGCACACCATTAATCTAACTATAAGACACTAACTTAAAGACGGTAAATACGTTATCATAAGCACGCTTTTTCTAGATTTCTAATATTTCTGAACCCATTTTACTTATATGAACCCATTATACCACACCTTCATCTTCCTAGAATTCAGGGAGCGCAGGTAAAGATTGTGAGTTCGATAAAGACTTAGCGACCACGAAACTTAATACTAGGAATGAAGTAAATAAATATATGTATATTGTAGGCCACATGTGGGCAACCACCGGCCCGCGGGCCGAATCCGGTCCGCTGTAAGATTTGATCCGGCCCGCGAGACATTGTTGTATTATTTCATGTCTGATATCAATCGCTAAAAATTAGGAACACTACTTTGAAACACTACTTTAAAAAAATTAAAGTTTGGCCCACAACATGTCAAAGGTTGCCCATACCTGTTGTAGGTAAACAGCCTATGTATTTAAGAAATAGATTTATCTTTCCAGAAGAGTAAAATAATATGTATTTATAAAATATTATTCATGATCGAGACCTGGGCTAATTTAATTACCAGACACGGTAGCGCAAATAGCAAAATCACTGTTAGCACTTTCCAAATATAGCTAAAGTCCATTTAATTAGTCATTCGAATATGAACAAACGGTTGTATAGTTTATATAAAACTGAATGTAAACTATTTAAATATCAAATAGCACCCAAAATCATTATTGACTTTCCACATCATAATATTTCCGGATAACTTTTCAGTTAAACAAACCCCATCTGACTTTTGCAATACTAGACTCAATTTTATCAGTTATTCAAAGCTGTTCGTCTTTTTTCTCCTTGTGTGCAACCGTAGTTTTATTATTACTGGCGAGATAAAGAGGTAAAAACTTTTTCAAAAGTTAAATTCCGTAGCGCCCAGAATTCAGAATGTATTTACAGTTGAGAAGTTCCATTTTCCCGGTGTGTGTGTCTCACGAGTCGCGCCGTCGAAGTCAAGTCCACTTTTGTTATTTCAAAGAACACCTAAGAAGATTTCTGTTGAATTTCCGATTCGAGTTTATCGCTCATCCTTATTCGTCCGCTTTTTTTACTATATACTACTTACTTACTTGTGCTTGCGTTGTTCCCAGTTTCTCTTTCTATTCTAGTGGTAACGGCAATCGATGTCACTCACTCACACAAAATGTTTTTGTCTTTCGCGTGCGTGTTTCTAAATCTTAGTACCTACCTCGACGTTCTCTTCCGCTTTCTCTCAATTGTCGGCAAAGTAAACTTCAGAGAAGAAATATTCGGAACATGTTTACCGATTTAGGGATGGAAATGCTTTTGAGTGTAACAGGGCGGAGAGTTGTATTTGATAGATTTGGAAATAAATCGAAGGTAAAAAAAGAAGAAAAAGGTAAAACAAAATAAGCCGAGCAAATATTTCGGAGCCTTCATCTCTCGTAATGGCGTTATTTATTTCTAACGTATCAAAGGTTTGGAAAAATTACTATAGCAAGTGAATATTTGGTAATGATACGCCTTTATATTGAATATTTTGTTGACAATAGTAGCTACACCTAACAGTAATTACATTACAATTTGACTAAAAAAAGAAACGTACAGAGAAATATGTACAATACCTTGTAAAAGAAATTTACAAGTAAATATTTTTAAACTTCGCGGGTGCTTTAAATCATCAGAGCATGAACATAACATATGTATAAGTATACAGTTCCGACCAAGGTACTTGGCGTTGAATTGGGCTAGCTACTATACACCTTTAACACGTAGAAATTGGCCGAACTATAAGATAGCAGGCATCAGGTTTGTACCTGTTTAAATTGCATATGTAAATTGGGATAATTATTAGACAAATTACATTTTAATAGTCTCACATTTGAATTATAAATTCATCATTAATTACCGGAATCAAATCGTATATGTATAATCAAGAATACATGTTTCTATTTATATTTCAGTAATAAAAGTATGTATAATAATATACCTTTATTACCTAAGAGGTTATACCCATTTACAGAACAATAATAAATTTAAATAAAACACAATTTGTGCAGCTGACAAATAGAAACAAAAAATAAGCAAAATACTCATTTAAATTAAAAAGACCATCAGAAAGGAGTGGCTCTAGAGAAACTTCGCACTGTCTTTATTTGTTCTTCCTTTTTTCCGGAGATGTTATATTGTGCTGCGAAAGTAATTGCAGTTGACTAGTTCCAATAGCGGGAATCTAGGTGGAAATACTCCAACCATCTTGTAGGATAAATATTTCAAAAACCTCTCATCAATCTTCAACCAGAACATACAGTAAAAAGCATACATGAGATGCTATACAGTAACAGCGTGTTCTTGAATCTTGAAATAATCTTGAAATACGCATAATAAAGCCAAATGTGCAGCTGCCAAATCAAAAAAAATAAGCAAAATACTCATTTAAACTAAGAAAACCATCAGCAAAGAGTGACTCCAGAGAAACATCGCACAGTCTTCATTTATTCTTCCTTTTTTCCAGAGGAGATGTCATATTGTGCTGCGAAAATAATTGCATTTGACTAGTTCCAATAGCTGGAATAAAGGTGGAAATACTCCAACCATTTTGAAAGATAAATATTTCAAGAATCTCTCATGAATCTTAGACAACAACATACACTGAGAATCATACACGCGATACAGTACAATTCAACAACAGCGTATTCGTACTCATAACGTATGCCTAAAGAATCTTGAAGTATGCATAATAAAGCCAAGGGACTCACACACAGAAGAAGACACTCGGTCAATATATGCTTCAAACGCGAACTCTGAATCAAATGTAACTCATAAATCCTTAATAACTAAGTGTCTAGGTACCAATCTCATAATTTAGTAAAACTGAATTTTTAACGCAACAAAACGTTGAATTGTTGGATCATCCTCCGTACAGTCTGGACCTAAATCTCAACGATTTCTTTACCTTTCCGAAAATTAAGGACGGACTGCGTGGTCAAAGATTTTAGTCGTCAGAAGAAGCAGTCGATGCCTTCAAAAATGCACTTTTGACTACCAACAAACGAGTGGAGCAACTGCTTCCAGAGTTGATTCGAGCGCTTGTAAAACTATCTGCTATTTTATTCCAGTTTTATAGGCAAAACTTAAAAGATAACCCACGTATAAGCATGAAATCTCGTATAGTAGTACAGTGTCTACCAATTATTGTAAAAGAATTTGGAGTTACTAAATATAGGGTAGATATACCTGGAAAACAGTCTAAGCTGATTCCAAACTGATTTAGTTCCTCTTAGGGATTTGGAGATGATTTTGAAGAAGCTCTCAAGGTTGGCTTCTGTTATGTTTTTGAATAATAGCTTACGATCGAAATAAGGTTATTGCCCTGCAGGGATAGCAGACACGACGTTATAAATGTATCACTGTTTAAAAGTAATAATTGAAATTTTTGTAGTACTAGTTGTAGTCTTAGTTGAAATACACCCTTATCTCTGTAAACACAGGTTTGATAGTAAAGCTATCAACCGCTTTTGAGAACAGGTTTATGTAATATGTACAAACATCGCTAAATCACAATGTGCTTTTCATAGCTTACTATTATATAGTATAATTCGCTTTTTTATTTAAAAAAGTATGATGGAGTTAGTCTACAATATCGTAAGCAGATATAAATAGTACTTATTTTTTCGCGGAACGATGCTTATTTTTCTCTTAAACTCAATATAAAGAAGGTGAAGGTACTACACATTTATCTCTCACATTCAGTACAAAAGCTAATACCTTACGGTGTTTCTCTATAAAGTCTGGATTGTATAACACAACATCGAATATTATTTATCATAATAAATGACTTGCTTTGATACACCAAAACATCGATGTTTCGGTTGAGCGCTGAAATAAGACGAGGCGAACTAGGGAATCACCGCTCCGACAACCAGATGGCGCAATTTAAGTATGCCTTGCTATCGGGTCTCAGCCGCGAACATAAATCAGGCGTTATATTGTATTAGCAATGAATACGGTGTCGCTTTTTATCAGTTTATCACGCCATGAAACTTTTAATAACACATGTGCTCCCTGTCGAGCATGATCGGAATGAAAGACTGTATCGTTTTGGGTTGTTTTATATGCGCGTGTGGTCGTGAATGTAGGAAATGTCGCATCATAAGGGAGACAACATGTGTTTCTTTACATAAGTCAATTTGGGCGTCCATAAAATAAATTCTTTTTATAATTTAGATCACGTAACATTTTAAGTATGAATTTATTTTGAGCTTGTTTAAAATTAAATGGATTACCTTCTTGATAATACATCCAGATATTCTAAATAAATGAAAAATTACCTCTGCTTTGAATGAAACGATATGTTAAAGTTATATAATCTCTCTCTCTCCCTGTGTGTGCATGTGTGTATGTGTGCCTCGTTCGCACAAATGACTCGTCAATACAATTAATCAGTAGTACTGTTACTGGCTCTTACCGGAATAATAATAACTAACATATAGACTGGTTTCAATAATTTTGAAAAAAGATAAAATATGCATGTTTGGTATATCCAAAGTGCTGTATTATACCAGGTGTACCGGAAAGTCATTACCGGCTTTTTCGTAAAAAAAACTATAATTTTCAAGAAAATGGAAAAATTTATTCATTCAAAATATTGGCGATTTGATTCTACATATCTTGGCCATCTTCTAGGCAACTGATGGATGCCATCCCAAAGCAAAACCATTCATCGAGCCTTTTTCTAACTTCTTCGAAATTGGCGAAGTGCTGCTCTGCAAGTGCGTGACCCATTGATGCAAAAAGGTGACAGTCGGACGGAACAAGATCTGGAGAGTACGGTGGATGCGGTATTATGTCCCATACAAGTGCTTTCAACGCTTTTTTGACCGGTTTTACTGTATGAGACACGTTATCGTGCTGTAAAACCACTCTACCCTGTCTTCGGGCCAATTTTGGACGTTCTTCTATCAATGCGTGCTTCAAATTGCTAATTTGTTATCGTTAGCCATCAGCATTAGCAGTTTTACCAGGTTTCAATAGTTTATAATACACCACGCCACTCTGGTCTCACCAAACATAGAGCATTGTCTTCCGACCAAAACGATTTGGCCTTGGACTCGATGGGCCGCCTTCGCCAGGTGATAACCATGATCTTTTGCCCTTAGGATTTTCAAAATAAATCCATTTTTCATCACCATAATAAGTAATTTCTGCATTCGATGCAGAAGTGGCTTCCGATCATACCTTTGAAGTAGTATTTCACAGACGATTTTTCGATTTTCCATTTGCCGTTCAATTGATGTTGCATCCATTTTCTCATCTTTTAGATTTTCCCCATTTTTCCCCACATTTAACGCTTATACCAATTGCTTTTGAGTTCGGGTTGGTTCTTCATCCCATAAATCCTTCAGCTTCGCATTTTCAAACTTTTTCGGTCTACCAGAACGTTCTTTGCCTTGCACATCGAAATCACCACTTTCGAATTGTCAAAATCACGCCTCATATGTTTTTATAGATTGAAGCATGCTCACCCTAAGTGTCTATCGGTAAACGATGACTTTAGTGGCTTTTTTCTTTTGATTAAATAAGAAAAGTAATGTGTGCCACAAATGCACTTTTTCAGACGCGAAACTCGACATTTTCAAAGAGGTATAAATCTATGATAGTGTTACTTTCATAAAATGTAACATGTATAGCTTTGAAACTTGGTGTCAGTAGAATAAAATTAAATATGTGTCAAATCATAACATTGCATACTTAAGCCTAGCGACATCAGTTAGTAAAACCCGCAATGACTTTCAGGTACACCTGGTATATAAGGTTTTCATTTCCCCCGGCACGATATGTCATGTCAATTGTAGAAAGAACGTATCTACGTACCAACAATCAGATGTGAGTGAAACAAATATTAACAATCAACAATGCATAACATAAACAAAAATAAATAATTTTTAAATTTCTGAACCACTTACTTTGTTTATAGCTGTTAGTAACGTAGTACGAAGTGGATAACTTTGGTGAAAAGTTTGTACAGTTATATATGTTTCCACATTTGCCTCGTTCAACAATGTTCGCTGTGATGAAAAGATGTTCTTATATCTTGAGAAAGACCGTTCAACATTTACTGTCATAAGACCCACATAATTAAAATATAATTTTTAAATAAGTAACGAATAGAAGCACCATCACGTTTCTGTCTTAATCTGGTAAAATCAAAGTCTTTGTTTATAATTTTTATAACACACAGTATTTTACAATTTTTCTATTGCGTCAAATCATTTAAAATTGTCGTAAATAGTTTTTTAATCTGTTTCAATGTATATTACCTAACTTTCCTTATTAACTACAGCTTCGGATTAAATTATAGAATTACAAATTCAATTTGTTGGAAATACTCAGAATAATAAAAATCCGTTCCAACCAGGTTTCCGAATGTCTAAGGATTGGCTGTGGTGGTTCGAGAATATGCGGACACCGTTTCTGAAATTCTCGAATTCGTTTGGGAGACTTGAGAAGTTTTTTAGTATTTACTATAAATGCAACCACATCTGGAAAACATCGAATAGTTTGTGCCACAAGATGTAAAGCACGAACTTTACACGTCACGGCAGATCAGTCTATAGAACGCACTGTCGCGACACAACCACTCCTAAACAGTTGATTGAAAGTTAAAATTTTTGTAGCGTATACTTACCAGTATACTTACTTTCATATTTTCAATAGAATCTTTTACGATTTGTCTTGTCAAGGGATAAACAAAGTTGTTTGTCTTTTACTACAGCATTGATTTTATTTTCGTTTTCTTCGGGTAGGGATGGTAGATAGTTATGCAACGCTGTCAGAGATGGTACCTTCTAATTGGAATTGTATTTACGATAGAAGGATCGAAACTGTTCTTCATTTAGTAAGCGGTAAACCGTATGTTATGATAACTAAAAGTAAATCTAACATGAATTTAGCCATTGGTAACACCCTGTTTCTTATTTCTATGCTTTTCACTCTTAGCATGATATTTACAGTCGTGCTTATCTCAGCATTTCAACGATATTGCAAACTTTACATTGTTACAGTGCTTCGGCACTGCGGGTTCTTAATTGGTTGATGGGACAAAACTACTAGACTGGAGGTAATGATGTAGCATCTATTATAAATATTACATATTAACAATACATATAAATGTGTTCATGGATCTACTAACTAACATAAGTTTCTTGACAGAAAACAAAAGAATATGTTAAATTGTTAATCTAGCGTATTTAATAACCTAATTAATGTATGACTTTTTACTCCCGTATACTTACATATATTCTGTTTACAATTTATTACGATTAATAAAACAAATATTTATGTATCATAACTACTGAGGTTATTTAATTAGTTATTACATAATGTCGTTTACAAAATAATTCAATCTGACCTGTTCGTGGCTTGCAGTGATGCGACGATGCTGGGCCCCAAAATAAAAAGGAAAAGAGGGCTAAACTTCCAGGAGAAAGAACCAAGACCAAAAAGAGTATCACACACACACACACAAACAAAAAAAACCCTATAGATCACAATACTGTAACACAAGTACTTTAAAGAAATCAGAGACATACCTGTAGATGTTGTTCAGGGTTTTACTCCTTGAACCACGTTTGAATGGTGGACGACGCTTTTTTTTTTAATTGATGAGTTTTTATTTACTCCTAACACGATGTTAGATATATTCAACCATTAATTGTCATTTGCTTACAATTTCATATATCCCTCCAACTGAGGAGCACTGTCTCAAACATTAAGCGACCTTCTTTCACAAGGTTCTTTTCTGCCTCTCCTCAGCGGGTGTGAAGAGATGCGAGGGGAAAAGGGGGGACCTTTAGAACTTTCGGGAACAATTCTAATCGACGCAAGATTGCTATGCACATCTGTATTCATTATTAAGGCGGCTAAAGTGAGTCAACATAAGGATGACATCATGCTCAGGCTTATAGAACAATAACAGGACTATTGAAATAACTGCGTTTCACAATGTGCAATAATGACCCTTAACATAATTGAATGAATACCGAATATACGAAAGTTACATTATATGAAAATGAATAGAAATGAAACACTAATAACGCATTTGAACATACATGATTTTAACGATAATACGAACGTTATACAGAGTTTTCGCAAATGCAACAAATAATTTAGAAGAAGTGAATTAAAGTGTAACAACATATTATCGAAGAACTATTATTAAATTAATCAGGAAATTCACTGACGTACTTCATGACCATGTCAACCAATGTTCACTTTTTGAGTGAAATGTAGAAAACTAAGAAACAAACCATGGGAGACGTGAAGAAAAACAACATTTATAAGAAGAAAAAAAGCAAATAGGGCCTAGAATGATTTGAAAAGATTGTCTTTAAATAAAAAAAGAATGGACGATTTTCCTAGAGTCCATTTGTAATGTCGAACTAACCTAAGCTCAGCTTTCGAAAGTAGTATCCCATTAATAGAAAAAAATGGAAGCAAGTGCGAAGAATCGATATAAAACAATATTTAATCATAATGAAGACTTTCATCTACCATCTTAATTAAGTAAGCCATTTTAATTGTATCTATGATAACTCTATAATTATCGTACTTATAATAACAGAACAAAGGAGGACAGATTAACATTTTGAGCAGCTGATGCCAGTGAAGTGTTTAAATGGATGTGATTTATCAATGTAAATAAATTTCTGTATCCCACACCCTTCCATCTCCTGTTCGGATATGGATTTCCTACATTTGTTCCCCTTTCACAGGTCGATCAACATGAGGCGTATTTATCTCAAAATCCAAAGCAAACTCATGTCATAATTAATTATAACAGAATACATCGTTTGTTCCACAAATGAGAGATGATTCGCCTGTCTAACAGTGTTTGATGAAGGGCGATATAAGGAAATATCTGCTTGTTTGAGTATCAAAGGATCCTGCTTACTTTCGTTGTTCATTGCGTCTTTAAATAAAACCTCTTATACACTTTAAATATTATACTTATACCTTATCTGGATAACACACAAAACTTTCTTTTTATATCGACATTTATAACCCACTTTAGCAAATTATGACGAATACGTGACAATTGCATTATGATAATTAAAGTTGAACAAGCTTTCGGGTAGTCAACCAATGGTGGAACAAACGAATTCAGGCATTGCCGATAACTGGCATCATGTTGTAAAGGTGGGTTGTTAATTGCGAAGGGTGTAAATAAATTTCTAAATCGTTTTCCTACGTTAGAATATATAAGAACTATAATTTGTACCTATCCAGCCTTTCCGACGATGCCGTACGTTATCGCCAACCAGAGGCTTGTTCATCATTAATAATAATACACAAATGGTTAGTGGGAAATCTTTGCATGGTGTGTATTAAGAGTTTCTATTACAAATTAAGAATTTGCTGTCTATCTGCTCTTGTTCAACTTATTGAAAAATGGTCGATCATGGGGTTAAGAACTAATTAATAGAGTTGTAAGAGTAGAGGTTGGAGGATTAGCAGGTAGAAGATGTAAATAAATGCTTACTCTTTTAAGTAACATTTCCAGTATATAGATTCCCAAGGTAAGATCGGTTAAATATTTGCAACAGCCGGCATGTTTCAACAGTTTCGCCACGTAACCGTGTTCGCCGTGAGGAATATATGACGTTCTATATCTAACTATGTAAGATTTGCATAATTAAAATAATCATTGTTAATATTTATGGGATCTGCAGATACTCTATCATCAAAAATTTGTTTTAATCTTCAATAAATTTCCAAATTCAATACATGATAGAGCTAAAATAATTTGTAAAGTTTGTGACGAAGCTTTCGTGTTTTGAAAAAATGTGAATGTAAAAAACACGCGATAGTGCACTGCATAAAAATAAAAAAATGCCAATTTATATTTGATTCAGGACTAACATTGGTTACTTTAATCTTCGGTATAATTTATTAGATAATGAAACATTTTGCTCTTTCTGGAATAAGTACTCCAATAGACACCTTTACGATAAAATTCAAAACAGCATTAAATCACAATGAAAGAATAAAAAACTCTAGTTATGTGTGAATAAATTGAATGGATGTTAAAAAAATTCTGTTCTTAACGTCATATGTTATAATATGCAAAGAAATGAGAGACATATTGAATTTGGTGGATGGTTAGTCTTTTTATAAGCACCAAGTTAGATGTGCATGTATGTATATAATGTTATATATATACGATTAGTGCAAAGTTTAGACATTAATGGAATTCAATTCCTTTACCATGCGCCACGTTGGATTACGCCAAAAAATATGAAATGTATAAGATTATTGGGATGTAATTTTTTTATTATGCATCACATGAGATGTCAAAATATTATAAAGTAAATATTACTTGTGTGAGAATTAAATATAATGTTATACTTATACGAGGATTATTTTTTAAATAATGTCGGTGTTATAATAAGAAAGAAAATGCTGTAAATGTCATAAAATATATTTATTTCAATATTCTACATATTTTCATCTACTTTCCAACATAATTTACATTTTTGTTTAAACATTTATTATATCGTTCAAGAAGTTTTTGAATTCCGACGTCAGAGAAATTTGCCGCCTGTGAAGAAAACCAATCCATGACTAGTTTTCACTTCTTTATCGTCGTTGAATCGTTAATCGCCAAGGAACTCATTTAAGTGTCGAAACAAATGCAAGGTCTGGACTGTAAGGTGGATGATCTATTTGCTCCTATTCAAAGGACTTGATTATACAGACGAAGACAGGAGTCATGCCACTTGTTTTGTATGGTACTCCGCAGATTTCTCAAGGTCATAAAGTATGCATCAGAATTGATTACTGTGCCCCTCACTATAAAGTCCACTAACGAAATCCTTTTCCTTTCCAAAAGACAGTTGCCATGATCTTTCGTGCTGAAATTATCTGTTTGGCTTTCAGTATGGTTGGCGATGATATGTGCCGGCATTACATTGACTGTCGCTTGAATTCGGTCGCTTGTATTCAGGAGTCATGCGAGACATCCAAGACTTATTTCCTGTAGCGATGCGGTCCATAAATTCATCACCTTACTGGCCGTATCGAGTCAAAAACGATAAAGCACAGCCTTATCTTTGTGTTTTGTGATCTTCAGAAAGCAGCCCTGGAATCCACCAACACAATTTTCAATACTTCAATACAATTTTTCCAAAACAGTGATGTACAAACTGACCTTGAAACCTGTAGCAAATTAATTGGTAACTTTGAAATCGTGAATCTTCGATTTTCTCAAATTTCGTTATCTATATCACGAACTAAATCTTCTGAAATCGAAAAACGTCGACCCGACCGTGGCTCATGTACATTACACGTACATTAACCCACCCGTTCTTGCATATTCTCTCCCACTTTCGAACTTTACTATCACTCAAAACATCATTACAATACTCTTCAAAAATCTGAGGGTGAATTTCTGCTGCTGCCAAGTTTCTTGAATTCAAGAAGAATTACAGATCGTGTCTTACAGTCGGCGGGTGAATTAATTTTTTTAATCATTATAGATTTATACAGTTCAACACACAGACAAACAATACGGCAGCAAATAGTGTCTGAATACGCGCTGCTGGATGCAGACACGCATGCTCATTGCGGCGATCGCGCCTCATTCTCACTCTCATTTACAAACATACCTTATTTAAAAATAACCTTCGTATTGCACTTACTTATAAAATCCGTGCTTTAAATCTCATGCCATAAATTATTCGACTGTTTATACAAAGGTAGATGAGTTAGCAGCGTATACAAAAGTAGTATTTCGAATTCTTAAAACTCCCTGAACATCCACAGCCAATTCTGATGCTGAGAAACACGATTAAAGACTGCTAACTTTAGCGTTTTATTATTATCGCTATTTCCAAAAGTTAAGTTTGTAGTTTCAGACTTTGATCCTAAAGAAGTCATTACCATCAGGGAAAGTGAAAATGAATTCGAAGATGCTTAAGTGACAGCAAATTTACAAATTATTAATAATAATTACAATGGGCTAGTTGTAACTCTTGAAAAATTACAAAATTCTTGATTGTCATTAGTGGCATCAACACCGATAGTGTACACTATACAAACATTGCTACATGCATCCACCGAAGTGAGAAATATTAGTGTTTTTGCATAAAGTAGTCTGTTCAGATTTACACTTGCGGGAATGTTTTGCATAATGCCATTCATAATTTAAGAAGAATGACAGTTTTTAATTGAACATTGCTTTTCTTGTTTCCCTGTACTTCCCTGTTTTGTTATAATTATGTACAACAGAATCTCTTTCGAAATTTTTTCGTGTTTTTCGAAATTGGTAACATTACAGATTTCATTTCTGAGTTGAATTTTTCGCATAAATTAATTATAATGCCAGTGTCTCAAGACTGAACATGAAGGCTTCTGTTCTGACAGATTTTTTATAGTTTCCGTTCTCGTTTGAGGTAACCGCAAACAGTCAACGATCTCAAGTCGTAGCACGAGCGTTAGCTCCCAATAACTGGTGTTATACTATTTGAAGATATGACACTATGGATTATCATTTTTTTTCTATATACGTATTTCGGCAACTAAATTGTCATCATTAGTAGATAATTAATCACAATGTCGCACCTGAAACGACGGAAAAATCCGTACAAAGACAAAGTTCGTACTAGATTTACACCGTCGAAAGCTCGACTTTGTCCTTGTGCGAATTTTGCCGTGGTTTTGAGGTACAACATTGTGATTAATTATCTGCAGATGATGATAACTTAGTTGTCGAAATACGTATATAGAATACAAAAATTATTGTGGAAAGGGGTTATATTAACCTTAATAAGTGAATTCCTTAGGTATGTTATGAAGTCATGTTAGACATCCCTACGCATGAACATACAATCAGATACACTACAAACAACACAAGTAACAATAAAGTAGGGCATATTTCAAGAAGATGTATTAGGAGCTGGTTTAAACTGCATTATAAAAACAATTATTAAATGGAAATCTATATGTGTTGGTTTAATAATTGTTTTTATAATGCGATCTATGGCACATTAGAAGGACTCGAATCGGCTATCTCCGTTGTTTAATGGTCAGGGCATATTTTCTAAGAAGATTAGATCACGGATTCGAGTCCCATATGGAGATCAGAAATTTTTCCAAATATTTCTGTAATACATATACGATGTACAGAGCGGTTAAAATTAGAATTTGTCAATTTAACATCGTAAAAGTGCATACTTATATGTAATTAAAAAGCTGTTTCCATAATGTAATTTATGGCTCATTGGAAGGCCTCGAATCAACTGTCTCCGTGATCTAATGATCAGGGCGCACTCCCTAGAAAATAGGACCGTTGGTTCGATTTACACTCGCGAGAATGTTTTGCATAATGCCATTCATAATTTAGAAGAACGACTGTTTTTAATTGAACATTACTTTTCTTGTTTCGCTTTTAAAAGTAGAAATTCGTTTTTGAAGGAACAATTTAGTGCTTTTACTTTGCAGAATCTAAAAATTTTACAAAGCTATGGCCATTTGAAACTTGAAACTTACTTCTTGAATAACCCTGTACTTCCCCGTTTTGTTATAATTATGTACAACAGAATCTTTCGAAATTTTTTCGTGTTTTTCGAAATTGATAACATTACAGATTTCACTTCTGAGTTGAATTTTTCGCATAAATTAATTATAATGCCAGGGTCTCAAGACTGAACATGAAGGCTTCCGTTCTGACAGATTTTTTATGGTTTCCTTTCTCGTTTGAGGTGACCGCAAACAGTCAACGATCTCAAGTCGTAGCACGAGCGTTAGCTCCCAATAAATGGTGTTAAAATATTTGAGGATGTGACAGTATGGATTATCATTTTTAATTAATTTAACTGCATTATTAACTACAAATCCCTTCATCTTCTAGTTAAAAAAATGATTTTATTTACACTTTAATATTATGAAATATTTCATAAAATACTAGCAACGCTTTCTGCACTTCCAAGCACATTTCAAATTACTGGTTTAATCCACAACGTTCATAACTATCGTAATCTTTTTCAGGTTGAACCTTGAGCATATTTTCCAGATTATCTTTTATAATTTACCGCGTAATCCGAACAATACCTATTCCTGCAATTTCACGATTTAAGTCTTCTAAAATCGCATTCGGTAGTCCATTCGCGAATTTAATTGAGATTAGGTTCGTTATTCGTGTAGACCTGATGAACCGAAGTTCGAGACGATATCGGCGATAATTGTGCTGCAATTATGCTGCAGAATTTTTGGAAGAAAGGAGGAGAAGCGTTTTACGTACACGTTACGAGGAAGAAGGGATTTATAGGAAGGGTTGCAGATGGATTTAGATGTCACGGTAATAATCTGTAGCCCATAAAATGACAATTAAGTTGGCACAGCGAAATTACATCGTAAAGTATGTTTAATTTGCAGTTCATCGGTACGAGGCGGATAATTTTACGGCATGCCGTTACATAATTTGTTTCATTCGGTTAAAGGAGAATGGGGAGAAATTCGAGAGGTAGGAACGTGTTCGCCAGACGTGCCGGCGTAACGTCTGTTAATTATGTGGTTTCAATTAATTCGGTGATTTTATATTAATGAGGATATACGATTGTGTGGCAACGAGCTCGTTATGTGTGTATATGTGTTTTCGAACTGATGATATGAAAAGTAATTAAGGACGTCGAAAACGAAAAATTTGCCTTTCTCCAATTAATGACAGTGCAATAGATTCTTATTAAAATTACTTCACATTACATGAATACTAAAATAAAGGTTGTTTCAAATTGCGCGGTTTTTTTAAAGAATAAATAAAATATAGATGGCGCACTGAATTTGTATGGGTATGTGGGCATTTAAAAAGTGTGATGTACACAGTGTGCGTTTTTGCTTTTAACGGTACAGATCGTGTGCGGAATTCGTTTTCGTACGGGTATTTTTGCCGTAGTTTTCCAGATGCGACACTGTTTAATTATCTGCTGATCGTGACAACTTAGTTGTCGAAATACGTATACAGAATAAGAAAATTAATGTGGAAAGGGGTTATATATCAACCTTCAGTGATTAAAACAATAGGCAAGAAGGAATGAGGAACAGATTCATAGACTTACAAACACTATATAGCACGAAAATAGAGAGCTTAAGAAAATATTTTAGGAAGAAAAATACACCATGCAATTATAGAAGCAAATAAACAATATACTCCACTGAATTTTCACAAAAAATATCACTGAGGTAAACACACAGACAGAGCCGATACAAAACAAAAAAAAATACATAAGAATAAGCTTTACACCGCCTCAAGTAATCTTAAATCTTGGGAGTTTTAGCCAGTAAATGTTCTTTTGCAGAAAGCGTACCATTAATTGACTAGTTGATATATTGTATGATATGCTTATTGGTGATTTAATAAAAATACATGTCTACTGATGACGGCAATTTACGTAGTGAAACGCGTATATAGGACAATGTACAACAATGTGGTTTGACAAATTTCTTTGCGAAGACTTATTTGTCTATAATAATTTTCGCGATATAAAGCATTACTCCTTTGCTGCCTAGAAACAATAAGTACCTAGCAATCTATCCACGCAAATTTTAGACGTGCTTTGTTGTCACTTGCGTTTGTATGCAAATATCAGGACGCCTGTCCGTGAATTAGTGTAATTTTTGTCAATTTCAATTAAAGAATGCGGTACGAATTTGATGCTACTATGAATGTGGATCGTGCTTAAATGTAAGGCTCTTAATTTTTTAATCTGATCAACCAACATAGATTCTTAATCGTTTTAATTCTAGAAAATAAATAAATCGTATTTAATTATTTATCGAGGTTCTGGCCTATACTAATTACCAGAATTGTCGAGTCCTGCTTTATCGACATAGCTTGAAAATTGACAGGTTTAATTTGTGACAAATACGTATGTGTATTGTTTTCTTAGAATGCTACTTGTAGGTAATTCTAAGTTAAACGAAATGCATCGATTATAAACAATGATATATCGCGTTATTTATCGTGCTCCCGGCGTTTTTACTTTTCAATCTAGTGCTAAGTGTTTTTCTACATGAGCTGTGCGATGTAAGCAAAAAATAAGGTAAGTTTACAAAAACATTTGCTTACGAACGAATAATTGTATTTACAAATGGAACGAATGAAACAAAATATATTTTGTAAATCAAAGACCATATGCATTTACATCAAAGAAATAAATAAAAATATACTTTTAACTTAGTAACAATAAAAAAATAATAACTAAATTCGAAAGCCAAACGTTGCGCGTAGCGACATGAATGTATAACTCATTCACGTGACTAGCAATGACAAATGAACGCAATCCGTTTGGAATTGTTTAAATAGAATTATTTATTGCAAATGTGGGAAAAGATTCTATCTTTTATAAAGCTAAACTCACAATGTCAGATACGCACAAAAAAAAATACAGAATATTACTTCGCGTGCGATACAAAAACGACGATCGAAGAAAAATCAAGACATATTTGATCTGCGCATGATTTCTAGAACGGTGGCGGATTAACGATCAAGGGGCTTGCGCGAGAATTAATCAAGGGAAGATAACAAAAATAAAGGGTACCGTTCCAGAACATTAACATTCTGATCTCGCTATATCAGTTTCTTACTAATACAAAATGATTAACGTAGTAATAGGTAAAGTTTTAGTTTCAGATAAATATTCGTATAATCCTAACCAAGTAATGCCATACCTTGGAATCTAGGATTATCCAGTTAACAGACATTTATATTCAAACTTTGGATTAATTTCTTTTTCAAATAA
Source organism: Dermolepida albohirtum (assembly GCA_031893035.1). Classification (NCBI taxonomy): domain Eukaryota; kingdom Metazoa; phylum Arthropoda; class Insecta; order Coleoptera; family Scarabaeidae; genus Dermolepida; species Dermolepida albohirtum. The sequence continues at coordinate 281,657 of JAVIWB010003917.1, read as the reverse complement.
TTGTCCAATCTGTTAAATCATTCGTACAATTTTACATAAAGTTGAAAAATATTTATTGTTTCACAGAATATAGACTTGTCAAATTAACGATATACAAACATATATATGTATAAATACAGATTATACAATTTATTTTAAATAAATTTAATAAATAAATCACTCTTTTATTATAAATGTTACTAGAAGTTTATGGAAGTTGTGGGAAGTTTTTCCTGATATGAATTTGTGATACACCAGTTTTAAAATCAATTTGAATTGAGTACATTGTGGTTAAATAAGAGATGGGGGTTGGTGGAGAATGTGTTGCAGTCGTTTGTGGAGACTGTGCATAATGTTTGATATTAAAGGGTTTGGGTGAATTTGTTGACTTTCGAAGTAGTTTCTAGCTGCTTCAATGATAAAGAAATGTAAGAAAGCAATATTTAGATCTCTGTAGATTACACTATTTCTTACGAATCAAGTAGCCCCAGTGATTATACGCAGGAATTTATTTTGATGAGTTTGAATTTTCCTGATGTAAAATATTGCTGTATGACCCCAATTTGGTAATGCATAAGCGAAACGGGGACGAATCACAATCTTGAATTGCTGTTTCTTTATTTTTGAGTTGTTTGCTGTTTCCATGTTAAAGTGAGTAGAGGTAACTAAATTAATGTGACTGTTCATTGAGATAGGTTCTCGATATGTTGGTGCCAGGTTAGTCTAGAGTCTAACGTAAGTCCCAAGTAAGTAATGGTGGTCTTTCATGGGGTCGTTTTGTTAAATTTTGTAATGTTAAATGCTGGCTCTTTTCTGGCACTTTTGTTGAATAGCCTGGTTGCACTTTTTTGTGGAGTTAATTTTAATTCTCCTTCTATTCAAGTAATGTAATGCTTCGTTGAAATTTCTTGCTACGTTCCAAAAGGCACTTGATGGTGGTGCATCATTCTCATACTCGTAGAGTGCCAGTTCCAATTGGGTTTATGTCTGGACATGCCATTAGACGAATAAAGAATATGGAATTGGGGAAAGTACCGAGGCTTATGGGACTCTAGCCATTATTCGTTTTAGATTTGACAGTGAATCTCTGATTCTACAAAAAAAAATCTGCTCTGAAGAAAAGATTAAATAAATATGATAACAAGCTCTGATATGCCAGCAGTATTCAATTTGTAGATTAAACCATCTTATCCAAAAAAAGGGACAGTGGTAGTGTACTTGCGATAATAAAACTAGTGAACGAATCAAGTCCACATATAGATGTACGTCGCCCGGGGTTTATAATTCTATTAGTTTTAATATTTAATATAATTCTATTTTTATTTAATATTATATTTATTGAGAAAATATTATTACTTCTTAAATAAAACTTAAATTAAACATTATCTGATGCTTACCACTAACTGATGCTAACGTAAATATAAATAATTTATCCTTAGTAATGACATACCGTAACATTATTTATAAAAATTAATAAATTTGTTGGAGTCGTTTTTAAAAAAATCGTATTTTTAGTTCTACACCACCTGTAAACTAATTCTCATTCGATTTTTTTCGTAAAAAAAATTAGCAACTTCTTGTAATATTATTTACGATTTATCCATTTATGAAAGTTAAATATGTTATGAGAAGCCAAATGATTAGCTATAACACTAAAGTCTTTACTAAAATAAAAAAAATGTCTAAGGGTTGATGTAGCGTTTTATAGGCAATAGTCAGTATTGCTATTTCAAAGGATCTTTCCTTTCCTCCGCATTAGTTAACATTTCGAAGTAGTTTTTATTGGATTTATATAAAACTTTCAGAAGTTGTATTACTTCTCTATATATTGATTTATATATTTTGTAACGTAGAATAATCATTATTTTCTTTTTTTAATATGTTATATTGGCTTTATTCAAACTATAAATTTTTTTTATGTTTGGCTTTTCAACCATTAGGGATAATGAAGCACTTAGTTCGTGTTAACGGCTTTAAGGTTATTTCTCTCTCTTTTACGAGTTATTTTATTTAGTTGTCTTCCTTTTCCCACTTTAACCTGCATTACATCGATTTTTTATATAATTTATTGATGGATTTATTTTCTGTTAATAATATTTACATATACATACATTTTTCTGTCGAAAGTTTTCAATATACAGAAACACAAACATTATAAACTAATAAAATTTAAGCTTATATATTGGTGGAACTGTTATATATAGTTAGTAAAGATCTAATCGGCAAGCACTTGTTATTTTTTTCTTTCTTTTTCCTTCTGTAACTACGTTTGAGTGTCAAGTGTATACACGTATGGTTATATGTATATGTATTTGTAAATTCACGTCGGCGTATGTATATACAGAGATGGAGACAATTTATCTCTTAAGCATTAAATTATTGTATAGGCCACTGAGATTGATATCTCTTCTATCGTTTGCTGGATTTTGATCCTTTTTTATATACATCGTTTCTTTAACTATGTTGTAATTGCTTTTCATTTCAAGAATTTCAGTTATTGGTGTCGAATTCATCCTTTTTTCCAAAGCAAGTATTAATAAATCTATTGTTTTTAATTTGGTACGTAGACTTCCGCGGTCGTTGCCCATGCTATCTGCTTCTGGGTTTCCGGGCTGGAACCGCGTCACTAGTATATCTGCCGACGTTTCGTACCCAGTTGTATGGGACAGTTTCAGTGCAGTAGTTCAGCCCTGAAGATGTCCCATAGAAATGGATACGAAACGTCGGCAGATATACTAGTGATGCGGTTCCAGCCCGGAAACCCAGAAGCAGATATCTATTGTTTTTATTTCGTTACTATTCACGCTGTATATGTTTAGGTACATTCTTTTATGTATGTAGATATTGCTTTGTTTGTCTTACGTATGTACCTTCACAACATTGGTATTTTATTTTATATACATATACTGTGTTTTTATTTAGGTGTTTGATGTTTAATTTTTGCAGAAAAGGATTTGTTTGTATTTTTCGATTTGTGAACTATTTTAATGTTGTATTTTCTAAAATGTTTGTTTAAGTTTTCTAATAGGTGCAGCATGTACGGTTAAATCCTGTACTTTGAGTTGTCGCTGTCTGCGCTGATATTATTTCTGCCTATTATATTTTTAGTCGCTGCTTGCTTTATTCTGTTTTCAAGTGTGAATAATCTTTTTTAGCGATTTCTGTATGTATGTAGATATTGCTTTGTTTATCTTACATATGTACCTTCACAAGATTAACATTTTATTGTATATATACTGTGTTTAATATTCAAATAATTATTCGTTTGTATTTTTCAGTTTGTGGACTTCTTAATATTGCATTTTTCAAAAAGTTTACTTAAATTTTCTGGCAAATGTGCTATGTACGGTAAGGTCAAAAATTTTGGATTGTCCTTGTTTGTGATGATATTATTTGGGCTTTTTCTATTTTAGTCTCCGTTTTGTTTACTCTTTTTTTTAAGTGTGAATTCTTTTTTGGTGTTTTCTTCTGTGAGCTATGGTGGGTAATTACTGTTCAAAGCATTATTTTAATGTTATTTAGTTTTTTTTATAGTACTGTTTTTTTCTGAAAATTCATAACACTTATCTACTAGGTTAGGAATTCTATATCTTTTTGTATTTAATGGGAACAGACGATATTCAGATATATATTATTGAGTTTCTGAATAAATGACTTTATGTGTTACTGTTGTTATTATTATTGTTAATATTATTATTATTTTCACTTTCTGTTGTAGACTGAAGATTTTTGTAGAAGAAATCCAAATGGGCTAGAATTTGTTTATCTGTTTGAAATGGTATTGCGAAAATACAATCATCAATATATCTTTTAACGAATGACATGTGGAAAGGTAGATTATTTATCATTTTATTCCCTAATTACTCCGTAACCATGTGTGTTATATCGGCAGAGATAACAGTGCTATGTTTTTGTTCGAACAGGATGTTATTTACATTGAAATATATTAATTCAAGACATAATTTTATAGCATTTATGAACTTATTTTTTGGTAGTATGTGCTCTTCTTTATTTACCCAATTTTCGCTATTTGTTTTAGTGCTAAATAAAGTTAGTTAAATACGTTAGTTCCTCATGATATTACATCTAGACTAATAAGTTTATAATTATGAGGAATTTCTTGCTTCTTAATTAAATAAATAAAAATTTTCAAGAAATTTTTATAAGGTTTACGATATAAAAATTGCAATGACTTTTCCTAGTTCGTGTGTAGGATCTTGTATTGATGATACAATAGATCTGAGCGGTATATTAATTTTATATAACTTGGATAGCCCATAAATTTTTAGTAATTGCGCGTTGTATATTTCAAATTTTGTCTTATGTTTCCTTGTAATATAATTGTTTTGCTTCCAGTTTTTAAATATGTTACTGAGTTGTATTTTTTAGGCTGGAGCATGTTCTATTTTGTTGTATGTTTCTGTATCTAGTAATAGAGTATTCATTTGGTTTTACGTATTCATCTTTCTTTGATATTATTTTGTTAGATTTGTCTGCGTTAAGTATGTACGAAGTATGGCTATTAAATAACGAGACTGACGCTGGTACAGAAGAAGCATGCGCCAATCGCCAACGACTGACAGCTATTTATCGTGAAACCATCTCTTTCGAATGCAGTACCTCCGCCTCTGTAAACAAATCAGTATAGCCGTAGCTGTCGTTCACATTAAAGTTGTGTTTTTTTGTTTCACCGGATAAATGTTAAGTAAATATTAATCAACATTACTATCTTCACGTTCTTGCTCAACTCCGTGGAAAAATAAGGAAAAAGTGACCCGAATTATGGAAGGACAAGTCATGGGTTCTCCACCAACACAATGCACCGGCTTATTCCGCATTGTTAGTCAAGAGGTTTCTAGCCAAGTATAGCATTTCAGTGCTAGACCATCCAGCTTATTCGCCGGATCTTGCAACGTGCGACCTCTATCTGTTTCCTAAGATGAAATCTAGATTAGAGGGAACAAAATTTGAGTCCATTGAAGCTATGAAAGCGAAAGCGGCACGCGTCCTGAAGGAGCTGACAGAAGAAGACTTCCAGCACTGTTTAGAACAATGGAAGATTCGCACGGAGCGTTGTAGGAATAGAGGAGGGATGTATATTGAAGGTGATAATAAGTAAATATGTATGAAATCAAAATAAAAGGTTTTACAGCGTCAGTCTCGTTATTTAATAGCCACACCTCGTATAAGTCTGCATCTTCTTCTTTTTAATTTTTAATTTCTATAATAGCTTTATATATATAAAGGTGGTTTTACTTTGTTTTAATTACTATTCTTGAAGTTAATGAAAATATTTACAATTTCGTTTCTTGTATCATTTCTTAGATTTGTTTCAAAATTTTTTTATATTTGCTTCTATTGTGTCAATTATATCCGAAGAGCCGTTAACTTATACATATCTTTTAAAGTTTGTGATACTCGAATGCCTCACGTAATCCAATCGTATTACAACCCTGTTGACTTTCGGTCATGCAGCTTCATAATAATAATTTATTGTCTTTGAAAAGGTCTCGTGCCGTGTATAATTTAACATCATGCAATGAACTAAAAGTAAAATACAAAATTCCTTAAATATCGTGTATATTTATGTGTGTATTTGACACTAAAACTCAGTCAAGAGATTACATCGTAAAGCACATACTGTAGAAAAGAGCAACGCCAATGGTTCGCTTGCTCAAACTGCCTGAGGGTAACGTTGCTAGTAACCTTCTCGTTTCGCATTCAGTAATGTGCTGCTGAAAGACCGCCCTGCCATTTGCATAGACATCCCAATTAGTTCCGAATTATTTTGTAATCGGATAGTTCAGCTTTAGGCTATTATGATTCTGCTTTCTGTGACCAAAGTATCTATCTTACGTAACTAATACTGTACATTGTCTGCAGCTACGAGTAAGTGCGCGCGGAATTAAGATTCATTTTAAAATAAAATTAGCCGCCTGTATTCGCTTGGATTTCTTAGTTCTCTTTAAGTCTATCCACTTAAGTGATAAATAGTAGTAATAACAAATTGATCGACGATTTGTATTTTTGAGATGAAACTATCCTTCGTAATCATTCAGTCTCGTTGGAACTCAATTTACTTGTGCACTTTCATATGAATATAATTTCTATTGTTAAAATAAACTTTATTAGTTGGCGATCTTTTGTATAAGATCGTCGTTATAAATTATGGGAAGTATAGGGTCTAAAAATGTTTTCTGAAGCACATAGAAGTTAACAGCATGTATATTGTAATTTACGAGGGTGGTCCCATAAGTACCTGACCTAGAGATGGCAGTAGTGGTTTGAAAAATATCATTGTATTAGAAAGTACATAATCTATAAAGCATATGTTTCAAGTTTGAAGACGCTACGTTGTTTAGTATTTGTGGCAGCCATCAATAATGAACATTTTCAGTGAATATGTAAAAATGGAGAAAATTGGTCATCTTTACGTGACACAATACCTTTATTTGAAAGGCCTCAACCCAACCGATATAAAAGCTGAACTGGGCTCTACTCTGGGTTAGTCTGCTTCTTCGTTTACAACAGTGAAATATTGGGTAGCAGAGTTTAAACGAAGCCGTACAAGCCGTACAAGCTGCCAAGACGAGCATCGCAGTGGTCGACTAAATGAGGTGACGACACCAAAAATGATGAAGAAAATTCACAAAGCGGTACTAGATGATCGTAGACTGAAGGTGCACGAGCTTGCATAAAGCTAATAAGTAGAAGCCAGTCGTGTTGTTTACAGTAAATTGAGAGCGAACTGTTTCCAACCATAAACACACAGAATTAGTTAATTTTAATAATTTTTGGATAGACGTCGAACGTGTCCCACAAAGTTGGAACTATGACCAAAATGTATTACTCAATTGTTTGCCACCTTCCAAAAATATCCATGCACAAAAGATCACTCTTACAGATAGCAAATACCTCTATATCATCAGTGCGCATTGTCATTGAAATAGAAGGATTCCATGAAAAGTAAGTCATAAATAGAAAAAGTAAGTTCAATTAAAAAGCTGTGAGCAACACTGTATTAGATTAATCGAGAAAATTTACAATAACTTCTCTTAAGAAACCTTGAACGATGTTGTTTTAGATCAGTCGAGAAGGTCAATCGAGATTGTTTGGGCGCGTGCAAAAATGCACTACAATAGTTGGTGAAGTGCTTGTGAAGAAGGATATGGAAATGAAAATGTTTTAAAAATATGGCAGCAATCTTTAAATATCTCCACACCAGATTTTTGCAAGCAATGTATTCCACATACATACATTAATAGAGAAGTATGAAAGAAGGGACGAAGACGAATTTGCTTTTTCTGTAAATACTGGTTCAGAATCTGATACCGATGAAGACATGGATAGTGAATAAACTATATTAGACAATTTATTTTTATCTAGTTTTATTATGTTAAAATTTAAAATGTTATTTATTTTTTCATCTAATAAACGAAATTTCTCCATACATTTTTATTTCTTATTTCCGATGTGGTTTTTTCTTCTTTCTAAGGTGTTTCAAACAAGTATCATTAATAATAAATAATAATAAATGAGTCATTAATAAACCCTCTTTTCCAATAAATAAAGTAGGTGCTTCCTAAATGTTTATAAAAACCTGTGATTATTTTAGCATGACAATGAACGTAATCTATATTTACGAAATCTAAGGTTATATTAATCGTTACTCTTAACATTATCACATCTGACACTTCGTGTCGACATCTTATTTCATATGGCAGTGATCGCGTCATCGGAAAACATTCCTGATTGCAACTATACAAGTAAATATACTTCAGGTAATGTATTGAAAGAGTGCTTCTTTTTGGGATCTGACGGTGTCCATTAAATATACCTCCGTCAACGATAATAACGACATCATTTAAATGCATGTAATGAATCTTTCACTAAAATCATAAATTTGTTTTTGATGTGTCTAGACAGACAGTATCGTAAACTATGAAAGTGCTTAATTGTAAGAATAAACGAGAATAACGGTGACATTACAGACTACTTTGCGACGATATCGTTGTACATATATTTGCAATCATTTTCATTTGCATATTAAATTATAAACCTTACTCGTTAAGGTTAAAACTTTTGCAACCTTTTTCAGCCATATTAATCTACAAGATTAATTCTGTTCTAGGAATTGAGGCTCTCTCATTGGCCCACATTTACCAGATTCAGTCAATTCAGGTTAAACTGTAAAGTGTCTCTTGTACAGCCATCGAATACGCTGGAAATCAGTTTAACGCAAAAATATAATTTTTGTTGATCAATCTATTCAGAAAAGCGGTTTCTAAAGTACGAAACGTCTTACATAGTAAGAAGTGTGACGCTCTTCTGGAATAACAGATTTGAATGCATGACAAGGTTCAAGATGTTAGCAGACTTGACGAAATACGTTACTTAGAAACATTGCAATCCATTCACCAGACTTAGTGTAAAACTTCGATACCCAAGATAAATTTGTTTCAGTGTTGTTCAAAGGTGTGTTCCGGTCTTCAGCATAGATAGATTTCTTGAGGTGTCCATAGAGTCTACTCCACTGCAACCATTCCAGATTGATTATGGTCATGTCTCTCTTAAGTTTCTTGTTTTTTTGGGCTTCTATGCAATCTTAACCCTGTTACACGAACTCCTGCATTTTCAACTATTGAAATTCCATATTACCTTGCTGATCGAATCTTGCAGTTGGACATCAAATCCATTGCCTCTATGGTGTTGAGCCCAACAGTTTTCTTTATATGTTTACCTTTATATGTGTACATCTTTACTTTTCTGGTATCTCTCACATGTTCTTTCCTACTTATTTTGTCTTTGGAATTTGTTCTGTACCTTTTCCACACTGTTCCCATGAGCAGCAATGGAAATGACAGTTTGTCCAATCAAAGTCTCGCTTGATTAAGGCTAGATATTAGCAGACTGTGTCTGGCGTTTCCAAAAAAATGTTAACTATTGCACTTCTCTGCGGTTCAAGTCTGTCTAATCAAAGTCTCGCTTGATTAAGACCAGATATTAGGCGATCGCTTTTGGTGCGTACAAGAAAATGTTAACTGCCGCACTTCTCTGCGGTTACAATCTGTCTAATCAAAGTATCGCTTGACTAAGGCCAGGTATTAGGAGATTGCGTCTGGCGCTTCCAAGAAAAAGTTAACTACCGCACTTTTCTGCGGTTACGCTGCTCTCGGCACGAAAGAACTTTTCATTAAGAATCTTTTGAACGACTTTGCTTTTAAGCGATTAAAGAAATTGTAAATCTAAGGTGTCTGCATGTACATACATAAATATGCAGATGAAATCGGCGTCATGCTAGAATAATTATAAAATACAAAACGAGATTGCCGAACGCCTTATTAAATCTAATAGAATTTTATCAAAAATAAATAAATTGACATTCATATATTCTTCATATAATAGGTATGTAATAAAAGGAAAAGAAAGAGTAAATGGGATACCAAAGTCTACTTCTCTATTATTTCAGTGTTATGTAAATTATTGTGGTACGTGGTACATGTATCTCTAAATTTTTCACAATAAATTTCGAAAAAATCCGTTTGTTATACAAATACATGTAAATTGTGGTCAATAACCATATTTTTGTAATTATTATTTCGCAGTTTTGAACAAGTCACACATCATCACACCTAGTCTCATTACGTCCCGCGCAAATACCAACATTGGGAATTATATTTCATCTAGTTTCCAGCGCAAAAGCTATTATTAAAATTGGTGTTATAATTTTGACGATATTGTCGTCGTTGTTGTCGCTTCGTATAAATTTTCAACCTGAAAAAAAGGTTAATTGCAATCGCGTAAACAACTGGTAGATATGTCATCCGACGCGTTTTACTAAATAACTGACCACAGTAAATGATCTTCATACGATATTCGTGTGATTTTAAAATTTTGAGGTTTCATCGAATCGTATTTCCCATCTTTTTTAAATCTTTATTGATATACATTATAGTGGGATTAGATTCTACCTGTTCTAGTATAAATATCATTTATTATAATATCTTAAGATTTATATTTCAATTTTTATTTTTCCCTACGAATATAATTTTTTTACTTTTTAATAATTGGCAAAACTATTTTTATGATAGTATAAAAAGGCAACTGGTACTTATAAGTAGATATACTTTATTTAGAATTTTTAATTTTGTAAACGCGCCAATGTATTTGTCTTTATTGTACATTTGGTCATTTCGCAGATGCAAAATTTTCACACATCTAAGTTCCTTAGAGAAAATAAATGTAATTTAATTCATTCTTATAAACATAATTCCAATTGATTAATTAAGGTTAGTTTAACGCCTTTCCACAATAATTTATTTATCTATATACCTATTTCGACAACTAAGTTAGCATCATCTCCAAATAATTAAACACACTGTGACACCTGGAACCACGGTAAAACCCGCGCAGAATCAAAATCTGTATCAGACTTACGACGTCGAAAGCCAAACACACACCGTGTACATTTATCTTTGCTTCTATACGAGTTTTGCCGTAGTTCCGAGTGCGACAACTTAGTTGTCAAAAGACGTATACAGCGTACGATAATTATTGTAGAAAGGGGTTATATTAAGCTTATTTGATAAATTTAATCAATCACAATCTACTCTATTAAAATTTATCATTCCAATTGTATTTTATTTATTTTTTTATTAATATGTATTGGGTTGGTAACTAAGTACTTTCGGTTTTGTAGTATAAAATAAATCCCTTTTTTTTTAAACAAAGAATAGTTTTTAATCAATTATATATTTTCCATTGTGCTCAATGACCTTTTGCCATCTTTCTTCCAGCTACATGATTCCGCGCTCATAAAATTCCTGGTCCTTAGCAGCAAAAAAGTGAACCAGGTGCGAGTGAAGGTCATCGTCATTTGTGAAAGTTTTACCATTCAAAGAATTCTGCAAACTTCGAAATAAATGGTAATCAGATGGTGCTAGATCAGGGCTGTATGGGGGATGTGGCATCACTTCCCAGCCAAGCTCCAATAGTTTCCCACGAGTTGCCAAAGATGTGTGATGCCTTGCATTATCTTGGTGGAAAACTACACCTTTCCGATTTGACAATTCTGGCCTTTTTTCTTTGATTGCTTCATCCAATTTTATTAATTGTTGACAGTAAACATCAGAATTGATCGTTTGGTTCCTTGGAAGCAGCTCAAAAAACACTTCATCTTTGTAATCCCACCAAACTGATAGCATGATCTTTTTTGGATGCAATTCAGCTTTCGATGTGGTTTGAGCTGGTTTATCGTTTTTGCTCCATGATCGTTTTCGAACTATGTTATTGTACAGGACCCATTTTTCATCACCAGTGATGATTCTTTTTAAAAAAGGGTCGGTTTCATTTCGTGTAAGCTGCATATCGCAAAAGTAGATTCTTTGTGTTAAATGAATTTCTTTCAATTCGTGAGGTACCCAAATATCAAGCTTCTTAACTAGCCCAAGACATTTTAAATGTTTTTCAATTGTTATGTGCGATACATGTAGCCTCTCCGCAACCTCTCGAACAGTTATATGACGACCCTCTTCAATTATGACTTTGATTTAGTCATCCTCAACTTCAGTAGGCCGACCAGAACGTTGCTCATCTTTGAGGGAAAAATCTCCAGAACAGAATTTTTTATACCAATTCTGACACGTGCGCTCTGTTAAGCAATTAGCACCATAAACTTCACATATCTTTTTGTGAGCCGCAGCAGCTTTCTTTCCTTTACGTAAATAAAATAGTAAAATATGTCGAAAATGTTCGTTTCTGCACTCCATTTAAAATTAACCCACAACTAATAGCTTTAATAAAAATCACGCACTACTTGCTTCTGAAGTTACGTCAATGTGACTAGAATCACGCGACAAACGGTAAAGTACAGCACTAACATACGTTATACAAAAAATAAAGCAACGCTCTCTATCAGTAAAAACCGAAAGTACTTAGTTGCCAACCCAATAATTATATATTTCGTTAAAATGCCATTACATTTTAACGAAACAAAAATTGTGTATCATTTTTATACATTCTTCGCGGCGTCGCGAGATTTTTTGTGCGTTTTTAATTTGAGAATCGTTGAAAATATTTTTGAAGAAAGTGTCAAATACATGTAGAAAAATTGCCTGAGGTTGTATTCTACAAGATTGTAATAATTTTATACATGAATGTTTTATATTTTTATGAAAAAAACATAATAAATAGAAAATTTATCATCCACCGCCATATTTATAATATTTGTAAAGTATTTAGAAATTGAAATATATCAGAAGAATATATTACAGAAGATTCGATGCATTATTAAGAAGAGTTTATGAAATTATTAAAATATATTTCCTAAAAATTTTGAATACTCACTTAATTTTGGTAAAACTTCTAGAGTTTATACTTTAAGAAAACCATTCTTGATATGTAGTAGTTACTGTAGTTTCTGATACCTTTTCTACAATAAAGACATTTAATATTTTGAATCTTTGCTATGGATCATCTAAGACCTTTTACGAACCTGAAAGTTATAGTATATTACATTAAGTATCTGAGTATAACCAAGAATCACTTTAAGAATAACCAATATAGTATCCTACTTTCTATATAAATAGTAAACTAGACCCAGAAAAAAGATCGATTAGTAACTGTTTTATCTAATCTGAGGCCTCTTACCTAGCTCGTCAACAACATCGACAGTTTTTATCCCACATTGTTACTGATAATGAAAAATGGCACGCACCTTCATGTTAGCAATAAGAACAGGAAAGAATGGCTAACAGAACTACTTCTTGAGCAAAAGTTGACATTTATTCGTATAAGTTGATGTTGTGCATCGGGCAAGACAAAATAGGGTTCTCTCTACTATGAATTGCTTCCAAAAAACGTAACCATCATTGCCGTGATTTACTGTCAACAACTCCATCGGCTTGAAGCCGTTTGAGGCCGCAAGAAGAAAGACCGTGAAGTCATCATCAAGACTTTACAATGAAATCATTCCACATCCAACTTATTCTCTATCTGTCGAACAATCTTCGAGGAATCTCCTCTAATGTGGCGCGTCAAATTTGGTTCGACGGCTTCTTCACTTCCAAATCACCCGATTTATTCAGGCGTCGAATCGAAAAATTGTCAGATCGTTGAAATGCAATCACAAATAATGGAGGAGAATATATTCTTGATTAGTTCACGTATTTTGTTTGATAAAAAATTATTAAATTTTAGATTTAATAAAAACGCTACGAACTTAGACATCAATCGCTCAAATTTGCTCAGGTTGGTGTTTCTTGAGTTCACAGTCTATGTTGTTTAATTCTTTTGTTTGTTTATTGTTTTGTTTTCCCTCGAAATTGCATGGTCAGCTCTATGTAGAATGTTCTGAATCTTCTATGTTTTATGATGATGGGATACGAGTAAATCCATAGACATATATGTATATGTGTGTGTGTGTGTGTGTGCATAATCTTTTATTGTTAAAATTAACTACCATTGTAGACTTAGAGTTTCGTTATAAACCTTGTCAAAAAGTTACGTATTTATTTAGTGTAGAAATACGTATTTGCGTATCCACTTTTACTTTGTTATTAAACTTCTATTTATTTATCGCCAGTCAGCCGCAACGGAAAAGCAAATTAAGTTTAGTGGAGTAATTCTTTATTCAAAATAAATCTTTACCTTATTGAAGCAATTCCATACATTTTGCAATCTCCGTTGTAATTGTGTTACGATATGTAGACCAAATTAAAGTATTTTTATGTCATTTCATCTAATTCAACACTTCGAAACCGATGCATAAAAGATGAACTGCAGTAATTATTAAGAACGTTAGACATTAGACACAAAGAATAGATATGTATATCTTATATACATATTTATGAGTGATTTTGCTCAAACTTAATTTTCTAATTTTCAAAATAACGAGACTTTTAACATGTTCTACATAGCCTCTCTTCTGTTATTGTTCAAAAAATATGGTGGAAATCATTCCTTGAGTGTTTTTTCAAAATCGTCTTTAAAGCTTTAGCAATATCCAAATTTCTGAAGATGCTGTCAGAACATCTTTATACTTACTTACTCCCTGATTCTATGATTCATAAAGGACCTTGATAATCTCTTGGGGTTTCCGAATTAGTTTAACGGACATGCTACTCGCTCGCCCCCAATCATTTTGAAGTATATGCAATCGAGACCATAAGCTTTTTGCATTTTTCCTATCGTGCCGAATGTACTGTACACCACTTGTCCACCAAAATTTTACTTTTACCTCTTCACATACTCGCGATCTTTTTTCCTTTACACGTCACAACAAGAGCACTTAAATTTTTCCAAAACCTTCTCCGCCTATTTTTTGTTTTGTCCTGTTACTTTCTGTCCTTCCATCTGGTTTACACTCCGAAACTTTTTCTGATTCTCTACCAGACTGCATACCTTCCATATTATCCAGCAAAGTTATTTTTCTTCTTCTAATTTCCGTCGATATATGTATTTGTTCTTTCTCTTAAATTCGTTATTTTTTACTTTCTCCATATCTCCTTTTTATTTTTTTGTCCGTGTTTCTTGATCAATAAGGTTGATATATAACCCCTTTCCACAATTAACTATTTGTAAATTCTGTATACGCATTTCGACAACCAAGTTGTCATCATCAGCAGATAATTTCAAAGTGTCGCACCTTGTAAAACACGGCGAAGAAATTGTACGAAAAATACACTCCGTACACTGTGTACATCTTGGTTTGCAACGGTGCGGATCGCGTACGGAGTGTATTTTTCGTACAATTTCTTCGCCGTGTTTTACAAGGTGCGACACTTTGAAATTATCTGCTGATGATGACAACTTGGTTGTCGAAATGCGTATACAGAATTTACAAATAGTTAATTGTGGAAAGGGGTTATATATCAACCTTATTGATCAAGTCAATCAACCACAGGCTCCATCAAATTCAACTCCGTGTTTCTCCTTAATATTTTTCAATCTCACATATTCAAAGGATTTCTATCATTTATAAATATATATCATAATATTTTTACTATTAGAAATTTTCTATCACAAAAATAGTGAGTGCAGTGAGCCTTCTAATGTCGAAATTTCTATTTTTTAAACAGCTCAGCTTGTTTACTGGAGTTGCAATTCTTTGTGTAGTATTGACGTTTTCTACAGTTAGCTGACTAATTGAAGCACCTGAATCGCCTTGTAACTCGTGCCTTGCCGGATCATTTTCAAACTCTTTACCTCATTTTAAACGCACGGAAAAAGTACAGAAAAAGATTCCGATGCACATTTTCCTAGACGAATACAAAATTCTATTGTAAATCCTTATCCTTTCGCTTCATCCACCACGATTCTTTGGACGCGATAACAATATTACAATTTTTGGGCTCTGTTGAAGTAATCTGTACGCTACTAATATGATGTGTTAATATAAAAAATGTAATTATAAATTGATCAATGCTTTAGATAGGGAAAACAAAGAATGTTAATAGTTTATCTTTCTAAGATATTACCAACATTAGGGATATTATTTTCAACATATTAAATTAATTTTTACCCTACTACGTTATTAGGATGTTTGATAAGTGCTGCTATGATTATGAAAACTATTACTGGCAATTACAAATTTAAGTGAAACACGTGAATTTGTTTTTCTATCTATTTATCAGACTTAAGGGTATAATATCTAAGAAAAAAAAAATTATTTTCATAATCTTCTCTTTGAAACTACATGAATGGATACCTACCTAAATGAAACGATTAAATTAACAATTAATGAGACATATTTTCGAGACATGATAATTCGGAGAAAATGAAATCGTTTCGGGAAAAATATATTTCATACCCTGCGGTGCCACTTTCTTCACCGAGTTTCACGGGACACAATAAAAACTGACCACAAAAATCCCTTTTGTCATAAGGATAACAGTTTAAAGAATTTCCGGTCCCCGGAGCATAAAGGAGACAACGACGGAGAATAGAACAAAATCCAGAACATAGAAAAAAAAAAGACCCGAAGTGCAGGAAAAGGGCGCACAGGGGTAAAGATTTCCAAAAGAACGAAATATAGTGACGGCTCACGTAGATTGGAAGCAAATCCGCGGGCCTTGCGTCGCAGTAATCCGGGGACAGGCGGGATCAGTGCGATCGAGAGATCGAACACATATAGACCAATCTCTTCTTACCCGTTCTTCTCATTTTTGGATCAAACCATTCGGCAGAGCCCATAGATTTATACCATACAAATAGATAGCAGGAAGAGAATTACATATTTTTCAATTACCGAATGTTATTATTAGACTGAACAATACAATGTACTGTAAGTGTAATATAATTATCCAATTTATTATTTGCACTTCGTTAGTTATTTATATTTGTTATTAAATACTTGGGAATTATTTGTTAAAATAAGTTTTCGTTAAGAATATTTTTAACCAATATGATTTGTGTATGTACTTCAAAAATATTGCTCGAAAGAGCTAGAAAGATATATTTCATTTATATATAGAAAAGGCGTACTGAGTGGCACACCAAAGACTTGCTCTTGATTGTAAGAAAATAAAATAAAATAAATAGAAATTATGATTTATAAGACGATGTGTAACGCTTAGTTTTTTAAGCAGCGTAATTGCAGAATGAAGTATGTTTTTATAGTTGTGTCAACTGTGTTTACAGTGTTAAAAATATTTTTCAATATATCTAAAAATTTAGCAATTTGTAAAAAGCAAGGTGTGAAGGAGGAGGCCTTATTCTACGATGCATATCTGTCGTTCCGCAAAGTTCCGATTTTGGAACTCTAGTTCGTTGTCTACATTAACAGCATAGCCAATATATTTTGCAAAATCGGAACCATTAGTAACAAAATAGCAGTCAATTGAATGAAGGCTTCTGATTTGCCAGTGCCTAAGAAGTTGCGTGCTTAAAAATTTACTGGAAAAATTTCTCCTTTAATTTTGTGGGATTGCAATGGAGTAATTAGCTTTCTGGGTAAGGGTAAAATATTCTTTATAGAATATTCTTCGATTTGATTGACTACTTTGCCAGGAAATAGTTGAGGAAAATCAAATTATATGAACCTTCCTTTTTATTCATTTTTTATTCATTTGATCTGGTTTCGAGCTTATTTATTCATTTGGTCTGATTGCTTTTGGTTATTACCTCGTGCCTCAACTAAAAAAAGCCTGAAAGGTTTTTACCAATAGTAGCAGAGGTAGTAGTGAATCGAATGGCTCTAGACATGCCTCGTTGTAAACCTATAGAACTCTAAGGTCTTCTATGAATAATCGTTATAATGAAAAGAAATTCCTAGTTAGATAAAAATTAGAAATAAATAATTATAGAAGATTGTAAAAGGAGAAGAAGAAAATTATGGTTGTAGAGATATATACAGCCTGTCGCAGAGGAAACGGAACTTTTTAAAATAGTAATTCTTAGTGGCGCCATCTATTAAAAAATATGCGTCGGTAAGGCAGATATTTCACCAATGTTATGTCAAAATATCAAGACATTTGCATCATTAGAAGCAGAGAAATTGTGCATAAAGTAACAGTGTATATTTGGCGTTGATCGAAAAACAAATTCTGAACAAAGAGTAAATATCAAGTACTCTTTTAAACTCGGTAAACCGTTTACTGAAACGTTTAGTTTGATGAAGCAAGTGTATGGAGATGCGTGTTTTGTCACGCACAAATGTGGTTACAGAAAGTAACATCGAACTTGTGCGTGAATTAATCAGAAATGAGCCGGAATCCTCATTGCGATGAGTAGAAATGGAATTACATATTCCCAAGGATTCAACTCATCGCATTTTGAAACAGCATTTGGGACTGAGAAAAATTTGTACAAGGTTTGTACCACACAAGCTAACTGAGTTCAACATTGTACAGACTCGATTAAAAACTCAAAAAAGAACAAAACTTCAGATATTTTATTGTAACTGGTGATGAGACGTGGTGTTTTCAATGTGATCCAGAGACAAAGCGGCAAAGCTCTGAAAGAGAGCGTCCAAGCGAAGGAAGACCGAAAAAAAGCCGTTTGGAGAAGTCAAAAGTGAAGACCATGTTGATTTGTTTTTATGATTAGGTATCACAAAGATTTTGTACCAACTAGTCAAACAGTCAATGCTGTATATTAACTTGAGTTATGAAGCGTCTTTTGACGCGTATTCGTCGTGTGCGCCCTCAATATCGTGAAAATGGTAGCTGGCGTTTCTTACATGATAGTGCCCATCTCATCGCTCGACGCTTCTTACTGATTTTCTAACTACAAATGGCATTTTAATCTTCAACCATACACCGTATTCACCGGATTTGACCACCTGTGATTTCTATCTAGTCTCCAAACTACATTTGCCAATGAAAGAATAGCGTTATGCGACGTCGAAGACATTAAAAAGGTGTCGACAGAAAGGGTGCGTTCACAAATTGAATTAAAAGTTGTCAAGTCCCTATTGGAAAACCGTTTAGAAAATTGATTATTGAAATAAGAAAAATCCTGAAAGAAGAAGATATAGTGAAACTAATAAAAACTCAAAGAAGAAGGAAGGAATCTATTATGAAAAAGGTAATTGATTGGAAACAAACTGAGAAAGGACGAAAAGGAAGACTGAAAATGAAATTAGAAGACTAGCTTACTTCAGATATAAAGACTGAAAATAAATGAATGAAGACCAAAAAATGTAGAATAAGAGAGCATGGAGAGGCGTAGTAGAAAATTTAATAAATGTTCAAATGTATTTTCTTTTCTTGAAAAGATATAATAGAAAACGAAGCTGTTAAATTGAAATCACAATAAATGTGTGCTACGAATTTACTGGCATTCATTTTCCACTCTCTGTATAAGATTCTTAATTTATTCAAAATGGTGTAGAATATGCTGTCATTTCTAGATGTCTCCATATATAATAAACAAGAGGATTAAGATTGGGAGACCTTGCAGACCAAGTGCAACTAACTCATCTTCCTTGACATACCACGTGCTATCAAACTGTGTAGACTGGTATCGTCATGCATGGACCACATGAAACTGGTCGGCTTTTAAAATCGGTCTCACTTCGCCAATGTAATTCTTTGAGAAATATCACCTGGATTTTACTCAATGCAATTTAATGCACGCTTATTCAAATCGAAAGTCCCAGTTCGTGGCCTTCCGCGATCTAAGCCTACCGGTTTGAAAGATCTTTTTCCCTCAATTTTTTATGAAACCTCTTCTCATTCAGTAAAGACCGATTTGAGAAACGATTTGCGTCTCTTCAAAAGTATAATCTGTTGGTTTTGGAATTAATTAGAAAATAATTTTAGTGATTAAATGACTTCACGAACTCAAAATTGAAAACTTGTTTGTTTATTTTATGTATTTAAGTAGCTATAATTTCTTATGAAATCGCTTTACATGTATATATACTTTTTTTCTTACTTTTAGTTGTAAGTATTATAAAAGAGCAAAATGAACTATGCAATACTATAGGTAATGTATCAGAGTGCCGAGAGGATTCAAGTAATCAGAGAGACGTTTTCTAATTGTAATATGGTGAAATAAAGATTTTTTTTCTTAATTTTTTGCTGCTATTTTTTTCTTTTATAAATAATTCTTTTGTTCATAGAGTAGTATAATATAAAGTATCCATATTGGTTTTGAATGCGAAACGCGTTTTACATAAAATAAGAGTTCTCTGAAATTTCACCTTCGACATGCATATTGATAAAGTGTCAGAAAAAGTATATGCAGTTTTTCCACATCATAAATAACAATTTATGTCAACGTGGAAGATTGCATCAATCGCAAATCACGACTGCTTGCAACTGACATAAATAAATACGATTCGACCTCATATTCCTCGTCGATACTTGAGGTCCGTTGGCACGCACAATTCTGTCGAAATACAATGTGATGAAGTTGCAAAGTTACTGCTCTCCCCTGCCAGTCTGTGTATGTTAAAAGCTGAGCGTGCGATTTCCCGAATCGTATTTTGTATAATATGTCAGGAACGGATGTTGCCAACGGCTAGGTCCTCGATTATACTGTAATGGGTAACCTTAAACTTCTGATCGATACCAGAATCCGTTCAACATATTTCGTTAGAATTATTAGAGAACTGCTTTTTTTGTTCCAGCTGTCGTTTCCGAATTTATGGATGTACAAATTTCTATCAAGAATTTGAATTAAAAGTAATCATGTATGTAGAACTCTTGGTCTTTGTAAAAGCTTAAGTTTTTTTACGCAAATATAGAATATTGATTAGCATTATTTATGATTTAAAATATACAAATAAACGCTATCCTAACACGATTATCGATGGTGAAATGAATATAAATTGTTCTTTATCAAACAATCGTCGACAACGTTCTGCAGTGTTACGTAAGAATTTAGGTGGATATAAAACGATTTTTAATAAAAGATCTTTCACGTAATAGTTGTCCGCTATAACCAGTTATTCTTCAATTTCTGTTGATGTTTTCTTAATGTACTTTCTCTACAGTATTAAATTTTATTCGCACGGCTATCTTCAGTGCACTTATCTATGAATTTTAACTTATTGAGCTTCTAACAGTTCTGATATTGCGCTCATTTAGAATGTTTGGACGTCTATTTCTCGGTATAATTTCAACAGTTCAGGATATTTTCAATACTTTTTTTAATCTTCACTACAGAACACGTTTGGTTATTTGGCCTAAGGATTTTTTTCTTTGTGACGTGTTTTTAACTCGCGCATATTACCAGATATGTGTTAATTTTCACAACTTGTCTTTGTAAAAGCACCTTATGTTTATTTTTCACAAATACGTAATAACATGAAGAGGTTTTAAAAAATTCGCTCTAATTGTATGGCTTAATATAGAGAAATATCTTATTAAAATTAAGTAACTAAAACTTTTGTGATATTCGATATTCTTATTAGAGGTATTTAGAGTTTTCTAAAGCTGTTAAATGAAAGTAAGTATGCTTTATGGTAGCTGGATGTTCACACTGACTATATTTATCAGTAATACTATTGATGATTTAGTCACAATTCTTTTTATTATAACATGGTTGTGAGGTACATTAATTTTGATCGCACGTTTTCAATAATTTCATTGGCTTATCTCTTGTATTCTACCGATTTATTTCAGTCCTAATTTTGGAAAAGAGAGGTTTCATTTCACTCTTGAATATGCATTCAATATTCAATATATTTATACATTTCCTCCCGGACGTCTAACGTTAACATTTTCAGTGCAAGAAATATCCCAACCAACAGGCCTACGTATATATTGCGTATCTAAGTATACTATTGTACTTATCTATCGCACATACTCTTAACTACACAGTCTCTCTCAGAAAAAATTGAATTTTTTAAAATAAAAACGAAAGTTTATTATTTTGGTAAAATTCATTTATTTTATTCAAAGTAGTCGCATTCGACTTCAATACAACGTTTTGCATGGTCAATTAACATGTCGAATGAATTTTTAAGTTCATTTATAGAGATGTCCTTCAAGATCTTTCACTAATCATCGAACTGTCACTGTCAATTTATTCAGTAAACTTAACATTTTCATCATGGTAAAGTACACGAACGAACAACAACAACAACAATTATAAAAATTTACTACAGAAATTCGGAGTCGGTGACCTCTACTTTAAGAGCGTTAACTCGGTCTTTTGGGTCGTAATTCTCGCCCTAGTAGACAGGCAGTAACAAGTTTAGTGCAAAAATTTGAGTCTACATATTCGTTGTGTGATGTTGCCGTGCCAGTGAGACAACGGGTTGGTCGAAGTGTCGAAAATATCGCTGCCGTTAAAACGTCCGTAGCAAATGATCCAAATCAGTCAATTCCACGGCGTTCTCAAAAGTTGGGCATCGCCAAGACCACGATATGGCGAATTTTGCGTAAGGATCTTGGTTTACACCCATACAAGATCAAGCTGACTCAAGAATTGAAGCCGATGGACCATTTGAAGCGACGTACGTTCTCCGATTGGGCTCTGGAAAAGATGCGCCAAGATGATCAATTTCATCGCAAAATCATTTTCAGTGACGAAGCTAATTTTAGGCTCAATGAGTTCGTTAATAAGCAAAATATGCATTATTGGTCGGGTGAAAATCCACATGTGCTTCATGAAACACCACTTCATCCACAAAAAATAACTGTTTGGTGAGGTTTGCATGCCGGCGGCGTCATAGGGCCATATTTTTTCGTCGACGATAATGATCGTCACGTTACTGTGAATGGTAATCGTTATCGCGCCATGATTACCGGTTATTTTTGGCCCGAATTGGAAGATATGGACTTGGACAACATGTGGTTTCAGCAGGACGGTGCCACAAGCCACACCGCACACGTTACAATTTATTGAAGAGTAAGTTTGACGAGCGTGTTATCTCAAGAAATGGACCAGTCGATTGGCCGCCTCGTTCGTGCGATTTAACGCCTCTAGACTTTTTTCTTTGGGGCTACGTCAAGTCATTGGTCTATGCCAACAAGCCGACAACGTTGGAAGAGCTCAGAGCCAACATTGAACGCGAAATAGTAGCCGTTTCGGCCGAATTGTGTGGCCGAGTCACCGAAAATTGGGTCCAACGAATCGACCGCTGCAAACGTGCCCACGGTGGCCATATGAACGAAGTCGAGTTCCATTCATAAATGTTTTGATTGTACTTCAACCCGATAATAAAGTTTTTGAAATATCTCAAATGGTCTGTATTTTAGTTTGAAAAAAAGTTGTCAAGTCCTTATTGGAAAACCCTTTATATTCCTCAGTATTAATTTTCTTTGGTTCATGACTATATATGTACCTAATCATTCTTCTCTTGTAGATTCTAAGTTTTTTCTTTTCATTTTTTGTAAAACAATGTTCCAATTGTTACAACTTCATTTTATATTTTTTGGCCAAGATTTTACGCGTTGTGTGGTAGCATTCGTCCGTATGTACTGCACGAGCAATCGGAATGGATTGTTTCTTATTTCCATTGTGTCGCAGAGCAGCTTTCAGAATGTATTTCGAACCATCGATGAATAAGCATCATACATTTCAATCGTACGATGTATCCATTACATCAAGAAAACTCTTGATGTCATCACAGAAGCACATGTTTTCTTTTGTTAAAAACGGTAGAAGCGATTGTTTTCTGTCTCAGTATATAGTGAGTGTCATATTTCCACTCCTGCAACCGTGATGCAAGCAACTCTGCTTTTTGTTTCTATAAATTCGAGTCACGAATCAAATCGTCCAGTACTTTGACAAATTAAATGCTTTTCTTCCATGACGAAATCGCTTCTACTGGCCGGCGGTGATGAAGTCGAAGTTCTTAGAGTATTCGCACTTATACCTGAATAAGCCGCCAATGGATCATTGTTTGTACGCGGACTGCCTTGAACACTGATGAGACGTCAGGATATTTACACCGTGCTTGTGTTATTACATTTATATTGACGACATTCGTCAAGCAAAAATATGAATCATTTACATGATTTTTTGGTTCTCTCCATAGCAATGGCAGTCTAAATAAAAAATACATATTTTCACTGAGTGACCACTTATGCAGCTTTATTTTGCGCGCGCTACAAAACAATTTTGGCATTTATGGCTTGTGAGTGCTTGCTACAGAGAAATCAAAGTAATGCAAATACGCATCTTTAAGCGTATTTATTTTGACACTTTCTCCAAGCATAAACCATCTGCAAAAATAACAAAAACATTTTGAATCAACTTTGCAACGCTATCTATGCATTTTCACACGTTTCTAAACAAAAACGAAACGTTTCGAATACAATTGAAATGATTTTTCTAGGGACGCCGTAATCTGACAGTTGTTATGGCAGCGCAATGCAAGCAACATGCAAGAACTCTAAAAATAGCATCAATGTTGACAAAACTGATTAAAGATTCGTATTCAGCGCATCAAATAACGTTAAAAATCGTTCTCATCTGCTCGGGTTCAAAAGTTGATTGAAATTTGTTAACTTGTGATACTATTATTATTGATATTGTAGCCGACAATTACTGTGTTAAAAAGTTACCAGCGTGTATAATCACTTTCCATTAATGTAATAGTAAATTTAATATGTAATAAAGACAATTACAGTAAAAAAATAGCTGATAGCTAGTAATAGAATGAAAAACTGTCAAAACTTTTTTGCATGTAAAATACAAACAATATTTTTCGGTTTCCATATCATTTAAATGTCAAATAGTGAATGAATTTCAAAGTTCTTCGTATCGTACATGTTTTTGTTGTTTTTTTTATTCGACACTGGATTTTCCTATGCTAATGCATCTGTGAAATCAATTACTGTCACTTTGATGCATTATTAATTACATTGGAAAATTAACACGTTAAATGCTCTTTCACGTACATCTACACATATACATGTACACAAGCGCACTTCAACAGTTAAATCTGCTTTGGTGCCGTTGTTTTGTGTGGACGGTTGTTTGCTGTGTTTGTTAGTTTTTAACCCATACCTCGCGTAATTCTGACTCAATTGAGCGTATTATATGCAAAGTAGTAGTTAGAAAAAGGGGGAGAGGATAAAAATCCATTGCGTTGTACAGGTTCTCTGCATGTCGTCCATTGGTCCTCCTAATCTTATATCAAAAATGAATTTAAATTAGAAATTAAACTAACTTAATTAAAACGTAAGCTTGGCAATCTTTCTCTCTTTTTCTCTCTCGGCATTTTAAAATCAGCGGTTTTAAAATACAACAATGTAAGAAGTATATTAAATTATTAAATGTAAATTTCTATGTAAATATGGTGGCTTTATGGAACGGTAACTTATTTAAAGCTAGCCATGTAAATGTAATTTTTGTTTTCGAAATTGGTTACAAAAAATTTCCAATGCAAAATTCGTTCGAATTTTTTGCACATTTTCCATAGGATGTAAAGTATTAAAAAAATGTGTTAATAAAATCGGATTCTAGATTAATTTTTTGTACTGCTGCAGGGAATCTATAAAAATAGGAAGCACGGATGGATGTTATTCAGCGCCATTGGTTTACAAATTCTAAACTATTTTTTAATAGAAAGAAAAAATTTCCAATACAAAATTTGTTTGAAAATTTTTTCCCTTTCCATTAATGAGCAATTCAAAAAGAATTTGACGTTACAATCAGATTTTAGGCTAACATGTTTTTAATGCTGTCAAAAAATTTACAAAAATACAAAATTTACATTTATTTATCTGTGAGTTCTAATTTTTATTACATATTAGGATGCTCATTCCTTTGACTTTGTTAATAGTTTTTTTTTAATTATTACTAGGGAGGTGATTCTAAAAGTAAAGAACGTTTGTTTCTATAGGTTTACTATTTTAAAATAGTGAAACAAAACCTTTTACAACAAATTTGAAAATTAAGTTATTCGGCCTTTAAAATTTAAATATTTGTCGTAGCGTTTCACCAGCTTTTTTGTCTTCTGCATACTTAGTTTGCATCAAGTTGATCAACTAATCACTAACCCTCCTTCCATACTAGTTTCCGCACAAAAATCGTTCTATTTGGGGAAAAGATGGCAATCATTCGAGGCCAAATCCAGGCTATCAGGCGGATGTTCAAAAAATTAAACTGTTGAAGTACACAGAAATGCGTTATCATAAAGAAATACAATACCACCGGACAATAATCCATGCCGTTTGTTTTGAATGACGCAGCGTAGTTGATGAAGGATCTGACAGTAGGCCGCTGCTATTATGGTGTCCCATTTATGCTTGTAATTGATGAGTAGAACTCTCTTTGGATCATGAAGTACTGCAGCCATAACCTTTTTGGTGCTCACAATTTGTTCTACTTTTTTGGGTATGATGGCGATCAGAAACGATGATTATATTGACTGGCAATTTTTGTCTGGAGTTTTACGAGAAATCCAGATCTCATCAGCAGTACCAATATGATTCAAAAACTCCTTGCCATATTTGTCCCGACTAAGAAATGTCAGTGCAATTCCCATTCGTTTTTGTTTATGTTCATCTGCTGAAACTCGAGGAACCTACTTGACACATTCTTTTCGGTAGCTGAAATTATACCTGAAATTTCGGCAAAAAATTAAGTCCATTTTTAGTGAAAAGTCTATTTTGTTGAATTTTCGAAAATTACTTTTCAAAAAGGCAATCCTTCAAAGCATGACTATCAAAATTTGTATTCATTTCGATCGTAAGAACGCTCCTGTTATTTGGACAGAAATTGAACTGCTTTTAGCTTAGTTTGAAACATGGAAAAAGTGGAGTACAGTGGAGTACTGTGATTAAGTTCTTATTTTTAAAGACTCAAACAAACGACGAAACCAAAGCTAAACTGGAGATAGTGTACGGGGATAATCTACATCGATTACATCCATAAAATGATCGACATCTAAGTTTAAATGGCTTGACTCCAAAAGTTACTAAGAAAGTACCTAATATGATGCTAGATGTCCGTTGAATAAAATTGCGCGAAGTAGCAGAGGCTCTTTATACTTTATATAAATTAGTGGTTTAGATTTTGCATAATGAATTTAATATGAAAAACTATGTACAAAGTAAGTTTGTGGACTATGGGTCACAAACACGGACAAAAACGCATTTCAGAAGACTTTTGGAGCTGATAAAAATTCGTATAGACAGTTATATACCAGAAACAAAACAGCAATCGTAACAATGGAGTGGCTGCCACAAGTTCTTCGAAGTAGGCAAAGATCGTGAACTTAATCGGAAAGGTTATAGTTGCTATTTTTTGGAACTGTGTGGGATTCTCCTTATCTATTATTTTCATTATACATCTCTTATGCAATACAGTGCAAAACGCTCCACCCAGAGAAGAAACGAATGCTGTGTTGGATAAGGAGGTATTGAAACTAATGCCCATTTCGAACAGTTTGGTAAATAACAAAGATGTCATTGTATTCGCAGTAATAAATTTTCAAAATAATAATGACACATTACATGACGCCAATTAGTGGTCGTTTGTAAAAATATAAAAGGCTCCCCTCGTATGCTATTACGAGAGAAATAAAAATTAAATTTTGTATACATTTTTATAATTCGCGATAGTATCTTATTATTAGTAGTTAGTAAAACTTTTTCAATGCTAAGTTAAATTTATATAGAAAACTTATAGGAATGACAACAATCTTTTATTTTCTTATAACCATATTATATTTGCATTCTATTTTTTTTAAATATTACTAAAAATCAAGTAAAAACTGGCAGTATCTATTTGGTTTTTGCACCAAGCGTTTCTCCATTTATTCTCTGTAACTTTACCGCGAGTCGATATTCGACAATGTGCTTACTATCTTCTTCTAGGCTTTCGGGCTGGAATCGCGTCATTTGTATAACTGCCGACGTTTCATACCTACTCGTATAGGACATGTTCAGGGCTCAACTACTGCTACTGTCTGTTGCACTGAAATGTGCTTAGTTTTTGCTGATGATGACAACTTAGTTGTCGAAATCCGTATTCAGAAAATAAATATTCATATTGTATAGGTTTTCTTTGCCTTATTTTTTTGGAAAAGAATATACTCAAACATATTTCGAATAAACAACTGATAAGCTTTTAAAAGGTAAGGATTCAATTCTTGCAGAAGGCGGTTAATAATATTATGAAAAACTGCTACAGAGAAACAGAGCATTAAGGAAACTCTTAGGAAAGGAAGGGGAAAGTATGTTTAGTACATTAGGAAATGAAAATGCCTTTTTTAAATAAAAGCATATACTATCTGCTACTGGGTTTCCGGGCTGGAACCGCGTCACTTGTATATCTGCGAACATTTCGTATCCATTTGCATGGGACATCTTCAGGGTTGAACTACTGTACTGAAACTGACAAATGGGTACGAAACGTCGGCAGATATACAAGTGACGCGATTCCAGCCCGGAAACCCAGAAGCAGATAGCATGGACCACGACCGCGGAAGTCTACGTACCAGATTAAAAGCATATATACTTAGATATGTATTCCATGAAAGGAATTTGAATCGTTGAGTATAATTTTATTGCAAAATGACGTCATATTTGTATGATAAAGATTTAATAGAAGGAATACAATAAGTATTCCTCGAAAACTCTAATACTGGGTTTATTTACATTATTTAATGGCAATACGGTTATTATTCCACATACAGCAAAAAACTACGTATTTAACCGATAGAAGTTTCAATTCTATAAGGAAAAAGAGATGCCAGAAATACGACGAACATTTTTATCAATGTGGACCTTCTTTAATACTTCCACACTCCATCGGGATACGAGTGGATTCTACCGGAATATGAAGTAGGCCGCCTAAAAATTTTCATCGACCACATTCCCGTAACAAATTGAAATGTGTCGCCGTGTACTTCGTGTTTACTACAAGGGAATATATATGAAAAGTGATCCCGAAAAGGATATTAAAATATGTTTAATGGTTCGAGCCAACCGTTAAAGTAATCTTGGCAGGGGATAAAAAGAATCCGAAACTCATATTAACGGTCGCCCGAAATTCGTGAGGTAGGTGATAGGGTACGAAGGGTCGGTAGGTAGTAGAGTAGAACGAGACTTTGCAAACTCACACACTGCCATAAAGATATAGCTTAGGTAGTGGATAATCGATAGTTTGGTGTTTCGGATACAGAAGACGTGCGTGTTTCGCTGTCATTTATCTTGAATTGACTCTTGAGACAAATCATTTTTCAATAACGTGAAAGAATACGGTGGACAGATTGAGCGTGACTCCAGTTCTAAACATAGCTTTTACCGTCTGAATCCAGAACCATCAGCAAATCTTTTTACGGGATTATATTTTCTATGAATGTGTGTGTTCTTTTCTCACGGTACGTGTTTACAACTCATCTTTTTTACTATTTTAAAGAAGATGGATTACTGTTCTTAAAGCGAAGTCTTAACAGTTACACGGTTACATTTTTCTTAGATTTTCTCGCGAAGTCTTTAAAAAGGAATGAAACAAAAATATATGTATGAAACATGTTTTGTTCTTTTATACATTTTTTGTTAACCTTATACATTTATATATGTATGTTTATTTGCAATTTATATTGTAAGTACCGTGTAATCAACTGAATTTAAAATTAGACTACCTCATGAATATTGAAACTCTGGAATGATAAATTTTAGTCTCACAACAAATTATAAATTGTAAATTCTATTGGTATATCGGCAAAACTATGTCAAATTTTGACAAGGAAGTCATATTCGCATCTATCTTTATGCTGTGACGTATGACAACTGACAGTTCTAACTTAATTTTGGAAAAAATAGAGCGATTTTTGTGCTAGAAATTTACAAGAAAATTGAAAACGGAGAACCAAAATGTGCAATTTCGTAACATTTCATTCTTTTGCTGCCATAAAGTTATTGAAAGATTTCACTAAACACTTTTTATATTAAGAAATGAATTATATCTAGAAGCAGTCAACTACTGAAATTATATGAGGAACCTAAGATACATAAGGAAAGATTATCCTTACCTACCATCGTGAGCAGCATCGAAATACCAACGACCTTGTCAGATACGTATCAACGTTGTTAAAATCGTACGTAGACAAGACAATATAGTACGAAGAGAAAAAAAGAAGCTCGTAACATTTCATAATACTTCAGTCTGTCAATTACGTACTTTCTACAGGATGACAGATACTATAAGCAGAAGAACGCCGCAGTAATGGGAAGTCCACTTTCGTCAGTGATAGCGAACTTACTCAAAGAGGCTCCAAAAACAAGTTATACGTAGCATTTAGTGCAACCGAAGTACGAGATATCGATGACGAATTCGTGATTTGATCACATGGAAAAAATCTACATGAATTCTTCAATCACATCAATAGACAACACGCTTCTATAAAGTTTTCGACGTAAATAGAAGAAAAAGAAGAAAGACTACTGTTCCTAGATGTAATGGTATACCGTACACAGTTAGGAAAACTGGAGCATATTGGAAACAGCTTCCTACCGATAAATACCTGCAGGATACATCTTATCACAATCTTAAGCAGAAGAGAGCTCGTATTAAATCGCTAGTGCGTAGAACAAGAATGATCACCGATGCCAAACATTTGAAGAAAGAAAAACAATACGTCAAGGAAGCATTGGACAAGAACGGGTATAGCAATGCAGAGATAAGAAAAGCTTTAAGGGCGTTTAGAACGAAAACGCCAACAACAGGAACGAAATCAGCTAGAGAATTTGTTCGTCTACCTTACATCTATGTAGTCACTGAGAAAATAGAAAGAATATTGATGAAGTAGAATATAACAGTATGGTTAATACTGTGCATAACTTTTCAGGAACGAATGACAAATTACCGCGAATAAAAGGAGGAGTCGACAAATTGATGAGCGAATGCGAGTAAAGTCGAATAAATAGGAAGATCAATTGAAGAAAAAATGAGGAAATAGAAGAACATCCGAACTTCAACCGTGAGGACAGCTATAGCCTCAACAACTCCTGGAAGAGCCTAGTATGACAATCCGTCAGGATCAATTGAGCGCACTGAAGAAACTGACAGTATGGGCAGCAAAACGTCGATGGAACCTAAGACAACACGGAAAAACCCGCATTACAAGATTCTTTCAGAGCAAATCTTTTCAATAGAAGATTCAATATTTGAAATTGGCACTCTGAATTCTTTTTTATATTCTCCTGAGGTTTATATTGTGTTCTAAAATCAGCCACCGTAGAAAATCCGGTTTCGCAAAGCTAGGATGTCGAAAATAGTAATGGCATATGAAATGCTTTTGTTTCCAGTGCAGAGCATTCATCGCCCGTTCCTGTCCAAAATTCAGACAGTGATTTATTACTAAATTGTGCTTTAATTTGGCCACATGCCATGAAGTCTATGAAGATTTCTTCTTCGACAATTGTGAGACACAAAAACAATTTTAATATGTTGCTCTTCGGCTTTGTAAGTTTTAATAAATTCATCTACATTTGCAAATAATTCTAGGTTTTCTTGCTTTATATTTCTGCTCCACAATTCCAATTTCCTCAAAAAGCCTATAAACTTTATCACTTGTATCCAAGATATGTGAGTTTGCGCCAGGGAGTTGACAATTCAAGATATTTAATTTTCACATTTATCCAACAATTTCATAATAAATAAATTATCTCGAAACTTTTCAGTTTCTAGTTTGTTTTTCTCTTCTAGAAGAAATGTCGATTTCATCTCTTAATTGTGATAATCATCTTGCCTCCCTATAAAACAATAACGCTGAATGTATTACACCTATGTCTTTGCAAAGTGCAGTAAAGATTCATGGTTTAACGGGTCTCATTTTGATATAATTTGCTAGGGTTACAATCATCGCAAGCATAATAATCAGACTCATTTCTTTGGGAGCTAGATCTTCTCTGTGTATCATGTAATATGTCATTATTACTTATTACATAAGTGCTTGCAAATTTTGATGTCCTTCAGGCATTGTACGAGCATCATCGGTGCATACTCCAACGCATTTTTTCCACTCTGTATTCGTCTCGTTTACGATGAGAATTGTTATTGAAAATTCGATCGAAAATATTAAAGTTAAAAAACGTTGCTATAATGTCATGTAAAAAGCAATCTACTATACCGTTAGTAGATAATTGAGATAAGGAAGCCAAGCAAAACAAGTACTCAATTCAGACCATCATTACTATACACACGTGGCACCACATATCAACACAAAAGGAAAAAAAATGAGTTTTAGGTACATTATATTTATAGAAAAATCAGCTATCTTGAAGGAAATTTTCCAGTTCTTGAAAATGTAGTCAATAAAATCAAGAAAAGTCTAAAAGCCAGTTTTGATATCTCTTTAGAATATATAAGATATTTTAAGACCGAATGAATCCACAACTATAGAGACCTAAATCAAGAATTAAGTACTCGTTTTGTGTATATTTATAACCTGATTTGTCTCGTTACCTAAATGTTTTCATTAATTACAAAATCACATCCCACGCATTTCTTCTAGACGCACGTAAAGAATAGAATATTATTTATTATGCGATACATGGATACACTTCATTATTACACGTCCATTTAAAAAATATGATCTTAAATAATAATACCCAGCCACGTACAATTAGCTGCGAACAATTCCTCAACAAAATAGTAATCCGTATAATAAATGGTGAACGTTGAGATGGTATCTGCTTAACAATCCATTACGGGGTCTTCAACAGGTTACAGACGCTCCCGAATACACTGCTATTTCGCTCTCAAATCTTAGCAAATTCCCAGATTTGTATTTGTAATACCTCTATCTCTCTTTTCCGCATGTTTCCTGGTCTCCCAACATTTCTGTTGCCGCAACGATCTTGATGTTTAAATGAAAAAAAAAATCAGAGGAATGCGTGTAGTGTTTCTGATCGACATACGGTGGAGAAATCATAAAAAAATTTCTGTATAGTTAATAAGTTTTAGAATGTTATAAGACAACCAGCATAGTTGTCATATTTTTCTACAAATACAATATTTTTGGAATCTATGAAAAGAAAATAGTAGAGATACGTAGTTACTAGAAAGAAACGTTACTTGTTAGTCATTACTGTGGTATTAAATTAGTGAAGGCAGGTAGACACTCAAAATATTTTAATATTTGAAATTCGAATTACATTAATTGTCGTAACTGTTACAATTATATTTTCATTCATTTAGAACTTTAAAGGGCTTAATAATAGTAATACTTAATCTTTATGGCTCAGCTACCACGAAATGAAATAAACCTATATACTGGGTTATCAATAAATTAAGTAATTCTCCATCGTGTACAACTTTAAATTACTAAGCGTATTAAACCCATTTAGTGGAAACCCACTAAATTGTTAATTTTTTATTAGTCAGAGTATATTTCAGAGAGCAATAAAAATTTAGGTGGCTGGTCTAATATTCAAGGTTGCAAGATAGCCATGTTAAATATCATTTTATAAGTGATCAGGCATACACTATTAAGAAAACAATGTTTCTAAGCTTAATCATTGTAGGTTGATATATAACCCCTTTCCACATTCATTTTCGTGTTCCGTATACGTTTTTCGACAATTAAGTTATCATCATCAGCAGATAATTAAACAGTGTCGCACCTGAAAAACTTTGGCAAAAATACCCGTACGAAAACACATTCCGCACACGATCTGTACAGTCGAAAAACTGTTCTTAAACAAATTCAAAACTACTTTTCATTAATTTCCATTTCCATTCTAAGACAGATCCTGTATATGTAGTAAACTATAATTTTCTTTAAACAATGTTATTGATCACCATTGCCAACTCAGACTGAGATGCAGAATCTAGGGTGAGTATAATAGCTGCCATTGTAAGCTGCACAAAGTGCTTGTTCAATAATGAGTCCTTTATTTGACACAAAGTGTCACAAAACTACTAAAAGTTTTTCTCATATTTATTTATTACAATCGTAATTTATACTCAAGGAAATCATCGACGTAAGTAGTGAAAAGGACTTGTCCAGGCACGTAACCCTGTGGCACTGCATAATAGTTTATCAAAACTCTAGATATCTCTTCATCTTAGAATACTCGGTGCCTCCTTTTCTTCAATAACTCGTGAGCACTTTTCCTGATTCCATATCGTTCAAGTTTCCCCGACAAAATTCTGTAGTCCACACAGTGAAAAGCTATCGACAAGTAACAACACAGCAATGAAGCAATTTTATCGAAAGGATTTGATATGGCGTCTATTATTTCCACATTTGCTGTTATGGTGGATCTATTTCTACAAAACCCATACTGTGCATTGTTTAACATCGATTTAGCTTTTTCGTATTCTCTAGCTTGCTCTTCATTACTGAAGTAATAGGTGTTGATCTATAATTATTTAAGTCGTAGCTTAATTCTTTCGGAAAGGCATCATGAAGTGCCAAGTGTGTATCACAGAGGTCTCAAGTCTTTTTTTAGTTTTCTAGACTCAGCAATTATATTACTCTCTAATACAGGTGAGAAATTGTTCTACATATAGACGCAGAGTAATTATTACTGTTATTGTTGTGTGATTACCTCCAATCTCACTCGTAGTACTCCAATAATGATGTATAATTAATTAAGCAGATGTAAATGTAAGTCGTTTAGGTTGTTTCCATCGTTTGTAAAATTTAAGTATTCCAACGTTACGGCAGTTACTCTACTGTCATCTTCAGGGTTGTCGTAATACGGATTAGTCTTTGCAAACTTATTACCAGAGCCATTCATCTCGCTTATACAAATCTGCTTTCCCTAACTCTATAAAATTTCAGAGTATCGAATCGGCTTCAAACCTCATGCAAGACATTCAGGCGTTAGAATGTCCTGCATGAAGTTTGAAGCCGGTTTCGGTATTCTGAAATTTTATATCCAATATACTTCACCACTAAACTATCAGGCAGACAGAAATTACTTCTTTGAAACTTGTATTTATTTTACTTGTAGAAACAAACATCTAGAATGAAATATCGATAGCGATGCCAAGAGTGTATATGTAATTGCTAAATTTTTCTTACTTTTGAATTATCTTCAAGAAAAAAAAAAGTTAAATAAGAAGATTTTGTTTGGTGACACAGTTACGGGTACTCAAGTGTAAGTTCGGTGCAAAATACATTGTGGTATATTAGAGAAGAAACCAGATTAGTCAGATAGATATAGAAAGATCGACACCTAAACCGATCAGTTCAATTACAAAGGAAGATTATTAAGCTCTTTTGATAATTCAACTATAGAGAAATAGTATAAAATTCCGGAATAGAGGAAGAAAGAAGATAATGCAGAGTATGGAAAATTTTGAGAAAGGAAAGAAGCACGTCGACGCTCAGAATGAAGATACGAATAATATTTAATTAACTATTATTCTCTAAATAACTCTAGACCCATTTATATACATCAGTCGTATTACATAGACCAAAAAAAAAGAACATCTTTTAAACTGGTACGTACACATCCGCTGTCGTGGTCTATACTATCTGCTTCTGGGCTTTCGGGCTGGAACCGCGTCACTGGTATAACTGCCGACGTTTCCTACCCACTCGTATGGGATATCTTCAGGGCTCAACTACTGCTACTGTTTGTTGCACTGAAACTGGGCAACAAACAGATGTCCCATACGAGTGGGTACGAAACGTCGGCAGTTATACCAGTGATGCGGTTCCAGTCCGGAAGCCCAGAAGCAGCTAACATCTTTTAAATTTTCCAATATTTAATTCTTATGTTTTCTTTCGGTGCTGAATTAATATCCAACCCAACCAGTTTTTCCTATCACTCACAGTTTTGTTACAATGTGATGTCATTATAAACTAAATTAGCTGAACAAATAATGTTATAATACAAAGACAAACAAAGATTTTATTTAAGTTTAAACATGATAATACTTCTATTACACAGGCTTTATGTATTCATTGGTTTTCATTTTCTTTCCCTCTTCATCATAAAGATTCTTTTATACATTTTTTTCTTGTGAGTCGCTTGCTGAACTTCTCGGTGAAGGGACCAACAGTAGTCTCCTAGCATATTGACGATCCAGCGACTTAGATACCGTTTTTCCATCACATAGCTGGCTGATAGCTATTCGAGCCTGATGGTCTACAGTCCGGAAAGGATTTTCTTGTCTTTCTTTTCCTGTTGCTGACAGACAAGATGTGAAGGCATAGATTATTATTATTCTAACATTAATATTTTGATAAAAACATCCACCTTCCCCCTTACTAAGATCTCTGAAATTGTTTAGAAAAAGATTAGGATGACTGTTCAAAAAGCGAATTTTCAGACCCATCCAAAATTCTATCTTTTTGAACTTTTGCAGCATATTGGCTACAAAAATATAATGTGAGTTCTTATTGTTCCCAAATACTTGGTAATAGCCTGTTTTCAAAATCACAACTAGTGTACAAAACACACGCAATAAAATGTAGAGAAACTGAAATTAGATTTCGACACAATAAACAGCTGTTACTAGAGAAAAAAAACAAATTATTTTTCAATGACTCCCACTTGGATTTAAAACCACTTACATAAGCACATAATTTATTGTAACACTTTAAAGAGTATGGATAACACTGTTGAATTCATCCAAAATTTCATTTCTTTAAATGTTGAATATTGACATGTGAAAAAATTGTGGATTATACGACTTTTTTATTGTCATATTTGGATTCAGCACACTAAAAACCACAAAAATAAGGTAAATTCATTGAAAAAGTTTTTTTATTACCTGTGTTGTTTATCAAATCATAAAAATAGCGCAAAGTATTCAATTTATTTGGAATTGCTCTTTTAATTCCTGTGTTTATTTTACATTTTGTGTATATTTCAAATATATTTTTTGGAAAACCTCCTTTAACAGAGATCCTGGAAAAAAAGCGCTCCATGCGCTGTGTGTGTGTGTATGTATGCGCGTGTGTGTAACATCAAAGAGATATCAACAATTTCAACGTGTAAATCATGTCATATTATAGCCAACGGTTATATCTCGAATTGAAATATGCAGATAATAAAAAGTGATAAAACACATATAGTGTGTGTTGTGAGTGGAAATTCGCTCACGTAATATATAATAGTGAGATAGCATTGAAAATATACGTTCTTTTGAAAGACAATATATTGCATATTGTGC
This sequence comes from Dermolepida albohirtum, assembly GCA_031893035.1. Lineage (NCBI taxonomy): Eukaryota > Metazoa > Arthropoda > Insecta > Coleoptera > Scarabaeidae > Dermolepida > Dermolepida albohirtum. The sequence goes on along the minus strand of JAVIWB010003917.1, from coordinate 245,186 downwards.
GCGTACCTATAAATTCCCGTTTATATCTAGAAAATGTAAAACAAAAGAAAAAAAAATAAAATGCAAAAGCTGCATGTATTACCGTCTGACCTCTCCATTTATACTTTTTTTGGTGCTACCATTGTCGCTTTTGTCCATGAATGCCACGTCAACGCATTTTATGGTATTTGAATTTTAACGATGCTTAATTTACATAAGTTTTTTTTCTGGAGTAAATAATTTATTGCCACGCTTTCGTACTACGAAGTTTTAGGAACTTTTTATTAAAACTACAGTGTATATAACTAGTGTATAAACTAGAATTATTAAATAGAAAAACAAAGCTTGAGATGTAATAAGAGAGAAATACTAGGTGCTCAAAAGTAAGATATTATTTGTTCAGGAAATACAGTGGCTACGTGACTGACCTACTCGACTTTGTTGTGTGGTATATAAGTGTTCATAGTTGGCTGTTAAACAGCTGCACCTAGAAGAACCGAAGGAAGATCTGAGCGATGCCATCAAAACGTCGGCAGGAACAAGACACTTCCCGGGATCAAGTTATTCCATTACATAGCGAAATAATTCAAGAGTAACGATTGATTATACGACAAGAAAAAAATAAAACAAAACATGAGCACATTTCTTTCTCTTTAACCTTTTGTTTCATTTTCCTATCATCTGTTTCTAAAGCGTCCTTCCTTCTCCCTTAATACATTTTTTGTCTAATTTATATTCAGACATCCTGGCCATATGTTTCAACCATCTATCTCTTTGTACTCTCACTACTCGGGCAACCACCAATGAGGTTTTTATACGTACATATATCGTGTAGTGCATGTAATTTGTTTAGTTTTACTTATTAATATCTAAAATTAATACTGCAGTACTTTACAACTTTTTAAAAATTGTAAAAGTAATATATATTTAATGTATACTTCATTTCTCATTTGAACGGACCATTGTTTCCTATGTTTGTCTTCCTGTTTCCGCTAGTGGAACTTTTCAGGACGTTTTCTTCTTTTCCTACCTTTTTCTCTTCCCAAAAGAATTTTTTTAACTCATTCACTTTCAAAAATCCTGCCTAAATCTCTGGTTACCGTTTTTCAACTTTGTTTTCTTATTTTATGCTGATTATTCAAGTTTCGTAGTACTGTTCGCAAGTTTTATTTTTGAAGGTGATTTTTGAATATTTAAGTTAGGTTTTTGGTTTTTATTCGTTCTTCTACTACTTGTTTTCTAACATTTTTCATTCCATTTACCTCATTTGTAAGAATTACACTTAAATATCGATTTATTCCACTCTTTTTACCTTCTACTTTTCATTAAATCCGCCATTTTTAGTTTTCAACATCTCATTAACAATTGTTAATATGTCATATATTCCATTATGAAAATATTCATTATGAGCTTTTACGATGTGAAGCTAAAAAAACCACAGATTATAATATCGCAGTTTTCTAGTGGTCTATTTGACCGGGCCAAACATTGAATTGATGAGTCATCCGCCGTGCAGCCCTGATCTAACACCCTGTGATTTCTTTTCGTTCCCACACGTGAAGAATAAACTTCGTGGTCAATGGTTTTCTACGCCGGAAGAGGCAGTTGGGGCATTCAAAGCTCATATTTTGGAGACACCGCCTTCCTAGTGGCAGCAATGCTGATCGGATTGGTTTCAACGAATGCAAAAGTGCACTGATTTTCAAGGAGAATATTTTGAAAAGCAATAAAACTATTTTCTATAATAAAATTTTTTTTTCGTTTGCCAATCTCGAAATATTATATAAATGGCTACCCTCGCATAATGAAATGTTACAAGTGATTTTTATATTTTATAACGATTATTCTATAGTACTTCCCTTTTCAGAGATTCATTAAATACAAAATGAAACTAAATTTAGTAAAATGTACACATTTGCCTTTGAATGTACAATGATAATCGTAATTTTATGATTTTTCTTTTATTTTGTTACATTGGTTAGATAATAACTGTTCCTATAATGCGAAGGCATGTTAGAAAACTCTATCCTTCTCTATGTTTGAATGGTAAACCACATGCACGGTAGGCATGAGATTATAAGTTACTTTTCAAAAACTTTCTGCAAAGTACAATGTAAGAAGCGGTAAAAATCAGATTTTTTTTATTAGATAAGTACGGATATATAACGGACGATTCAAGTTCTGTCACACATCACCTTTATTTTAATATTGCTTATTAATATATGCTTTACTCACTTCAAAATTGAAAATACATAGCAATATGTAAATTGAAAAGCAAAAATCAATCTATAATCTTTAATTAATGAGGAGGTAATCTGATCATCGCCGGTAACAAATTTACTCTTTAATTTACTTAAATGAAGCACATGCCTTGTTAGAATTAATGAGTACTGTAGATAATAGAATCAGTCCCTTTTTTTATCTATAAATACTTTTACAGTTCTAAAGTAAAGGGAAAGAAAAAAAGGAGGCGCTACTTCCCAATCACTTTTCACATAATTAACGACGGTCTAATATTAAATATGTGCCGAAAAATCCACGACCCATATTTCAACAAAACACACGCATTTCAATTTCGTCCCTTTCAATAATTTTACACATACTCGTAAAAATAATTCAATGAAGGTTTTTTCAAAACTGAACTTGCCATTCAAAGCGACAATAACCAGAATTTAAATTTCCTAGTAGGCATAATAAAATATTTTATAAGCCGTACGTTCCATAGAATCCACTGTATTTTACGTTTTTCTGTTATAATATTGATTATACTATTTGTGACAAAAATTGGGTCATAGTGATTAAAATAATTCATGAAGTCATTACTAATTAATATATATTGATCTTAAAATCCATACAGTCATCATGCAACCAATTCAATTGAGAATATTTTATGACGACTCGTCAGTTAAGGTTGAACAACAAGAACCAAGTTATTAACTAAATTGTATCGTTCTTTCGTGATATTAAAAAGTTTCATAATTTGTAATTCGAGTGATAGAACTACTTCTCTTTTAGTATCGAATAATATTCAACATGGAAAAAGGATTAATCCCTTGAGAGATCCGCATAATCTAGCACACTTTAGTAATTTGAAATTTTCCCATTATTAAGGGGTCAGTCGCCTTTTACGAAATTACTTTTTTTACGGAGCATGTAATACAGATATTGTAAAATTTGCTTCTCTGTTACCATTACCGATAATTATCGTAGTAATAATAATAATATGTATACCGCGGGTGGACTCAAAAGTACCCGACCCAATAAAGAAAACACCAAAATTTTGGAAAGAAGTACATTTATTTTTCAACATAATCTCCTTTCAGCTCTATACACTTTTTCCAGCGATGTTCAATAATTTCGATACTCTTTTTATAATAAGAGCTGTCTTGTTCATCAAAATAGCCATTAACTGCCGAAATCACTTTTTCATCGTTTGAAAACCTTTGACCACTGAGCCATTTTTTCAAGTTTGGGAACAGAAAATAATCCGAGGGGGCTAAATCTGGTGATTAGGGTGCATGAGGTAGCAATTCAAGCTTTAATTTATTAATTTTGGCCATTGCAATAACGGATTTGTGAGCTGGTGCATTGTCTTGATGAAACAACACTTTCTTCTTAGCCAAATGTGGCCGTTTTTGCTTGATTTCTTCGCTCAAATGTTGCAATAGGCTCGCATAATACTCGCCGTTGACATCTTTTCTTTTTCAAGATGGTCAATGAAAATTATTCCACGTGCAACCCAATAAACCGATGCCATGACCTTGCCTGCAGATAAAACGGTCTTCGCCTTCTTTTCAGCCGATTCTCCTTTTTGAGTTAATTGGTTTCATTGTTCTTTTGTCTCGGCTGCGAAATGATTGACCCATGTTTCATCCATGGTTATGAAACGGGGTAAAAATTCTGCTTCGTTGCTGTGAAACTTCGCTAAACACTCAATTGAAACATCTTCACGACACTGTTCTTGCTCGAGTGTGAGCAAATGCGGCATCCATCTTGCACACAGCTTTCTCATGTCCAAATTTTCAGATAATATGCAATGTACAGCACTTTTTTAAATGCCTATATCTGCTAGCTCGCGCACTTTCAGTCGACGATCATCCAGTACCACTTTGTGAATTTGCTTCACTATTTCTGTCGTCACCTCATTTGGCCGACCACTGCGATGGTCGTCTTGGCAGCTCGTACGGCCTCGTTTAAACTCTGCTACCCACTATTTCACTATTGTAAACGAAGGAGCAGACTCATCCACAGTAGAATCCAGTTCAGCTTTTATATCGATTAGGCTGAGACCTTTCGAATAAAAGTATTGTATCAAGTAACGATGACTAATTTTCTCCATTTTTACAAATTCACTAAAAACGTTCACTATTGATGGCTGCCAAACAAATACTAAATAACAGGGCGTCTTAAAACTTGAAACATATGCTTTATAGATTGTGTACTTTCTAATACAGTAATATCTTTGTAACAACTACCGCCATCCCTAGGTCAGGTCGGGTACTTGTGGGACCACCCTCGTATAATACTATAATAAATCTGGTACGTAGACTTCCGCGATCGTGGTCCATATTATCTTCTTTTGGGCTTCCGGGCTGGAACCGCGTCACTGGTATAACTGCCGACCTTTCGCACCCACTCGTATGAGACATCTTCAGGGCTCAACTACTGCACTGAAACTGTTTCATGAATCTCTTTAGCGTCGTTACTTACATTGTCTATCACGGAATTACAGTTATCGTTTTTTTTTAATCACCGAAGGTTGATATATAACCCCTTTCCACGTTAATTTTCGTATTCTGTATACGTTTTTCGACAACTAGTAGCCGTAGATTTCCATGTGCTTCAACGTTTAATTATCTGTTGATGATGACAACTTAGTTGTCGAAATACGTATACAGAATACGAAAACCAATGTGGAAAGGGGTTATATATTTCAACCTTAAGTAATTAAGTTAATCAACGACAGGCTCCATCAACATTACTTGCACAGTTATCGTTATTTATTTCATATTACTCACATTCCCTATCTTCGTCCCAAGATATCCACATTTTCTTATACTATATACATTATTAGCTATATTTTGCTACTAATGAAAATTTATATGGACCGTACTACTTAAATATAAGGAATATTAAGCTGTAATGATATCTTAATTAAGTAATGACTATTAAATTTAATTCCAGGAACTAATACAAATAAACAAATCAAGTTCGTTTATTTAGACACAATTTATTTAGTATCACTCTGGTTATAAAAGTAAGTAGATACGAGATCTTCCTTACTTTACTTTACTTACCTTACTTTTCTCGCTATTTGGTCATATTAAAATAAATTGAAACAGGCCATACCAGTATTTGACCGCGGTTAAAAATTACTGGGATTATTGACTCTTATTTTATGTATATTTTTTTTCCCTAATTTTTTGTTAATGAAAAATGTACAATTCCATACCAATTGAGATTTTGTGTACGAAAGTATTATAATTGAATTTAATTGGATATCAGGTAAAAAAAAAACGAATCGAAAAGCGAAAAATTATGAAGTATCCTTTGTAAAATTAAATTCTTTTTATCTGACTGCTTTGGAATTTTGTTTTCACTCATATTTTGATTAACTTCAGTACAAATTTACCGGCTTTCCGACAAACAGGCTCATATTATTTTCATACTTGTTTATTCTGTGCCATTGGCGATGCCAATAACAAAGACAAATTTCTCATTTCAAGCAAATTAAATTAATTGAAATAATATTTTTGTTTACAGATGAATTAACTAACTTACAACATGAAAGTAACAACGCTTAATAAACTGTCCTTTTAGGTCGCACATCTGTTTCATACAAATGTTTAATGTAATATACACCATTTTTTTGATCTTCAACGAACAGTCTTAACACTATAAAATTTAGTATACATTATATGGCTGACTTTTATTAACCTCTCTTCGCAGTAAATAGAATCTTTATAGCACTAAATATGTCTATTAAAAAATTGTTTATTCAAAAGTCGACCATAAACTGGACTATGCAAAGCTCAGTACGATAATGCTAAAAAAGGAGTAGAACTTACGTAGAACTTCTATTTAACGTGACATATGGTAAATGTAAATTGAAGTTTTTTTTATTAATACTGGATATTTTAAGTTTATGTTTTTAAGTCAATATAACGAAAATAATCACGAATGCTATTTGCTACGTATTGGAATTATGTATGGAAAATAATATTATTTAAATGCTTACTTCGACTATTTTGATAAGACGTCTTTCATTTAGCCATACTCACATATAAATCTAGCTATTGGGTTGGCAACTAAGTACTTTCGGTTTTTACTGATAGAGAGCGTTGCTTTATTTTTTTGTATAACGTATGTTAGTGCTGTACTTTACCGTTTGTCGCGTGATACTAGTCACATTGACGTAACTTCAGAAGCAAGTAGTGCGTGATTTTTATCAAAGCTAGTAGTTGTGGGTTAATTTTAAATGGAGTGCAGAAACGAACATTTTCGACATATTTTACTATTTTATTTCCGTAAAGGAAAGAAAGCTGCTGCGGCTCACAAAAAGATATGTGATTCTGATGTTTACTGTCTACAATTAATAAAACTGGATGAAGCAATCAAAGAAAAACGGCCAGAATTGTCAAATCGGAAAGGTGTAGTTTTCCACCAAGATAATGCAAGGCCTCACACATCTTTGGCAACTCGTGGAAAACTATTGGAGCTTGGCTGGGAAGTGATGCCACTTCCCCCATACAGCCCTGATCTAGCACCATCTGATTACCATTTATTTCGAAGTTTGCAGAATTCTTTGAATGGTAAAACTTTCACAAATGACGATGACCTTCACTCGCACCTGGTTCAGTTTTTTGCTGATAAGGACCAGAAATTTTATGAGCGCGGAATCATGCATCTGAAAGAAAGATGGCAAAAGGTCATTGAGCAAAATGGAAAATATATAATTGTTTAAAAACTATTCTTTGTTTAAAAAAAAAGTGTTCTATTTTATACTACAAAACCGAAAGTACTTAGTTGCCAATCCAATATATTACAGACTGCGCATCGTCTCTTGTTTTTAAGATCAGGCATAGTCATACATACAATTAACGTAGACTTTGGACTTCTTCCTATGGACTTCCCTCTTTGGGGTTCTGGAAGAAAGTCCATAGGTGTACGATCGTATTACCTTGGAGGCCAGCGTATATCACCAAAATGAAGATTAACGCATGGAAAAAGCACCATTTGCAATAAATCTCGTATTTTTTCTACAGTATAGCATTTTGCTGAAACCACCTGTTGTTAGTATTCATTTAGTTCAATTCGGATTGGAAAAAAATGTATTAGCATGTTACAAAAAGGAATGTCATCTACAGTTAATACAATTACACTTGCATTTTAGATAAAGCACGATCTAATAACACCTAAAAGACACAGCGCACTGCAACCTTTCCTAAAATACATGATAATTTTGAGCTTCAGATTAAGTACAAATACTTTACATGTAACTTTAGCCGCGCTCTTTCAAACGAACCATGTCTTTCATAAGTTCTTGCAATTGCTATTCATTCTTGCACTGTATAATTTTCCATACATTGCTGTATCTATATAACTATTCCTAACCTCAAACGTTAATATCGATCGTGGACAAAATGGCGCGTAATTCAAAACTTCCGATTAATTGTAAGAAAAGCCCTTTCTAAGTCAAATCAAGTGAACCAAACATAAACCATTTAGTCTTTTGAAAAGAAGTTTTTTAATATTAAGCACTGAAACTAGAAGAAAAATATCAGAGATGGAGAAGAGTGAAAGAATAGAAAAGATAGCATAGTTAAGAACCGTGAAGAGTTATATGACTTCGCTACTAAAAATGAACCAATAGAGGTCATTGGAGAGCAATTCCAATTTTGAAAGTAGAATGTACAATTAAAATACTTTAAAAGTATTAAATGTTAATGTATTTAGTTTAAATTTTAGGAATTTGCTACTAATTTCTAATACCTCGGTTGTTTAAATTTCTAAGTAAATAATAAAAATATATTTACAATGAATAAAAATTATACGAAAAACAAAGTAAATTGTGTTCCAATAAGAAATTTCAATTTCAATAGCCCGCCATTTTAACAGTTGTCATGACTCAACCTGTAACTACAGAATAACTGAGAATATTGTTGTTGTAGCCCATAGTGTTGAGGAAAACTCAGGTTTCATTTCTTGTCGATCTTTGGAATTGGGCATTCCACAAACGACATTACAACGTATTTTGCATAAAAACTCATGTCTTAAGGTTTTTAAAGTTCAGTTAATACAAGCAAAAACAATAAAAGCCCAGGCGAAAATGGCATTTCTGCAGAAATGCTAAAAGGAGGAGGACCAGAATTGCATAAACGAATCTGTGGTTTATTGAGGAAAATTTGGAATCAAGAAAAAATACCAGAAGAATGGGGAAATGCTGTTATATGCCCGGTGCATAAAAAAGGGGACAAAACTCTTTGCCAGAACCATAGAGGAATAGCCCTCTTGGATGTAACGTACAGGGTTTTTGCACTGCTAGTTAGGAAAAGATTAAGTGTATATGAAAATGAAGTAATAGGCGAATATCAAGGGGGTTTTAGAAAGGGAAGATCCACTATAGACCAAATCTTTACAATGAAACAATTACTACACAACAGTTATGAGCAAAATCTCGGGTTACACATTCTTTTTGTAGACTACAAGCAAGCTTATGATTCTATAGTAAGGCAGAAGCTGTACGAAGCAATGGAACAACACAAAATTCCAACTAAGTTAATAAGATTGGTAAAAATTACACTGGATGAAACATGGAACAGAGTCGCGCTAGAAGGAGGCTTGTCTAGGATGTTCGCAGTAAGAAAAGGCCTAAGACAGGGGGACCCGCTGTCTACAACACTGTTCAATCTCACACTAGAGGCCATACTGAGAAAGAGTGGTATACAGACTGAAGGAATCATATACCACAGAAGACAACAAGTCATCGCTTTTGCAGACGATCTGGCACTAATCACAAGATCAAGAGGAGAGCTAGAAGTAACCGCAAACCAATATGGATTATATATAAATGAAGAAAAAACAAAATACTGGGAAATGAAAGCAAAAGAAAAGTCAAGTGAAGAGAAAATAAGGATTAAAAACAAGGGAAATAAAGAGTACCTTTTTGAGAAAGTAAGTGAATTTGATTACTTGGGCGTGACGATTACAAATAGAGCTGATGAAGATGTTGAGATAGAGAGGAGAATGTTAAAGGGTAGAAAAGCCATGGGAGCACTAAATAACATGACGAGATCCAAACTGATATCCAGAAAAGCAAAGGAAAGAATATATAAGACAGTAATCCAACCATCGGTGATGTACGGTAGTGAAACGTGGATTCTAAGCCTAAAAAATACACAAAAATTGGAAAGATGGGAAAGAAACATATTGCGTAAGATATATGGTGGCACGAAAAACGAAGACGGTACATGGAGAGGGAAAACAAACCAAGAAGTGATGGAGCTGTATAGGCAACCAAGTATAATCCACAAAATCCGAGCCCGACGAGCAAGCTGGTTGGGCCATATATATAGAATGCCTATGCACAGACATGTAAGAAAAGTATTAGTACTGGGCGAGGGTGGTAAACGCAGGAGAGGAAGACCAAAGAAGAAATGGCTGGAGGAGGTAAAGGCTGATATACGAACGCTGGAAATACCGGACTGGGAAAGCAAAACAAGGGACAGGAAAAAATGGAGGGAGATTGTACAAAAAATCGAAGCCATGGGCCTCAAGGCCTGAAGAGCTGCTCTATATATATATATATATATATATATATATATATATATATACAAGCAGTCACACCTACCAACCATCAACAACGTGATGTCTTTGCTGATTGGGTCCTTGAAATGCATCAAACTGATCCGGAATTTCATCGAAAAATCGTCTTCAGTGATGAGGCCTATTTTCACCTCGGAGGCAACGTTAACAAGCAGAATTGTCGCATTTGGGGCTCGGAAAACCCAAGAATTAGTGTTGAAAAGCCTCTCCATCCTCAACGTGTGACTGTTTGGTGCGATTTTTTTATCTAGCGGGATCAATGGACCTTACGTTTTCGAAAATGAGGCAGGGGCAACTGTTACGGTGAATGGATTGCGCTATCGAACGACGATTAATGATTTTGTATGGTCGGAATTAGCAGATATTGATGTGGACGACGTTTGTTTTCGATAAGACGGCGCTGCATGCCACACAAGGAACGATACCATCGCTCTTTTGCGTGAAAAGATTCCTGGCCGTGTGATTTCTCGAAGAGGCGATCACAATTGGCCACCTAGATCTTGTGATTTTACACGTTTAGACTGCTTTCTTTGAGGCGACGTGAAAGATACGATATATGCCAATGGCCCACAATCGATTCAATATCTCAAAGATGGAATTCGTGAAGTGATCGAGGACATATAGCCGCAAATATACGAATTGGTGATGGAAAATTTCATGAAAAGAATATGGTTCCGCAAGCGTAGTCGTGGTGGCACTTGGCGGATATTATTTTCCATTATTAATGGCATACCCTTTTCTTTAAAATTAAGTAAACATCCAATGATTTCGCCTAAAAATACTCGTTCTTTTTTTACATATCAAAATGAAACCTCTTATTGGAAGACTCGGTATGCGATCCCCAATATTATTTAATATTACGCACGTCCAATATTAATTAAATCTAATACGAAACTAATCAAGCCCACAGTGATTGCTTGTAGCTAAAGTTTATTGCATCTGAACATGCAAAACATACCAAAACGTTTTTGTAAGATACACGAGATATAAGGAGACATTATTTAATGAAACATCTCGGTTTCTCTAAGTTTTTGATTAAACTCGTCACAGAGAAACACGTGGAGCTTTATCGCGTAACACAGAAAATAATTTAATTAAATGTATTCCTGAAGTTTCTTACTTCATACATAACATAGTTTATAAACTTTAACGGAATATTTTCTCTGCCGCTTAATGCGAAGCAGTTGTTATTATATGACATTTTGCATTCACTTTATAGTCACTTTACATGTTAACTAAAGTAAAATACGTCACGTTGTTTTGCAGATATGTTAACAGAGTTCTTGCAATGATTAAACTGATATAAAGTTTGTATATATGCAACTACTTGAGTTAATATTTAGAAAACGTCGTTGTTTTGTTGGATTCTGCGGTTACCAACGTATACATATCGTAATATAGTAAGCTATCAGTAAAGTTATTACAGTGGAAATGCTGCAGTAACTTCTTGTAAAAGTTTAACTTAACATTTGCAATCTATTCTTAGCATTAAAGAAACTTAAACACTCATTTATTATGCAATATTTTAATAAATTTATTTTATACCAGAATATTGGTTATACCACAGTTCATTTTATATTACTTGTTACTGATCCTTAAACTATATATTACTGTGGGCAAAAAATAGTAAGACTTTGTTCATAATTTTTAAATTCTTAATTTATTCTTCCAAATCTATTTCGTCCCCTCAAAGTAATCCCCCCTGGCCTCAATACACTTGTGCCAACGTTTCTTCCAATTCTCGAAACAGTTGTTAAAGTCAATTTCAGGAATAGCCTTCAATGCGCGTAGCGATTCACGTTTAATGACTTCAATTGACACAAAACGGTTTCCCCGGAGCGGTCGTTTGAGTTTGCTGGATAGCCAGGAGTCACACGGAGCTAAATCAGGCGAATACGGTGGTTGCGGCACGATATTGAAATTGAAAATTTGGCGAAAAACTCACGAAGAATTAATGCAGTATGCGACGGTGCATTATCGTGGTGCAAAAACCAAGAGTTGTCGGCCTATAATTCTGGCCTCTTTTTACGAATAGCATTGCGCAAACGACGCATAATACTCAAATAGTATTCTTTGTTGACAGCTTGGCCGGTCGGAAGGAATTCGGAGTGCACCACACCTCGATAATCGAAGAAAACTGTCAACATAACCTTAATTTTTGACTTGCTTTGACGTGATTTTTTGGGCTTCGGCTCAGCTTTGATACGACATTCGGCCGATTGATCGTCTGTTTCCGGGTCATAAGCGTAGATCCAAGTCTCATCTCCAGTTATAATGCCTTTCATTTTCCCTTGATAGTCGGAAAGCATTGTTTCACAGACGTCAACGCGATGTTGTTTTTCGAAAAAAATGAGTGATTTTGGAACAAATCGTGCTTTCACTTTTCTTAGGCCCAAATAATCTTTCAAAATGCTTTTCACTGATCGTTCCGATATTCCAACGGTGCCAACAAGGTCTATGACTATTAATCGTCGATTCTCAAGCATCAATTCCTTGATTCTATTGACGTGTTGATCATCAGTTGATGTTGATGGCCGTCCTGGACGTGGTTCGTCATCATCGCGTTCTCGACCCTCTTTGAATAATTTGTACCAATCAAAAACATTTGCTCGCGACAAACAATTATCACCGAAGGCCTTTTGCAACATTCTGAATATTTCGGCACCAGAAATTTGATTCCGTACACAAAATTTAATGGAACTTTTTTGTTGAATAATTTCACTCATTGTAAAAATCGCCGAATGCACTTTTTGTACTTCAGAAAGACAAGCGTATACTAAACACTAATGATCATTTTAATGTGACATTTGCCACAGATGTCACTGACAGTTATACCAACCTAGAAAAAAAATATTTCGACGAATGGGTTTTCGCGCGAAATTTAAATTAAAAAGTCTTACCATTTTTTGCCCACAGTAGTATATATTTATCTTTATATTTTGTATTTTGTTGGGCACTTTAAATAATAGTAATAATATAAATAATAATAAAAATACAAGGACCTGGGGAGATGTAACAATTTATTGTATTTTAACATAGCGCACAGGCTAGCACTTGGATTTAACATAGACATTACAATTACATGAAGATGCTACTTCCTTTATATGTAATTATTCTCAAGGCGATTCAAATTACAAAGGGGGTGCATGCATATAAACACCCTTTTTATTTAAATAGCGGAAAGATAAAATATTTTTGCGTTCAACAAGAATCAGAGTCTCTTTAAAAGATCTTTCTTATAATTGACAAGAAAGACACATACAATCCTTATGTATATATTGTCCGTTTATAAGCATATGCAATTATCTATTCAACTAGAGGTTGTCTCCGCTTCGGACGTTCTTTTCTCCAATGCGTTGATTTGCACTCCTAACTATTCGCTCTTGAATAATTGTATATGGTGTTTATCGACCTTCACTTATAGTGACTGATATCTATATAAAATAATCACAATATTTGCACTAATACTTTTTCATAAATAATTGACAGATGCGCTTCGTATCGTGCACTTCACACACACCTTCTTCATCTTCTGTTTCGGTTGTTGTAGTGGAGCTGAACCTAGTTCTAACTCTGTCATCTTCTTGGGTATTTGAACCTGTGGTCATACTTAGAACAAAAATTAGCATGACTTGCTAATACGAGTTTTGTAGATCTTCAGTAGAAGATTTACGGGGAAGTTTTTAGTCAGTTACCGAAGTAACAATGACTGTGGCCGTCTGTGAACACCGGTGTACCGGTTAATATCGATGCTTGCAGTGTGCGGGTTTGCGTGAGTCTGGAGATTTGAAAAGCAGTTCGCCGCTAATTCTTGAATGTATTCGAGAATAGTGAGGATTGGCTGGTCGCGATGTATGACTGAATACCTTGTAAACCAAGGAGCTCCTGTTATGATACGGAGAATTTAATTTTGTATCACCTGATGTTTATTCAGATGACAATTGGGTGCGTAACCCCAAATGGGACCGCGTATGTGAATCTGGGGTGAATGGCAGATTTGTAAATAGCAGTGCGGAGTCGCATGTTGACATTATTATTATAATGTAGTAGCGGGTACAGCTGCACCAAGGCTGCAGTGCCACGGATTGCAAGTTCCTGCACGTTATCACGTGCAGGAGCATGCCAGGTGAGCTTGCAGTCCATGATGACACCTAGATATTGTGATTTTTTCTTGCCAGGGGAGCTTCGAAGGATGGAGTTGAATTTTCGGACATTCTGGCAGTCTTGGAGATTTTCTAAAAATAATGGCAGAACTTTTATTTGAGTTTTTTTTGATTCTCCATGTGGAGAATCAATCTGAAAATATGTCAACTGTGTCTTGCAATCTTTTCACAGCAGGAAGTGGCCTTCGTGCTTGTGTAAAGATTGCGGTGTCGTCTGCGTAACACACCTTCAGAGCAGAAGCGGCCTGATAAATAGATTTAATTTTGACTCGGGGTCTCTTCTCTATTCAACTCTTTTTCTTATTCCCAACTCCTTATGGTGAGTTCTGGAGCCACACCAATTACCAATAACAGTGGCATATTCTCAACACAAAGGAAATATCCTCTTCTAACTACCTGGGTTATTACTTCTACGTGCAAAAGGTAAACTTTCACAATGTACATAATATATTCTTCTCAAATTCAACCGACAATAAACATAATAGAATATACAACGTCCATAAATAAATCAATAAAATCTTTCAGGGATTACATTCAGGAAAATACAAATATATACCTAATATCTAATAGGCACAATAAGTGTCCCTAAAAGGAATATAAGCTGTATTTAGAGGACTTTCTGTTATTACTGTGTCTTAAAATGAAACTTGTACAAACATATAAATGCATTTCGACAATGCAATGCATTTATATCCCTTATATAATTAGATCTTTTCTGAAAATTACATCAATAATATATAAAGGGAAATACACCTAACTTAAAACTAAATTAATATAAATACTTCAAAGTATTAAGAACTCTGTTCTGAGAATTATCATAATACATTTGCATTTGGAAGCACCAATTAAATAACACCTTTATTTAAATGAAATTAAAAAATAAAAAATAGAAAATAAAAAATATTGTATACACCAAATTACGCGTACATACTTGTACAGTTGTAAAAGAAATCGTTTTATTAGTTTGTTTGATGCTGAAGATGCATCATAAAATGTAAATATTCAAGCAACACATTTCTATTATTATCTGTTAACTAACTAAATGCCATGTACCCTAACTTACTCTCTTTCAATTATCATTTAGGAAACCGCCCTTAAGTAGTTTAGCTAATAATTACAGTGTTGTTAAATGTTATCGTATGCCAGATTTCCTGCATACCAACATTATAAGTTTCGATTAGCTTTTCTTACCATTCATCATAAGTGTAACTTAACTACTCATGTCTTATCTTATCATTGAATAATCATTAGGGTAACCTACAGCAGGAATGACGGAACGCGAACGCGTAATAGCTCATATCGCCAAGATATCTTGCAAAAGTGGATTTTTAACTGCGACGGGTGTAAATAAATTTCTAAATCGTTTTCCTTCTTTAGATTGTACTGTAACTATAATTAAATGTGTTATTTTCAACATTAGTATTTTGCCGTATGACATGCATTGCGAAAGACACATAAAAAGCAAACGTGTTGAATACAAGATGTGTAATATCATATTATAAATTCGTATTTGATGTTATTATTATGTTAACTATGTACAACATTTCTCAATATATAGTAGACAACGATAACTTTCTGTTAGTTTTGGAGCAAATGTACTCTACATTGGAAGTTACCACCTAGTAGACAATGACAGTATAATCGAATACGAGTAAAAAACACAATTACGGAAGCATTATAAAGACGGAATTAGAAAACACAAAAGTATGTGTAGCAGTTGATGGAACTACAGATTTAAAAAACAAATCTATTGTGAACTTATTAGTACGGACTTTTGAAAGGGATAAGTCTTCATTGCACCTTTTTTTTACTACAGTAAAATATTACACAAAGGAACCACAAGTATAGAAAAATATTGTTTGAAAATTTCGTATATCATAAGCCCAAGTTGTAATATTAATTACAGATAGCGGTTCAAACATGTTTAAAGTTGGCAAAATACTAAAACAATTCTTTTCTTTACGTGATATGCTCCATACAATTCATCTGGTAGTGGAATAGATTGGGAACAATTAAAATAGGTAAATTAATAGCTTCTACTAAACAATTTGCATTCGCAAATTTAAGAATTCTTGTCCGGGTATTCTTCTTCCACTTCGGCCAGTGTTAACGAGATAGGAAACAGCCTCAAGCAATAATATACTACGAGAAATCGTTTTACATTGTTAAACCTTGTATTTTGAAATTAAATTCAAAAGAAGTTCAAGCAATTCCATTAAACCACTAACTACTGCTTATAACTTTGGGAATATTCCTTGTATATACTGGCACTTCATTTGTACCCAATAGCTTTTTAGATAATTGCAATTTTCGTACTTTCAAACATCTTTAAATGTATACTTTAATATCATGCATTGTGGTGCTTTCGACTATAAAGTGATCATCCAACGATCACTTTTCCCGACAAACTTTTCTCAAAAACACTGCATTATACTTATTTATAACAAATTTTTGCCCTATTTAAGTTCTGCAATCGAATATACTATAATTGTTTTCTAGTTCTGGAACAGATGCTAATCGTCAGGAGCCAATTCTGATGAATAGCGTGGATGTGGAACAATTCCTAGCGCAATCTTTTTAAAATAACCTTGATTCTTGGTGAGATATGAGATCCTGCATTGTCCTGTTGCAATAACTCACGCTAATGCAACTTCTCAGGCTATTTCTCCAGCTTCAGCCGTAATGGACTAAATAAAATATTAGAATAATATCACTAAAGTAAAGTATTCATGATTCACCAGTAGTTAGTATCCGCTACCACAGTTGGTATCGGGCTAAAAGTTCCTAAAATTGAAGGTATATATTAGACATGTTGGGTTTCTTTTCCGATCTCAGCAGCGTTGGATCCAGCGAGCTGAATCTTATCCATTCCCAAATACTTGTATATCTCATGATCTTGTCGTGTACTTACTAATACACTAACACTAATTTTATGAATACTTATTCGCCTATTATCTTTGAGTAGATTCTTCACGGCAGCAAACTTTTAGAGAGGTCACTAGCGGATCGTTTTCTAGTAATGCTTTGCCAGATTTAAAATAATTGACCCGTCGATAGACAGTACTTTTAAAATCTGCGGCCTTTCCAAATACTGAACTGAAGTTTTCTGTCTTTAAACAAAAAAAATAGTTCTTTATAATTTAACTGCGTCTATTATGGTTACAAAATCGGTAGTACGAAAATATGGATATATCAGTCAAGTAAATGAAGTGGACTAAGCAATTTTGCACGGAATAGTTGCGTGGACGTGTCAAAACTTGTTACTGACCCATAGCGTGACCTATAGGATTTACGTAATTGAATTAGGGTCATATTTTTAAAACTTTGGGAACATCCTTCGTATATACAAGCGTTTCGTTTATACTTCATAGCTTTTCAGATATTTGCATAACTATTACAGGAAAATGATGTTTTTCAGAGATATTATATAGAGATTGTTAATTTGTAAAATTCAAAATGACCTAAATCAATCAAAAAAATATCGAAATCTTAAAGACAACTCCATTTTTTTTTTTTGAAAACATGAAGTGGCTGTTTCTAATTAAAGTTTTTTCTATTGGGTTATAGCACACAAAGCAAAGGAGAATATACTCGTGTGTTTCAGCTCTATTAATTAAAAACATAATAATAAAAACACAATTGACTATTTTAGAAGGCAACCCTTAAGCCCGTAGACTGCAATTGGACTATTATGTACAAAAGTTTTCGAATGCTTTCGACCCTTCTGCATTTCTACAGAATGTTTGTGGAGTTAGAGATTGTTAAACTTTCCTTATAAGCGAACCGATTTTTCTGCATCTCCAAGCATAATATTTAGTGTCACAACATCTATAAAACAAAGATATGAGGGTAGTCCGAAAAGTTTCTAACACAAACGAGTAATTCCTTTTTCAAATTCAATTTTATTTGTCAACATAATCTCTTCTATGTGTATATACTTCCTACCTATACTTCCATCTGTTTAATCCGTCCAAATAGTAATTGGCATCTTTTCCTATAAGATATACGTTTACTAATGTGATGTCTTGATTCGATGAAAATCTCTGTCCTCCAAGCGAAGCTCTGAGTCTGAGAAACAGAAAAACGTCGCTGGACACAAGAGTTGGTGTAGTTTTGATAAATAAGGTAGGTGGTCAATCATTCGAATTTCAATTCATGAATTTTTACCATGGTAACCATCTAAGTATGCGACGGTGTGTTGCTCTGGTGAAAGAAAACTTTCTTTTTCTTCAAATGCGATCGTTATTCCTCAATTTCAACCTTTTGTTTGTCAAGTAATGATGCATAGTATATCCCTGTTATTGTTATCTTTTATCAATAATTGTTCGATAGTTAATTAACACAACTCCATGACAATATCAAAAAGTAGTCACCATCACTCTCCCAGTCAATGGAAAAGACCCTTTTTCGGAATCTATGCATTTATCACAACCCACTGTTTCGACTGTTTCTTGGTTTCAGGAGTGTAGTAGTGTATCTAAGTTTTATCTACAGTTATTAATCGACGCAAAACTTATTTTTTACATTTTTACAGAAACACTAACATTGACTTGACACAAACAACTGGGTATATAATATCCCTGAAAAATATCATTTCCCTGTAATAGTTATGCAAATATCTCAAAAGCTATGATGTAAAAGTGAAATGCTTGTATATACGAGGAATATTCTCAAAATTTTAAGGGGCTATGGGCCTGTTTGAAGTCTCGACACGTCTACGTAACTATTCCGTTCAAAATTGTTTAGTTCACTTCACTGACTTGACTGATATATCCATACTTTCGTACCACCAATTTTGTAAAAATAGTAATCGCAGTTAAATCATAAAGAACTATCTTTTTTCTTTTGTTTAAAGTCTGAAAACGTCGGCTCAGTATTTGCAGAGTCTGCAAATTTTAAAAGTATTTTCTATCGACGGGTCAATCATTTTCTGACAAAACATTACCAGAAAACGATCCACTAATGCACTCTCGATCACTGTAAAATGTTTGCTGCCCTGAAGAATCCACTCAAAGATAATAGGCGAATAAGTATTCATTGTTCAAATTTTCAGAAGTATCATTCAACGCATGCGCATTTACATTACCATAGTATTTTTGTCGAGCAACTCCCTACTCATGTTCAGACTTGAAACTTTCCCAACTGCTAATAAATCTTTTCCTTCACATGAAATGTTCAGTTAACAATTTAACATTAACCTTTAGCTTCATTTTAACTTGTATATGTTGAATATCTGTTAATAAAAGTTGTGAATTTTTAGGAAATTTCGGGGCTTTTAATTTACTGAATATAAGAGGTGTGCGAGTACCTTTTTATGCAATTATATTTTTGCATGCTCATCGTTTTGCTTAAAGCATAAAATACATTTTTGTCCTATATGTGATGAAATTTATATTGCTATTGTACAAATGCAAAATATACTTTAAAGCGACTGAACTCTGCACATGAACATTAAAAATTCATCATAATATTATACACATTGTCGTGCATATGTGAGAGTTATAAGTATATTTATGTAACAAAAAGGACGTCTCCCTTTTTCAGCTTTTAATGTACAACACCGTTGCGCATGAGTCCCATAATTCTTTACGGTTATGTTGATTGTGCATTACTGCTTTATTTTATGTCTTGCATTTAACTTCGCGTAATGTACCATATGCGTCGGGGTTGGTAAACTTTACATAATACACATCCGATTTTATAACTTGCCTCTTCGACAGAAAATGCTAATATTAGCGAAGAATATATGGTAAAACTTGGAAATTTGTGTAGTTGGAAGTCTACTTTTCCTATATTAAATTTCGCAGTTCATATTGTATAAGTATAAGTTACAACAAGTGTTCTAGTTAATGAAAGAACGTTGGAAACAGCTCTTCAAAAACAATAAGTGCTTTATTTGATGTCGTTCGCTATTTACTCATAGTTTCATGACAAATATCAGACAAAGACAATGAAGCTTTATTATAATAAAAGTGACTTACAAATATTACAACTGAGAAGAAACGATATGAAAACTTGAATGGAAAACAATTCCGAGAGAGACTGAAATTACACTATTTGTACTCATGTACACTGTATCTCTCTGTATAATCAAATTTTCGATTTTCATTAAGACTTATCTTAATATATGTATATAAATACATATAGCTCATTTAAGAAAATTAAATATATATTTCAAATTCGACTTAAAAACAGAAATCGACAAAAAGTTTTCATTTGAAAGTAGGATATTTAAATTGAACAATAGATGGATAAGGAATTCATGTAGTTTATTTTTATATATTAAATACTGGTATTTAATGTAAGATTTAATTCCAAAAGAAAATAATGACATCCGAAGTAATTACAAAACTAAATTTGTAAGGTTTTAAAAGTGTAAGTGCAAGCGTGATGACGCCACATCAAGTACGACAGCTGTATTTTTTTATCAGATTTCCACCCAGGCTTGATGACTTTTTCGATATTCATGGGATTGTCTACCTTCACTGGGTTCCTGAAGGTCAAACTATTAATCAACATTACAACCTTTATGTTTTTGCTGAACTCCGTGAAAGAATAAGGAAAAAAATGACCCGAATTGTGGAAGGGCAACTGGCACTGGCTCATTCCGCATTATCAGTCAAGAGGTTTCTAGCCAAGTACAGCATTCCAGTGCTAGACCATCTGGCTTATTCACCGGACCTTGCGCCGTGCGACTTCTATCTGTTTCCTAAGATGAAATCTGAATTAAAGGGAACAAAATTTGAGTCCGTTGAAGCTGTGAAAGCGAAAGCAGGGCGCGTCCTGAAGGAGCTGACACAAGCAGACTTCCAGCACTGTTTCGAACAATGGAAGATATGCATGGAGCGTTGTAGGGATAGAGGAGAGGTCTATATACAAGATTATAGTAAGTAAATATATTGTATATCAACTCAAAATAAAATGTTTTACAGCGTCAGTCTCGTTATTTAATAGTCACACCTCGTATTTCTCAATAAGACTTTACTTAAAATTCGTAGCGACCTGCATGGTTATAATACCAGAACCAAGAACAATTTGGTTATTGCTGCACACACGTTCACTGTTCACAAAAGGTCCCACATACATATGGGTGGTCGTCTATATAACTTTGTTCCGGATACTATAAAGAATGTTAGTAATTACCAAATATTCAAAAAAAATTAAAGCTTTATTTAACTTGAAAAGTTTATTATTCGGTAGGACTATTCTTTTCGGACCATTAGTTATCGTTGTTTTCTTTTATTAACTGAAATTTATTTTTTTTGTATTTTTTATGTTTTCCTTTTGACAATTTTACACTGTTGCAATATTTTTGCTTACATACTATTATGTTTTTTTATGACATTTCACATGTGAATGGCCAACGTGATTAATAAAATATTATATTATTACTATTATTGTATTGTTATTTCATATTAATATGTACCATACACATTACGTGACATTTGAACCAAGTCAACTGTAAATAAGAGTAAGCTGCCGAAAGAAATTCATTGGCAGTAGGAGAATCACTTGCACTAATTTCATTGCTTCTGCCTCTGGGAATTATTGCACGATTTTATTATATTTCTGCAACCTTAGTATGCTAGCTGCAATTAGGATTTAATAATATTTTCTGTTCAGAAATTTGTATTGGTTTGAATGCTACTGTTTTGTGTACAACGATGACGCACATATTCTATCTTTATTTTCATTAAAATTATTTTAGAAAGCAGCAGAATTTATTACATTTACAAATACACAATGGAAAACGTGTACAACGGGATTACAGATTCGCAGTCACAATGACCTGAAGGACAGCTCTGAAGACGAACAAAGCTTTTATTTTGGCATTCACCGGACTCCATGTGTGCGTTCAATCCTCAAAGGAGAATCGCGCGTCTCTCATCCAATCCCTTATCTAATCTTTCCGCTGTATATGTTTACCGAATGGGTACATTAAATTTGGCCCTAAACATGAACTTAAATTTTATGATAGCACGCCATGGGATGGGTTGGGATCTCCCTTTTTGAGCTTTATATACGCGTTCTAGTCGCTATATTGCACAAAATAAATACTCGGGACTATTTTATTCACTGCGCCTGGTATTTGTAATTAATTTTATGCTTAAAGTTAGATGAAGTAAAGTTTACTCCAACTGTTATTATGCGAAATATATAATACGGTACAAAACTAAGCATACTCTATAAATTACACACGTACACACACATGTTCACATGTGTGTATGCCTTTTATCATTATATTCTATGCACGGATATTCTAGGAATCCTTTTGTATTGCGTTCAAAATTAAATTCCTGTTATTTAGGTACTTTACCTAATTTATAAAACTATTTATGTGAATATAGTGTTGTAGAAATATTCTGCAAATGCGTATGTTACAGTATTGTGCGAGTTAAAACGAGCACGCGTCAATTTATTTTAAATATCGTTTATTAAAATAAAAAAAATATATCTATTACTAGTTTTAATGTTAATCAATAGGGGTATCTCCCTCTCTGGGCTTTGTTACAGCTTGAAATCATTTCGGCGTAGCATCTAATTAGATTTTTTAATTCTCTCTGATTTTATCATCTCGGAACCACATCTGAACAATAGCTTCATTTATCTTAGTTCCTGCACGAGGGTAGTCGTTTATATTCCGGGAAAAACAGATAAAAAAAATTTTTTTATTATCGAAAATAGTGCTTTTCAAAATATTCTCCTTGAAAATCAATGCACTTTTGCATTTGTTTAAACTAATCCGAAAAGCATTGCTGCCACTGTGAAGGCATAATATGAGTTTTAAATGCCTCAACTGCCTCTTCCGGCGTAAAAAACCGTTGACCACGAAGTTTATTCTTCACGTGTGGGAACAAAAGAAATCAAAGGGTGCTAGATCAGGGCTGAACGGCGGATAGCTCATCAATTCAATATTTTCCCCTGTCAAATATTCAATCGTTTGAACCGACCTGTGAGAGCTCGCATTGTCATGGTGAAGAATGATCTGTCGTTTTCGGTTTGTTTTCCTTATTTCTTAAAAAACTTTTAGCAAACAAATAGTTGTGTACCATTCGGAATTGACTGTTCTACATCTCTCTAAAGGCACGGTTGCAACTTGACCGGTTTTTCCGAAAAAACAGGCGACCATTTGTTTTCATGTGCTTCGAGCGCGAATGAATAACTATTGTTGGTTTTGGCTCATCTTGGAATACTCACACAGTCGACTGCTGTTTACTATCAGACTCAAGATTCATCATCTGTGACGACTTTATAAATGTTCTTTGAAGCACCGCCGTTGTATTTTTTGTGCATTTCTTGGCACCAATCGACGCGAATCCTTTTTTGAGTGTTTGTCAAATGATGTGGTACAAACATGAACATAGCTTCATAACCGCCAAATGTTCATGCAGGAGCTTATGCACGCTGGTGTTACTAATACCTAGAGATGCCTCGATCTCACGATATGTCACATAACGGTCTTGCATTATCAATTCAGACACTGCGTTAATGTTTTCCAACACAACAACATTGTGGGACGACCTTCACAAAATTCATCGTCCAAAGAACGCCGCCCAAGTTTGAATTCACTATACCAACGACATACTGTGTTTTCGATTGTGCTTTGTCACCATTGTCAAAAGTAGTAAACTTCACTATGCGATCATCGGATCGGAAGCAACACTAACAGTGTTGTCAGTTTTTGAAATATAAACGGCTACCCTTGTATTACTAGTTTTAATATTACTCAATAGGGATATGTCCCTCACTGGGTTTTATTACAGCTTGAAATCATTTTGACATAGTATCCCATTAGGCTTTTCAATTTTCTCTGATTTTGCCATCTCGGAACCACATCTGAACGTTAGCTTCATTTATCATAGTCCTTGTTGTATGGTCCATTTTCAGCAATTTGGCTATGCATGTAGACCACAACTTCTCCTGAAGGAAATTTTGTGCGCTTTGGCTGTCAACGGTACGGATCGTGTGCGGAATTCGTTTCGCACGGGTATTTTGCCGTAGTTTTCTAAGTGCGACATTGTTCAAATATCTGCTGATGACGTACACAGAATACGAAAATTAAGGTTAAAGGAAAAGGGTTATAAATCAACCTTCAGTGATTAAACACAAGTTCTCTATTGGATTAAGATCCGCTGAGTTTCCATGCTAATGTACAAAAGTTGCTCCTTAGGACGAATTTTGTTCAGTATCCCTACACGAAAGAAAGTGTTCTTCTATTCAATGAGCATATGTATATATATATATATATATATATATATATATATATATATATATATATATATATATACAATTTCTTTCATCAAAACCAGCATCAGAAGCTTCTGTTTTAGATCTTACCGCTTTTTTTCTCCCTCTCAAAGCCGTCTGCGGATTTTAGAACCCTAAATTTCCACTCCACTTGTTCCTAAATCTTACTGAAGATCATTACCTGTCTTTCTAGGGTTTGATTTCTATATTCCGATGGAAGAGTAAATTTCGATGTCATCCACACATTTAGTATTGGACAATGTAAAAGCGACAGAGCAAATAAAAAAGAGGCGAAATATGAGCCTTTTAGGACTCCATCTAGTGGAAAGAGAGTGCAAACTGCGTAACAAAAAATGAAATCTAAATCATTATCAATGTAAATTGAAGTCAATTTCGCCACAAAGACCAAGTTGTTCACTAGTAAACTGGAACATCTTGTAAATTTTATAGTTTTGTATTGTTAAGAAGTTCCATAATAAAAAGGAGCTCAGTTCCACTATGTTTATAATTCAGTGGACATACATACTTTTGCTAGTTACAACTAAAGGGTGTTTCAAATTGTGCGGTTTTCTTTAAGAATAAATAAAATATAGATGGCGCACTGAATTTGTCTGGGTATGTGGGCATTTAAAAAGTGTGATGTATGACATTTATAAAAATGGCTTCGTACACGGTACAACAACGCGTTCAAATTGTTGAATTATTTTATGAAAATCAGCGTTCTGTAAAAGTTTTTAGAGTTTTAAGAGTTTTTAGAAAATTACGTGAATTTTATGGTTTACATAATCGTCTATCTGAAAACATTATTGGTCGAATTATTAAAAAATTTCCGGTTCCGTGGAAGATCGAAAAAGTGAAAAATACAGTCGTAGTGGTCGTTCACAAGAAAATATTGGTTTGGATCGTGATCCTGTTGCTGAAGATCCTGAAATGTCCATTAGACGACGTTCACAACAACTTGGACTAAGTGGATCAACAACATGGCGTATTTTACACAAGTATTTAGCTCTGAAGGCATATAAGGTTCAAATAACACAGGACCTGAAGCTATTAGATCATTTCAAACGTCGTTCATTTGTGAATTTCATCAGTGAACAACCAGCTGATTTTTCTCAAAAAATAATGTTTTCCGATGAGGCACATTTTGAACTTGGTGGTTATGTTAATAAACAAAATTGCCGTGTCAGGGGTGAGGAAAATCCACGAATTATTCACGAGAAACCTATGCATCCTAAACGAGTTACTGTTTGGTGTGCATTATGGTCAGGTGGTGTAATTGGACCTTACATCTTTGCAAATGCTGCTGGTGAAGCTGTAACTGTCAATGGTGATTGATATCGTCGGATGATAACCGAACTTTTGTGGCTTGAATTAATGAATATTAATCTAGAGGATATGTGGTTTCAACAGGGTGGCGCTATACCTCACTTTGCACACGAATCAATTAATTTATTCAGAGAAAAATTTCCTGGACGTGTAATCTCAAGAAACGATGATGTTAATTGGCCACCAACATCATGTGATTTGACACCGTTTTACTATTTTCTTTGGAGTTATGTGAAAAGACACGTTTATAAAAACAATCCACAATCAATTTCTGCTTTGAAAGATGAAATTGTTCGTGTCATTGGTGAGATCGAGCCTCAATTATTTCAAAGTGTCATTGAAAATTTTAACAAAAGAGTGGACGTCTGCGGAGCTGCTAGAGGAGGTCATTTGGCTGATATTATTTTTCGTATATAAATGTCATAACTAATACTTCATTTACAAATAAAAAGTTTATGAAAGTGAATGCAAATTATGTTTTATTCATTCTTTAAGAAAACCGCGAAATTTGAAATACCCTTATGTAGTTGTCTCTAGACACCTCTATGCTTCTTAAATAATTTTCGGTTTACGTATATGGATTACGAGGAAAAAGCGTTTACATACATCTTTCAAAAGTCCTTTTATATTTGTATTTTTCAATATAGTTTTATGCGTCTCCACAAAACATCGCTGAATAACATTTCCCCGACAAGGGATTACTGTTGTCCGAAAAACAAATTTACCCAACTTCGCATATCCGCATCGGACGTCGGCGACGGACGTTGTAGGTGTGTGGGACATATATTCAATAACCTCGAAGATTTTTATCATTCAGTTATTTGGTTGATCTGTGACTGTTGTTCCTCGAAAACATTTGCCATTCAAGCGGATCCGAGAGGACGGAAAACAAAACCGACACCGTCGGTCGGGAATATGAAGATAAATGTTGGAAAACACCTTCGATATAACAGGGTAACAGCCTGTTCTGATCGACTCGTGCGTCTAAGGGACACGCATATACACACATCTGTTCCAGACACTCACGGGCAAAGGAAACTTTTCCGATGTCAACAAACTCTACCATTTTTCCTTTTTTTTTTTGTTTTATATGCGGACTACATTATGGAAACGGAAAATATTTTCCCGTATGATTTA
The DNA here is from genome assembly GCA_031893035.1 of Dermolepida albohirtum. Taxonomy (NCBI): domain Eukaryota; kingdom Metazoa; phylum Arthropoda; class Insecta; order Coleoptera; family Scarabaeidae; genus Dermolepida; species Dermolepida albohirtum. The sequence continues at coordinate 218,508 of JAVIWB010003917.1, read as the reverse complement.
TTCTTTAAGAGAAATGTCAATAAGAATTTATTGAAATGGCACAGTATGTGCTCGCTGGATTATGCGAAATGTTTTGCCCATTTTGTATTCATGAGGTTTATGATAAGGAAATAGATAGTCCAACCAATCAACTAGTCAATGTCTGCGATATTTATTACGTTGTAATAATCAAAATTTTTTTCTCTATTTTTCCCTTCTAAAATATTTTTTTTCGAAGGCTTTTAATTATATTTTAAACCAGACTTACTTTAAATTTAATATCCTTAATAATCATTAGTTACGATGGACTTGTTCTCATATTTTCAAACGGGGCAATTTTTAATTTCCATACAATTTTCTAATTAATCTTTTTTAAATCATGTTTCGTTTGTTTTTATGATACAAGAGGGGGTATAGCTGCATCACGGTGCAGTGCCACGAATTGCAAGCTCCTGGACGTGATAACGCCAAGTTAGTTTGCGATATATTATAGCACCTAGATATGTTACATTATGTTGCTAAGGAATGTCCTTTTGATACATCTGGAAGTTCGAAATGTCTGGAAGTTTTGAAGATTTATTGAAAAAATGACTAAACTCTTGTTGGGATTGATATTGATTCTCCAAGAGGAGTGGTCTCCGCACCTTAATAAAAATAGTCATCTTCTATGTGCAGCACGAACTGCACGTCGTGGAGAGCTCTAGCACCGTGGAGGTAGATGCTAAATAAGGTAGCGGACATTGGTGATTCTCGAGGAGCCTCTGCTAAGATCAGTTTAGAACAGGACAGGTATTAGTCGAATAAGGACATAAGGGAGACCTTCTTGCCAGACTCGGTCAAAGGCCTGAGCGATATTTAGAAAGAAGGCTGTCGTGGTCGTTCTTTGGCTATAATCGTCAGTGATATAATTTACTACCCGATAAATTTAATCTGTCGTGAGTGAGCATTTCGGAATCTAAATTGTTCATTTTGAATAAGCTTTTTCTCCTCGACTTCTTCAGTCAACCTGGTAAGGATGATTCTCACCAGTAACTTGACCAGCACTGGTAGCAAGATGATAAGGCGATAGTTCTGCGAGAACTTCGGGACCTGATATATATTGATAACAAACTTGTTCTTAAAGAAAGCCTTACATAAGTCACATTTGTTATGTGATGCTAAGACTTATATTTATAAAAAACTTTTCTTTTAAAGAGGGCCTCATTTGCGATGGGATGCTAAAACTTTTATTATAGGTATACTATATACTATCTAGTATAAACACTATTTAGTATAACTATATTTATAACTGGTAGAAATTGTTTGGACTTACCCGAGAATCATTGGGTGAGACTTTCAGGACGATCTATTAAGCTTCAGATGTGAGCTTTCTTGTTTTAATCATCCCTAATAGGCATATCATCGACCATTAACAACACGATATAAAATATTATGTTCTTTAGATAAACACGAACCAATTTTCTGTGTGGATTTTTCCAAAACACTTTCATGCAGCTTTGACCTTTCTCGATTGACTTTCGATTGACGATCTATTAAGCTTCAGATGTGAGCTTTCTTGTTTTAATCATCCTTAATAGGCATATCATCAACCATCAACAACACCACATAAAATATTATATTCTTTACATAAACATGAACCAATTTTCTGTGTGGATTTTTCCAAAACACTTTCATGCAGCTTTAACCTTTTTCGATTGACTTTTTTGTGTGTTGAAGCTGTTATAATAGCCTACTGCTTGTTCAGGGAAACATGCAAGGCGTCAATTTATTAAGTCAATAAATATTTATTATTAATTAAAAATACGTTTTTTTTACGTTTACGTTTTACGTATTTTTATACCTATCTGATAGTTTAACTTGTACTCCTTAAAATTTTTATAATAAAAATGAAATACACTCGAACACTCGACCTAAATCATACAAAGAACCTTTAGGGAATTCTATTACAAGAAAGTATGTACATGTTCATAATAGGTAATAATGTCAACGAACCTGCATCTGGAATGTACTAGCATGAAAAATGGATTTTTAAAGTAATTGGAAATATCTAGTATACATTGTTAACTTCAAATCTAATTACAAACTACTTTTTTTCTTTTTAAAACCCTTTCTCTTAATTATCGAATTTAATATTTAATTCTGTAATGAATATAGGCATTTTATTAAGAGTATACAAGCCTTAACAAAATAAGAATTTATAGGTAGATCTACGTATCCTAGTTAATCGCTTATTTAGTAGTCGAGTATACATTGTTAACTTCAAATCTAATTACAAACTACTTTTTTTCCTTTTTAAAACCCTTTCTCTTAATTATCGAATTTAATATTTAATTCTGTAATGGATATAGGCATTTTATTAAGAGTATACAAGCCTTAACAAAATAAGAATTTATAGGTAGATCTACGTATCCTAGTTAATCGCTTATTTAGTAGTCTAGTATACATTGTTAACTTCAAATCTAATTACAAACTACTTTTTTCCTTTTTAAAACCCTTTCTCTTAATTATCGAATTTAATATTTAATTCTGTAATGAATATAGGCATTTTATTAAGAGTATACAAGCCTTAACAAAATAAGAATTTATAGGTAGATCTACGTATCCTAGTTAATCGCTTATTTAGTAGTCTAGTATACATTGTTAACTTCAAATCTAATTACAAACTACTTTTTTCCTTTTTAAAACCCTTTCTCTTAATTATCGAATTTAATATTTAATTGTGTAATGTATATAGGCATTTTATTAAGAGTATACAAGCCTTAACAAAATAAGAATTTATAGGTAGATCTACGTATCCTAGTTAATCGCTTATTTAGTAGTCTAGTATACATTGTTAACTTCAAATCTAATTACAAACTACTTTTTTCCTTTTTAAAACCCTTTCTCTTAATTATCGAATTTAATATTTAATTCTGTAATGAATATAGGCATTTTATTAAGAGTATAAAAGCCTTAACAAAATAAGAATTTATAGGTAGATCTACGTATCCTAGTTAATCGCTTATTTAGTAGTCTAGTATACATTGTTAACTTCAAATCTAATTACAAACTACTTTTTTCCTTTTTAAAACCCTTTCTCTTAATTATCGAATTTAATATTTAATTCTGTAATGAATATAGGCATTTTACTAAGAGTATACAAGCCTTAACAAAATAAGAATTTATAGGTAGATCTACGTATCCTAGTCAGTCGCTTATTTAGTAGTCTAGTATACATTGTTAACTTCAAATCTAATTACAAACTACTTTTTTCTTTTTAATACCCTTTCTCTTAATTATCGAATTTAATATTTAATTCTGTAATGAATATAGGCATTTTATTAAGAGTATACAAGCCTTAACAAAATAAGAATTTATAGGTAGATCTACGTAGCCTAGTTAATCGCTTATTTAGTAGTCTAGTATACATTGTTAACTTCAAATCTAATTACAAACTACTTTTTTCCTTTTTAAAACCCTTTCTCTTAATTATCGAATTTAATATTTAATTCTGTAATGAATATAGGCATTTTACTAAGAGTATACAAGCCTTAACAAAATAAAAATTTATAGGTAGATCTACGTATCCTAGTTAATCGCTTATTTAGTAGTCTAGTATACATTGTTAACTTCAAATCTAATTACAAACTACTTTTTTCTTTTTAATACCCTTTCTCTTAATTATCGAATTTAATATTTAATTCTGTAATGAATATAGGCATTTTATTAAGAGTATACAAGCCTTAACAAAATAAGAATTTATAGGTAGATCTACGTAGCCTAGTTAATCGCTTATTTAGTAGTCTAGTATACATTGTTAACTTCAAATCTAATTACAAACTACTTTTTTCTTTTTAATACCCTTTCTCTTAATTATCGAATTTAATATTTAATTCTGTAATGAATATAGGCATTTTATTAAGAGTATACAAGCCTTAACAAAATAAGAATTTATAGGTAGATCTACGTATCCTAGTTGATCGCTTATTTAAGTTGATTAAAAGTCATAATTATACTCAATTATGTTATTACATACCATCGGTTTGTACTTGAATGTATATGTAGCTACTGAATTGGGAAAATTACCCCAGTAAATTGAGTCTATGTATAGATATGTGAACGCGGATTAACTTCTGTATCGCGTGCTGCGTAATTTGCTAATGAATATGAAATAATCGTTCTAAAATATTAAAAACTTTAAATAAGTATTGGAGTAGAAAATATACTTGATGATTACTTAAAATATTTTCGATTGGTATGGTAAATCAAAAATTAAATGAATGGAAAAATAAATACTTCATTATTTTTAAGAGATAATTGTGTAGGTTGTGAAATTTCATAGGCTTTTCCAGGTGGTGTGGTAAACGATGCAATCTTCTTCTATATTTAGTAGTGCGGCTGTTATAATGACACAAATTCTACTGTTCATGCTGTCGACTTTTCGGGAGTTTTAATCTGTCAGCGAATCCTGAAAAGTTCACATTATTAACAGAAATACATCGATTGATGTATTTTTAATTGTTACGGTTTATTTTTCATTTAGAACAATTTCGGAGTCTTGTATATTTATTTATTTGTTAAAAGAACCCCGTCGTATTATATATAAGGGACGCCTATGGTCGTTGAAGAAGGTTATGTGGAAACACATATGTATTTAGGATATCGTATTCGTTTTAAAGTTTTAAAAATATCTTTAAATAAATATATTTCGGCGTACGTTTGCATCGACCTTGATTTTGTTGATATCAATGAACGCTTTTTGTGATGAGCAGGTGTTCTTTTAGCAAATGCAAAAACATCCCCCCGTTCGTTTTACTTGCCCTGGTCCGAGACAATCTATCTATATCGTTGGCATTTGATAACTAACTTCGTAGAAGGGTAGACGTCGAAATTCGACTTCGTTCTTTTTGATCAAATAAGAGTCTCATTCGTGAGCTAAGTCACCATTACCGCATAAATCATCTTAAGAGCCCGTTTACCATCGACAGGTATGTGTCAGCCAATTAATTAAACCTATATGTACAGACCCTTATTCGTAAATGTTGTTTTAGAGCTTCTTTTATGCCGTGATTTCTAGGGCAGTATTGCTCATAAAGCACCGGCGATAGGACGTCGATCCGCTGCGACTTTGGAATTCCGGATCTCGGTGGCGGAACCCGAATCGTACTCCAGCTTCTGGGAGCGATAAGTAGCCCTTTTGATATTTTTTTTGTGGGTTTTACCACATTGTAATTAAAACTTGAAAGAATTAAACATATTCCGTGGAAATATGTTGATTAACACTCTAAGTGTAATGTGATGTCTTTTTTTGTGTTCTGTTTGATTAAGGGTAATTGACTTCGTAGGATAGGTTAATTTGATTATTAAGTCTAAGTGAATTTATGTAGAATAAGTCAACTTGTTTTTCTTTTGTGTAACTTCTATATATATATATATCGGGGAGGCTCAAATAGTTATTGTGTAAAAGTTAAATATAATAATCCTATTATTAAATTAAATAACATACTATCGTTCATTACAAAACATAATTGTTATAACTTGCTTTAAAAATATCTTAATATTAAGTAAATTACCTAATAAATTTGTATATAATAAATACACATGCACTGGGTTTGAATCAACGTATCCGACATCACATTTTGTAAACAGGGCAGCTCAAGGTCTATAGAGCTACGGCCTTGGGAAAAACGGAAATAACAGAAGCCACCATTTTGCTCTTGGCGCCCCTTTCTTTTTTTGACATCCTAGCTCAATACTGAGCTTGCGAACCCCGACCTCCGCAACAGTAGCCGGCATTTTCTGTTTGTTGCCCAGACTTACCCAAGCTCCTCCGAGCGGTCGTTCGCGACCCGCAACAATTTGCTCGTGTACAATCAGCAAGCACGTAGCATATTACAACGGAATCTTTGAGGAAAACTGTATCATGTTTAGAGATTATTTTAGAAGTATTTAAAGAAACGACTTATTGCCAGTTTTAGTATGTACACTGGTGAAAATTTTTTGGAACGAATTTCACCTCATCGATTTTAGAGATATTTAACTGCAAAAACGAGTGGAGTTTATCAAAAAACCGAGTTGTTTGCTTCCGATTTGGGGCTAAATGTCCACAATAATAGAATTTTAACTTTCTTCTGCTCTTATTTTACACGAAGTTTCACGAAGCGTGAAATAAATTCTGTTTTCACCCGCCATAGAAAACTCCACATTAACAACGAAATGAGAATAAGTAAGTAATAATAATAAATCAAATTATCACCATTCATCTTAGTACATAGGCTGTTGATACTATTTCAAAGTGTAGGGTATTGAGTGAAGAGAAGAAGGAGCTATTGGAAAAATCAGTGATGTCGTTCAATACAAAACTATTTTGTTTCATACAGTCTTACCATTTTACCATTAAATTGAGGTCATATATAATTACAATTCAAGAGATGATACGTGGATACTTTATACAAACTCCGAAACGGAACAGTAGTCAAAATCGTGAAAAAACTCTCAGTATTAATAGAGACACATCGATTATTACAACAATCACAGGAGATATCTCGGAGAAAAACCGGAATATGACTACAGACATACAACCTGCAAATATTTAGCAACATATTCTTCGTCACCCAAGACGAAGAGTTTACAGAAGCAACTTATTACCAGTTTTCTGGGGAATTTTAATTCCAGAAATTGTATTTGACCAAAAAAACAAGTTTGTTTACCTCCGTTTTGAGCAAAATATCTACTATAACAAAGTTTTAACGTTTTCTCCATTTTATTTAAGACATCAAGGATAAAATAAATTCCAATTTAACTCCACATTGACACGAAAATTGGAATAAATGCTCCGCTCTCTATTTTGGAGGTAAAAAATGGAGGCTTCATTAAAAAGATGTTCGCGAGGGACCTACTAACTAACTCCATTTGGTAATTTCGTCATAACCATTAGCATTTTTTTCAATGTAAGAAGAATAATTTAATGGGAAAACTTTCGTTAACGATCTCGACTGTGTTTCTTTAGTCGGCTGATAGTTCAGTGGTAAATTACTGGCTCATACCGGGAGTCCTGATGCTCAGACAGTCAATAATCTTATGTCCCAATATGAGTGCGTGCCCAATAATAAAACCTCAGGGCCCAATGCGATTTCGTTTAATACAGTCTGTTACCATCAAATGGAGATAATATATAATTATCGGTCAGTAAATAAGACCTAGATTTCTTATGCGAACTTCGAAAGAGAGTTGTAGTCAATGGAATGGATTAATACGTATTCACCAAAACAAGGAAAACTCAGCAAATTTTCCCAGCAACAAAGATTATGGCGACTAAATTCTGGAATGGTAAAGGTGTACTTTCGACAAAGTTTGTAGAGGGTGGAACGACCATCAACTCTCGAGCTTATTGCGAAACAATGAAAAAACTGAAGGCAACCATGCCAAACGCACGGCGGAGCATGTTTCTTCCAAATGTCTTTACACAGACCGGTGAACCTTTGCTGTTTTGGGAATTCAAATGGGACGGCTTCGATCATTTCCTTTATAATATGGATTTGGTTTCGAGCAACTTTTACCTCTTTATCCATATGAAATAATGGTCTGCATCACAGCGTTTCAACATCGACGAAGAGTTTGAAAATGTAAAATGCACCGTCGAAGAGCTTTAAGATGCTGTTACAGGATTCAGTCCCAGACCGTAGATTCTTTTTGTAGAGGGCATTTCAAAACTTGTTAAACAGTTTTATAATTGCCTTAATTTGAAAAGTGGTTATGTTTAAAAGTTGTTTAAGTCTGTGCTTTTCAAATTCCTCTACAGTTAAATTCTAAATAAAAAGTTGTGCTTCAGATATCACCTTTGCCAACTTCCAAAGCATACATTATTGTTTTAAAAGAATTGCAATACTTTGCATTTTTACACTGGAATACTTTCCGTTAACTTAGAGTAACTCGTCTTTAAATATTAGTATGTATTCGGAGGCTTTACCATGGTCGTAGTCGTTCTTATACATACATGTATACGTATGCGATGTTTTAACATTGTTCATGAAGCCGAGCGGTGAAAATGTGAGCTTTCGCGTGTACGTCAAGTAAATGAAAAGTTACGACGGGTGAATTTAGATTTCCACTTAGCTGAAATGTTTTGAAACGCCTGCAAATGCATTTCACTTTGATTTGTGAACACGTATGTTTCGGAGCTTTTAAAATTAAGTGACGATAAGAATGATTTCTTTACTTTTGTTACGTGTGGGAAGCGATTTTGACACATTTTCAATATTCCATTTGTTTCGTTTCCATTTGAATTTTTCACGATTTTCATTTATAAAATAATGAATTCAGAGATGTTGACGTGTTTCAACTAAAGATATTACTTATATTCTCTCGAAGTGAATGCGTCTACCTTATTATTAGTTTAAAGTATTCAGTTGCGATAAATCAGCACTACAGAATGCAGCCGCGAATTGAAAAAGATAAGGGAATTCGCTAAATGAAACTTTCCTCTAAGATCTAAGAGGTTGATTTGATGCTACATCGGAAAAAGAAGTGACATCGTATGGTCGAAGAAGTAAATGAATAATAGAAAATTGTCAATAAATATATTTATTTACTATTTATTTATAACAATCACTTATTTTAAATTGAGAAAGATTTATGCCTTTACTAATCCAGATCAGTTTTATTTTGCAAAACGCTTCCTATACGTTCCTTTTCTTTATCTTCTATCGAGCTTCGTTCCTGTTGCTGTTCCTTGGCTTTACAATTTGTGCAATCACATGGGACAAAGTTTGCCAGGTCTTCTCCATCTTCTTAGACTGTCCCATTCCGCTTCCCAAATAACTTTCATGAGATTATCGCCCTTCATTCTGATTATGTTTTCCCAATTATACTCAGTAAAGAGGCAACACCCAAATTTTCTGTAATGGTTTCGATTCTAATCTTGTCGACTCTAATAGCTTCTTCTTTTCATTTATTTTAGATTTGACTCTGTGTGTTGAAATTCAAGGTTTACTTCCATACGAGTTGGTACGAATACTATCTTATACATTTTAGCTTTATTTTGTATGGGTACTTCCCTCTTATTTAAGAGAACTGACTTCAGGGCAGTCTTATTGCTTTAATTCTATCATCTGCATCTACCTATATATTACCCCCTCTCTCTAAATTTGTTCCCAAATATTTCAAATCTTTGGATAAGTTTATTCTATGACCTTCGATTATTATTTCAACTTATTCTTTTTTAGAGATGAAGAGGATTCGATATTTTCTTAGTTAATTTGCATTTCGAATTCGTATACCTTTTTGCCATATTTGTTTTAATATTTTCAGTTCGAATTCATTTGGTGAGGTTAGTAGTAGGTCATCTGTATATCGAAGGTTCCCACTCTTATACCCCTTGTTGATTTACTGTAATTCCAGCTATATCCTCTGTGACAGTTATAAATAGTTACGAACTTAAGATTCCTCATTGCTTGGCTTCTTTAAGAGTGTGGAATATCGTTGTAAATATAGTATTTGTTTTTATAGTGATTCCTGTACCATACATACTTTGAATTGCTTGGACTAATTTAATTTCAATTATTCTGTTTTATAGTGAGGGTCAAATTTGAGTCTTTTTATGTGTTGTTAAATATGTTGAGGTTCTACAGGACTACATGGTTGTGTTTAAAAAATATTGTATGCTGTATTTCTGGTATTTTTATTAGCCAGTTGTGTAGTATGGAGTCAAGTGCTTGCTTGTAGTCGATGTAACACGTAATTCAATTTCTCTGTTGTTTGTCTATTCTTTTCATGATTACACTACGTATTACAATTCGTTCTTTACACCCTTGATCGTGCTTTCTGAATCCCTTTTGTCCCTCTGTTAATAATGCGGTTCGTGTTAGATGGTAACTAGTATTTCATATAGTGGTAAGCATGGAATTAGTCTGTAGTTTGTTGGATTTTTTTGTATTTTGATTTTGAATTTCATAAATGTTTGACATTGTGCTGAATATTTTGGAATTTTCAGTGGATTTACTAAAATTTTATTTAGTTATTCTGTTACTTGTTCATGCAACAATATAAAGTTTTTATACCAGGCTTACGTATCTGTTCTAAACCTGATGCTTTCCAGTTATGAGCGATTGGTATTGTCCTTTTAAGTTCTCCAATGATAATTATGTAATCTTTTCGTTATGGAATGTTTCGGTGTTTCTTCCAGCAACATATTTGTGTGTTTATCTTCTTCTTCGTTTATCCATGTAACAGCATTGCTATGTTCTATATAATGTGATCATATGTTTTCCCAAAATGTTCTAATTTGATCTTTACTAGATGATGAAAATATTGTCAATTCTTTCTAGGTTTTCGTAAAATCGTTTTTGATTTCTATCAAATTGCATATTTGTCGTTTCGATAGCACAGGCAGTAGAGACCTTCGAGGCCGCTCAGCGGCGAGATGAGTCTTGATCTTAAACGCCTAAAAGAACAGGTTCAATACACCATCCTATCTATTTGAGATGGTACTCAGTTACCTTAGTGACAGGAAGCTCATCTACTATACTACTTAGGTACGAAAAAGGTAACAGCTAAAGCAGCACAAGTCTCCGTTTTAGGCCCCAACTTGTGAAATGTGTCCCATGATGGGATCTTCTGAATGGAATTGCAGCAAGATACCTAGCTCATAAGATCGCGGCGGTCATCGTTGAACGTGACAAGACGGATGTACCAGGAAAGCTCGAGCAGATCATAAGAAGGGTGACTTCATGGACGGAAGAGCACGTCTCAACCCTGGCAAAAGGAAAGATGGAAGTCGTCATACTGACCAGGAGGCGAATCGAGATGACTGTGAGGATGAATACAATAACAACTGGAGTCTCCGTAACATATCTTGGGTTTCGACTGGACAGAAAAATGACTTTCTGAGAACAGATTTGGTCATTGAGCGATAAAACCTCTAGGATAACAACGATGCTGAGCTGACTTATTGCCAATGTGGGAGGACTAATAGAGTATAAACCGAACGTCGTCTAATCCGTACTACTGTATCGATGCAAGATTTGGGACGAAGCTTTGCGAAAAAAATTAAAAGAAAAAGTCCGAAGCAATGGTGGTAGCCAATCAAGGTTAGTTTCAAGGTGCCATCCTAAAATAATGCAAACAGCGGATCCGGGGTGGAATTTGACTTTGACACAATGAGATCTTTTCGTGCGTGTGAACTCTATACCCCAGCGATCTAATGGTGCGTTCAGACATTAAAAATTATTATTATAAGCAAGAAAGAGCAAACAAATTTTTCTTTGTATTCTTTTTCTATCAACCATTGTAATAACTAGGTAAAGTTTTCAATAGCTGAAGTTCTATTTCCAGTCTTCAGTTAGGCGTATAACTTTTCGTTGTAATTACAGGCATTCACTGAAGATTAATACTAAAGTAAGTTGGAGTTTGTGGTGAGAATTTTACTGCATATAGCAATTCAATAAAATCTCATCGAATGCAGTTGGGTATACACGAGAATTACGTTTGTTTGATCTGTCTTGCTTCAAATTCGAACCATTCAGGACGACTTTATAATATATTATTTAGTTAGACGTCAATCGTTGAAGTTCTAAAATCGGACGCAATTTCCTTGATTTGTAAATGCAATTTTGATAGTGTTGATCGGGTTTAGTGGCAAAAGTTTTCAAGTGATTTATATGAAGGTTCCCGGAGAGTCGCCCGTTAAACACACGTACACACACATACATACGCAACTTCTATTTGAAGTGAAGTAACGACTTACATTAGGTTTCCTCCTAACTACTGTTCAGTCTTGGTCTTCCGTGTATGAAAAGCGTAAAACAAAAGCCGAAACTGTCGGACTCGGCTGGCGAACTAACCCCTGAATGCCAATACTTTATATATACTTATAGTATTCTGCTAATTCTAGTTTATTTTTAAAATAGAAACTGCACGCTAATTATTAAAATTCTCTCATAATATTTAGCAAGTTTTATAATTTTACAAAAATTTTACGTGTACAGATTGTCTTAAGTTTTTACGCTAAACTAAACTAGATCAATAACAACATATGTACATACATGAGGAATATGTTTAATATGGGAATTCGATGCAGTTCTGGTGGTTTCGACATTGTTTTTATTGCATATAATCACAATATCTTAATAATGATATAATACCTGAAGAATATGCCTCAGCTAGTCAGTTGAAAATACAGCGCGGAGTTCCAAAACTTGCTGTTTTTGAAAACGAATAAAAAGGAAATATTTCTATATTTCAATAACACAGAATCTGCCTGATGATTGGTCTATCCATGAAACATATGCAGTAGATAGGGTGTTATTAATAATAGAATGATTCCTTTTAACATTCTTTAATGGGCATAAAGCCGAGTACGCAAGTTTCTGTCTATTACACACTGGAAACCTAGTTTACCGATCTTGTGAGATAGAAGCGTTTTTCGCTTTGTCGGTCAATACATTTATGTATTGGTTGAGAGAGGGAGATATGATATTATTCAATATTTCTAGTGTTAGACAAATTTATTTTTTGTTAAAGAAAGCCTTAAATTATGTAGTATTAAACAACATATATTGAAGGTGGTGACCACAGTTGCCTGATGCATTCGATTTCCGAAGCCCCACACTAGTTCCTGCCCAATAAAATTATTTAGCTGATGAAGGTTTGTGGAGCAATTTTTAAGAACTCTTGCTTTGATGTATTCCCATACGAAAATCACAGAGCGTTAAATTGGACGAGGTGCGAGGTCCGCGGGATGTCACCAAGGATCAAAATGAGCCCTCCAGGAAACATTGTCCTCAAGACTGTCATGATGTCTTTCTTCTTTTTGGTGTCATTATGGTCCGTCGTCGTCCTGAAAATTTTTTCACCACAGTCTCGGTTATCCCGAAGTTCTTTACTCACAAAACAATCGGTTTCCTGTCAGGAATCGGTCTGAATTTTGATATAAGTTCGAAGAACCACATACGTAGTTCGAAAAACAAGCTTCTAGCGGAAACTTTCTATTTTCTACTGAATGATACGAGACAAAAACTTCCGTTACTAGAGTGTTTACGGAACCCATCTCCACTTTCTACAACCCTTTCCTCCTTCACAATGCACCCTCGCAAAAATAAGTTTCTGCTCCCCACACTGTATATTGCTTTATTATACGTAAATTATAAAAAAAGCAAGAATAATATATTACACGTTGCATATACGAGGCTGGTCTGAAAACTTTCCGACCTAACAAAGATACAGGACATTTTTCTTAAAATTTATATTTATTTTTCTACATAATCTCCTTGTAAGTCTACACACTTCTCCCAGTGATGGTCCCATCGCTTTAACTCGTCCAAATAGTACTCGGCGTGTTTCTTTGCAAAATAATTGTTCACGAAGGTGATTGCCTCCTCATTTGACGAAAATATCTATCCTCCGAGCCCAATTTTCAGATGAGGGAACAAAAAAAAGTCACTCGGAGCTAGATCTGGTGACTAAGGCGGATGGTCAAGCAGTAATAGCCGTAATTCGTGGATTTTCGCTACGGTGTGAGACAACGCGTTGTCTTGGTGAAACAGGATTTTCTTTTTCTGCAAATGCGGTCGTAATGATGCGTAGTATGCTCATGTAATAGTTTTTCCTTTTTTGAAGATAATCGATTAAGATAATTCCATGACTATCCCAAATAACAGTCGCCATCACTTTCCCAGCCTAAAAAACAGTTTTTGCTTTTTTGGAGCCGATTCCCCCTTTACAGTTCATTGTTTTGAGTGTATTTTTGTTTTGAGCGTATAATGGTGTATCCAAGTTTCATCTACGGTAATTAATCGGCGCTAAAATTCGGATTTATTGCGCCTAAACTGCGCCACCAGAGCGTTGGAAATGTTCATTCAAACACGTTTTTCGTCTAACTTTTTTTTTTAATTATTATTTAAGTTGAATACTGTTCGATGTTAAATACCAAACAAAATTGTTATAGTCAGGACATCGTCTATTAGTGAATAAATATTTCAAGGATACATCTCTTTGTTAGTCAGAATCGGTATCATAAAACTTTGCTTCTGTTTTCCAAGAACGACCGCATTTCGGCACATTTTTCTCTTTCCTAGAACTGTATTTTATCTAATTTCTAAGAGCCATTAGAAATTCAAATATTAATCCAATTCATTATTCTGAAGAAATATCTACCTACCTAAAATACATCGCACATCCGTTCAAAATTTTGGCGTGTCTTTCTAGTTTTCTTATTGGTGCATTTCAAATATGACCAGTGCACTTGCCCTTCCTTACACCGATTCTGTCAAAAGGCCAAATCTGTAAGAAATCAGCCTTCTTATTCTTCTAGCATTGATCGAGGCTAATACATACATATATATTTCAACGGTGCTGGATCTGTGAATGAAGTTCTACTGTAACCCATATATGCAGTGTTTAAAACATTTATTTTGCCATTGCGAAGTACATATATATATGTATATTATATACCCACACACAGACACAAATACATCACGTAACATTCGATATCTACTTTTATTCTACACCTTGTATATTTCATTCCACAGTTTTTATCTGATTATTTTACTGCAGCATTTGCGATTACTTATATTTTGCTTTTATCTGTTGGCATCGCTTATTAATTATTTTTATTTAACATATTCGAGCTTTAAGAATTCTCTTCATTTAAATTAGTAAATAAAATTTTAAGAACGGTCCTATTTTACATGCATTAATAACCTTTTTTTCAGCTTGACACATATCCTGGACCTCTGATGCATCATCATAAATCAAACTATTATTAATTATTAACTCTTTCAACTTGTTTTCTTATTTATATTTGTTGCAGCGCTCGAGCTAGCCAAAAATCCATTTAATAGCGCTCGTAATAAATTTACTGATCACTTGGTGAAAATATTAATTAATTTAATAGTAATGATAATATTATTATCATTAAATTAATGAAGGGATAAATTTGATGGAGCTTGTGGTTGGTTAACTTAATCACTTAAAGTTGATACATAATCCCTTTCCACAGTAATTTTCGTAGTCTGTATACGTATTTCGGCAACTTAGTTGTCATCATCAGCAAACGATAACTTTCAGCAGCTTTTTTCTTTTGATTAAATAAGAAAAGTAATTCGTGACGCAAATGTACTTTTTCAGGCACGAAACTCAACATTTTCAAAGAAGTATTAATCTATGACGGTGTTACTTTTGCAAAATATAACATGTATGGCTTTGAATCTTGATGTCAGTAGAATAAGATGACATATGTATCAAATCATAACATTGCATACTTAAGATAGCGACATCTATTAGAAAAACCGGTACGCCTGGTATATTCAGAATGTTTTTGTCAATATTCGTACATAATTTTCATAACCATATACAAAATAATTGGCAACATTAATCAAATGTCAGAGCTCATAATGTCATATATATTAAGAACGTTCACCTCGATAGAGCTTGTTGAATTGAAATTAGACGATTAGTATTGTTCTGCTTATTCGCAACCACTAGACTGGCTAGTGGAAACGCAGACAATAACGAAACATTCCCCTAGTTGAATTTCATTTGCAAAATATCGATTCATAATTTAATACGAAATGTCACTGTGTCCTATTTAAGAGATTAATATTGTCTCGATTCGCCAAATCGTTGCATGCCTGTTCTAGTTATTCAAATCGTTGACGATAGCGAATAAATGGCTCATTTAATGGCAACAGCACTACACGATATAACGGACTGATATACAGTAATATCAATCGATTCTTATTATAACTTAGAAAGAAACTCTTATGAAGAGAAGCGGTAACATTTATTTTGTTTATAATTTTATGTGTTTCTTCAAGTAAATAATTAGCAATTTTGATTTATTATGTCACAGTTTATTTTATATAATTCACTAAATAAAAGAAACCATCAGCTTTTCAGTAAATCAAAAAAAACTACATCGAAACGGTAAATTGACAAAATGCCATCCGCCACTATTTTTACTGAATAAAATGCAAGAATTTACATAAGTATGCATAAGTTATTCTTCCATTCTGGAAATATAGAAAAACTAGTATAAATAAAATTTAAAAGCAAGTTCTTTAGGTATTTAATGGACTAAAACAGAAGAAAATTATAGCAATTGATCATAATATAATAGAAAAATTAATGTTCAACCGAACTCTGAATTTCTTGCTTTCCATGCCATTTGAAAGATACTGCTTCTAAGGTACAAAAGACTGTCATACGTGGACTGTAGGTGGCTTGGAACTTTAGCATCACTCAGTTGTTTATGATTTGAAGTGGCAAGACGACAAAAAAATGGCTATTAGCGTCCTCGAATTCGTGAAGATAAATTGAATTGTTACAGAGCAGCGTGTTTTTCGAACACGGTTATTTCACCGCCTCTCAGAAGAAAATACGACGATGGTTGCGACAGTTTAAGTAAGAGTGGGAAGAAAGGTAAAAGTCAATAGCGAATGGAGAGGATCCGCGCAAGATTTGAGCGAAATCTGAGACAGTCCACGAATCGAACTAGCTCTGATCGTCGGATCCCTCAATCCACTATCAAGTGCGTTCTGAGAAGGCGTCTGAATTGGAAACCATATACATTGCAGCTCGAAACCTTTATTTTATGTAGAGACTCGAAATCTTGCTCTTTGCGCTTGGCCTGCGAGATCGAAAGACTTAGTTTATGTTGCTCCATTACCCAATAACTTAGATGACCTTGAACATCCATACACAAGAACATTCAGTGGAGCGATATAAAACTGCCCACCGGGATGAATTCTTATATAGTCTTGACGTCCGTGTCGCAGACGGTAGCTGCATCGAAAACCTGTAAAATGTATTGAAATCGATTTACTATTATTAAAGAAATATTGAAAATAAGTATGATTTCATGAACATTTCGAAAAAGTCTTCAGTAGCATTCTTAGAAATGGAATTCGAAATACCCGAGGTTATAATTTCTTATATTTTAGTAGAAAAACTTAGTCTCCTGAAGCTAAATTCAAATCTCGATTGGATTGATGGATAACCGAAAATCGTATCGAATTTGGTAATGTAAAGACATTATCAGACTTCTTATGAATGATTATAACCAGTGATGTGACATAATTTTTGGTTTAACGGTTATAAAATTTAATAAAAATCAGACAATTTTTATTATTTACAGCTTATTATTCCAATTATAATTACAATTATCTCAATTACGTTTTGAATCATTGGTTGGCAGTTTCTACCGTAGGTATAGTTACAATAGTTTCAGGAACTATTCTCAACTTGAATGAAAGAATAATAGAAAATAAAAGTACAAAAACATAAGCGGAAAAACATCTGTCTTTGAGAAAATTAAAGAATTCAATAAAAAAATAAAATCAATAAAACGACAAATATAAAAAAATTAATAAACCTTTAAAATTTCTATAAAATTACCTAATTATTTTGAGCATTTACATTTTAATTAAAACAAGACCAATAATTCAATGTTGACCTAAATAAATTCGAACCAGCGGAACCTTGTTTCGCCTACTAATCAATCGCTTGTATTATTAATGTTTGTTACATTAATTAGTAATTAACAGCCTGGTAAGAGTTGAAGTATTATTAAGAAATCGAAATTGTTCAAAGACAAAGAGGGTCACTTTTATAAAGCAACATTTCCGAAGTAACTTGAGTAAACATTTATGATGGCCGATCATTTCACCGCTATCGATTTCCTTTTCCCAGTCTATTATGAGCAAGTAATTACTTTAATTGCGGAGCTGCTTCCCCCTTCTTTTCCCCCGAGGGCCCCCTAGGAGAAGGCACTTACTTGTCCCCGTTCAGCCTGCCTCTCAGATCGAACCGTGTTCCCTAACGAGAAGCCATAAATTATTTACGGAAGAACTAACACATTCCCATCTATTGTTCGAATGCAGTTGGTATACGCAGGTGATATTCATTAAATGAAAATCAATACCATCCCATTATTAGCTCCCATCTTTATATTAATGGGAAGCAATTTTATTAATAATTATTAATTTATGATACAATTGGGAAATATGTGACGTGAACATGTATTTTTGCTTTTAAACAAGTGCTACTTCATCTCTGTAAATAAGCACGAATATTTCCTGCAAGAATATGAAGAACTAAGGAGAACAAAACAAAATGATTTTCCATAAAGATAATTAATCAAGAAATTAATAGATATTTTATGAATTTTGACCGAATGGGCCAGTAGCCTAGGAGACTACACAAAGTGTCATTATATCCGTTCATTGGTCTGTTCTTGATAGTCATATGAGTTAAGAATTTTAGTTTGTGAAAGATGAATGAAGGAGTTTTAGCATAGTGATCAAACATTTGGCAAAAGGCAAAACACCACAGAAAACTCAAAGCAAAACTAAATAAGCATTAAGGTGAATTGGCTCTATCACTTATTGTTGTTCATAAGTAGTTCAATCGTTTTTGACATGGTCATCTGAACACAAATGATGTGTTTTAGATTGAAAAACTACAGACGATGTTGAAAACTCACAAAATATAACGATAAAAAAGAGTTGAAAGTATGCGCGTTAACTAAACCTGTAGGGTCTCAAGTAATCGTATAAATGATATTTTCACATATGAGAAAAATGCATGATGGATACCACGTTTACTCACTCAATTGAAGTAAAGTGTGAACGAGTAACTTTTTGTAAGCGCCGTTAAAACATTTCTACGTAATGTATAAGAATTCCTGTGCCGCTCTATAGCGGCAAATGAAATTGTATATGCTATTGTCAACTTATAACTAAGGAACAGTTAAAATAATAGATTAATTTGAGGAACTTGTTCCATAGAAGGCAAAAACCGACCCATTAGCTCCAAAGATAATAGCAACTATCTTCTGGGATACTCGATGGTATAATCTTAATTGGCTTTTTGAAAAAGCGCTGGATCACTTAAATGAAGAAATAAAGAAAAGAAGGCGTTGACATTTAATGAAAAAGAAAATCATTTTTAAGTAAGATAACGCAACGTCCTAGTCTTCTACGATTGCTATATAAAAATTGATCTTGTTGCGGAACGAAGTCCTTTTGCACTCTCCTCTCTAGATATAATCTTTTCATCTGCTTCAAAATATATAAAAATATCTACGGAGAAGATATTTACAACATACGAATACCATATTTAGAATAAAGTGGTGTTATTTATGGAATAATGACGTAATGAGCAGATAGGGTAAAGTCTAATATCTTTTTTGTTTCCAGTTGAGTTTGATTAGCAGGTGCAGAATGGAATGAATATGAGCAAGATTCAAAAATAATTAAGCAACGTTTGTTAAAGCAGTACGCACCTGAATACTTCAAAATCCTATGCGAAAACAGAAAATCATTTCGCGGGAAATAAGAATTTCGACGAAGACAATATCACAGTGAACTTCGACCTTTTTAGTGCTCGAAGAGATACTTATTTACCTCTCAACTTATGGTCAACAGACGGGATAAATCAAAGGGTTATTGATAAAGTTGCTGTACTTCTTCAAACAAGCTCAGACGAGTCCTGTTTACGGACGAGAAAATGGTTACAATTCAAGGACATTTTAATTAACGAAATGACAAGTTGTATGCCAGAAATATTCAAGAAGCTCCTCGCGCTGCTATCGAAATGGTTGTTATTCGGCGTCAATGATAGTTTTGTTTGGAGTGTCCTATCAAAGTATAACGCGGCTCCAACGAAAAAGGAGTGAAAATGTCTGCTAGAGTTTCGCAGGGAAAATTCTTGAGCACGACGAACAACAAAATCTGCTGCAGTTTATAAAAACTAGTACAAAGGAGCAGTGAAAAGTAACATGCCGGATTTCATGGCTGTCGAAGGCTGGCTGTCATCTTTCCCGGACAGAAATTCTCACTGCTCTATACGTGATTCCACTTTGGAGACCTTCAAGTACTCGTTAGAACAAGGAGCGGCAAAAATACCAATGGTTGTTTCCAGTAATTCGGTTGATAGGCAGCCTGACCACTTGAAGACTTACGTTGACGTAGAAAGATTGAATTTTGAAAATCTATTAGAAAATAAAACTATTTGTATTGGATATACGACAATGTGTAACAGAACTTGTGGCATGACTAGGTAATTAGCTTATTAACAAAGCAATAGTTTGTTTTGAAGACCTGGATATTTACATAAATATCTATATAATTGAAGAACTAAAATTCGACAAAATGTCGATTCCTCCCCTCCTTAGATACTTATTTTATCTTCGTCTTGTTAGATCCTTTCTAGTGTATCAGGGTAAGAAGTTGCAGTGTAGCTTTTTCCGTCTCCATCTTTATCCATCGTTATATTTCTCCTCGATTCCTCCTTCTAATTCAAACTCTTTAATGCTCTTTAAAGAAACAGTAGACATAAGAAACAAATATTACGAAATACTTTAGATGTTAGGTAGGTTAAAGAAGACGAGTCTGAAAGTAAAATGGGATAAGGTTTAAAACAGTCAAATAGAAAAAGGAAACAAAAAAACAAAGAAATCATCTTGAAGAAGTAGAATATAGTATAAATGAAATAAGAGAAAGAAGGTGATAAATGATGAAGACCACAAAGTAGAAATAAATATGTTATCTCTGATCCCACATATTGGCTACGTAACTGTCACACAAACAGATAGAAGCATAATAAAATTGCATGCGATACAAGTTAATTGAATTTCAACTGCAGCAGTGACTTTCCAGTGCTCTTTTTCCTGTTTCCAATGTAAATTTTCATTAGACAATAATTGCGTTGTAATTATATGATGCACGTCATATTATAGATTTATTACACAACTGAATTTTTCCAAATATTTCGAGCTAACAATGTGTTAAATCTGTTTATATCATTAAATCAAAATATTTTAATATTTATTTCTTAAACTGTATCATTTCAAACCAATAGTTTCTTTAAACTTCCGGAAAAATTTTGTGTATCGTGCGAAACTATAAGGGTGGATTTTAAGTTAGTTTAGAAGGTTGACGATGTGACCGGTCGTGTTAAAAGTTCAAGAGTAATTTAAAAAAAACATTACGAGAGATACGATGGCGTTGACTTTTTATCGAAACTACTTTAAGTTTGTTTATTTCCCGGTGCACATGAAGGTAACCTCTTCATCCTTACTTACTTCTTAGCTGTGGTTCTGAGGGAGAAGTTTCGTAATTCGTTTCCGACTTGCTGAAATTTTAAAATTTAAAGTAAATAGAAGTGTGGGTTTATATATATTATATATATATTGTATATTACAGTGTTAGGACTTAATACGTAAATTTGTAATATTGTAAGGAGCTTGAAATATTCTCTTTTATACCAATAAATTGTTGATTACTTGAAACAGAAATGTGAAAAAAATCAATGAAATCATGTAAAACAATCAAAAGAATGAATTATTTGAATGTAGTAGTGTTAATGAATGCTGTATTTATATATTTATAACTAATGTTGATGTGAATATGTAAGGATATTAATTTGCAATTTGATTCAATTCAAAGGAAGTATACTAGAAAATAACACTTAATGAATATATATGCGAAGGTGGTCTAAAAACTTTCCGGCCTGACAAAGATACAAGACATTTTTTCTTAAAATTTATATATATTTTTCTACATAGTCTCCTTGTAACTCTACACATTTCTTCCAGCGATGCTCCCATCTCTTTAACCCGTCCAAATAGTATTCGGCGTCTTTCTTTGCAAAATAATTGTTCACAAAGGTGACTGCCTCCTCATTTGACGAAAATCTCTCTCCTTCGAGCGCAATTTTTAAATGATGGAACAAAAAGAAGTCGCTTGGGGCTAGAAATGAAAATGCGCATTATCTTGGTGAAACATGACTTTTTTCTGCAAATGTGGCAGTTTTTCCACAATTTCTGCTTTCAGCTTGTCAAGTAATGATGCGTAGTATGCTCCTGTAATAGTTTTTCCTTTTTGAAGATAATCGATTAAGATAATTCCACGATTATCCCAAACAAGAGTCGCCATCACTTTCCCAGCCAAGAAAAACAGTTTTTGTTTTTTTTGGAGTCGGTTCCCATGTACAGTCCACTGTTTTGACTGTATTTTTGCTTCAGGCGTATAATGATGTATCCAAAATTCATCTAGAGTAATTATTTGGCGCCAAAACACGTTTTTTTGTCTAACGTTGGCAAACGCGGCACCCGACGCGCAGATAACTTTGTCATACCTAAATCTCAGTGATATAATCCGTGTCCGTTACTGGTTTAACCCTTTGCAGGATAATCTTACCAACCGATGAAATTGTCTTTGCCTTCCTTGGGCAAGAGCTTTCATGATGCGTTCACTGTTGGATTTGCCGTTTGGATTCAAAAACATAGTGGTCAAATAAAATTCCATTAGCTATGCAAATCTTAACAAAATACAGCTTGGTTCTCATTAAGCAATTTCAATTCGTCTCTTGACATGTTTTCTGTAACAAGAAGCGTTTAAATTTTACTTTAAAAGCTATTTAAAATGGATAGTTTTTTAAAAGATACTTCCATGCAGTATGCAGTTTCAAATAAATTCAAGTCTTCCATTGTCATCACTTTCACCAAAGTATGGTTAAGGGTGAGCTTTATTATTCGTTTTTCTAGTAAATATAATCTAAAGCATTCTTATGATAGTTTTTGGGTCTCACATCGGTTAACACGTGCGCCCTGAAGCCAATAGTGAGTACGAATCTCATGCAGAATTTTTGCGGATGGGTTATGTGAAAAATTATCATGGTCTCCATGTCCAAAAATAAGTTTAATATTTTATGTCGTATAATGCGAAAGGTGTAACATTAACCTGTCACTACAGGTAAATATCACATCTCTGTTGTAATCTCTTATTACCTTACTTAAAGTTAAGAAAAATAATCACAAAAATATCCATTTCAAGTTGGAAACTTGCTTTCTTCATTCGCGAAAAATGTTACAAATACGAAATGATTGACACATGACGTACGTTCCTTCTTGTTCTACGTCTTATGTTGATCGTGGTCTCACAAAGACTTCGTACGTGTACTACGTAACATATAAGCAGATAGCTAAAAAAACGAACCTTTATTTATTTAGCCTGTCACGCGTAATCGAAAAAGAATGTCCAATTGAAATCAGACTAGATTGCAGACAGGTTGAAGAGCATGCTAAACAAATAAGATTAGTTGAATGATCGCGAACGGTCTCCTAGCAACTGTTCCCATGCAAAGTAAACGCATCTGCGCTCAGGCACCTGTGGTCGTCTTATGCACATAGACATACATTCTCTCCAACCAGCCGCTGGGGGTTTGTTGTATAGAATCGAGGAGTGAGCCAAGGAAACTGCTCGATTTGTTCTCATTGATTTTATATTGGACAGACGGACAACGACCGACTGCTGCGTCTACAGGCATCCTTTTTATTTAGTTAGTTCACTCGTGACGGTCAATATTAGACGGCTTGTTTTAAATTATCTTACATGTGTGCTATTGCTTCTGCTTTTAAATTATTTATTTAATATAAAAAAGAAATATGTGGATGTTAGATGCATTTTCAAAAAGTACCAATAATATGCTTACTTGTTTGAAGTGTACACTTAAGGTACTTTCTTTAATATACATAGTTTTGAACCTGCTCATCATAATAAGAAATACAAATGATGAAAATTAAACTAAAGCTTTATTAGCATTAAAATACGTTTCAACTCCATCGATAATTGATTTGATTAAGACTTGCTTTTGCCCTTATGTCAATGTTGTGTTATACAACTCAAAAAGTCTTCACCCTGTTCTCTGTATTACATCCAGAACTCAACAGCAGGAATAGTAAATGTTCGAATACAACGAATGGGTTATTAGTCCAAGCATATCGAGAAGGACAAGATCAATATAACAACGTTTAAAGAATACATCTTGCCAGATAGAGTTACTTGTTGGCATAGAAGAGAGAGAGAGAGAGAGAGAGATTCAAATCAATATGGGTAGAGAAGATGGGCAGAATGGAATCAGAACGAAGATCAGATAATGGGGTTTGTGGAATAAACCAGTAGCATATATTAGTAGAAGTGTTAAGAGTCGTGAACAATGCCATATATAGGAAATTTAAAGAAGACGAGAAAATTGAAATAGGATAGCAACAAGTTGACAGGACAAGAAATGAAGAAAACTGAAGTGGGAGAACGTGCTGTTGGAGGATCTGTGGGAAAAGATATTGAACTAGGAGAACAATGTTGAGGACATAAACTTTTATAGGATTGTTGTTCAGATATAAAAATAGAAATAGAAAGGCAACTAGATAATATAAACAAAAAGGATGACTGCCAAATAAGTCAAGCCACGAATAAAACAGATTACAGACGATTTTGTCCAAAACTGCCTACACCATGGACTCTACTAGCAAAGTGATATCAGGAATCATTGAAAATATCACCGTTGCAAAGATCTTTCGTTCGAATCAAGCAACAACAAACAACATGAAGCTAAATGTATCAAAAGGTAATTTAAAATATGTTTGATGACACAAATGACATATCTAACTGAGAAAATTTAATTTTCAGTCAGCCAAAACATTAACTTAAGAGGAATTACCGCGCCAGTTACATTCCTTCACAGAAAGCCAAATCATTCCAATTGGCGAGTAATTCAGAGGCTACAGGCTACAGAGGAGAGACTAATTTTCAGAAACTCTCCCGCAAACTGTTAGCCAACTATACCATACCGCTATGCTAAACAAACCGAAGAAAGCAACTCCTGTGAAATAACCAGGAATTAAGGGACTTAATTTTTTACACGACAACGTGCCTTCTCTCAAGTGAAGAAAAAAATTTGATCATTTAAGATTTCAAGCTTTACTTTACTATTCGCCAGATCTAAACCCAAATGATTTTTACTTATTCCCTAAACTCAATTTTTCTTTACTGAAAACGAGTTTCTATCGAGTATAGAACTTATTGCCAAATCGGGGAAGTATTTTTATGACAGAAAAAGCGTATAAGAGCATTCGATTTGAAGGAATATATATTTAAGTGCATACGTTAGCAGCACGAACAGCCAAAGGCGCAATTCTAGCTCGAAAACTAATTCTTTTATATGTTTTGAATCCTTGGATTGAATTAAGTAATTATGTTGGCTCTTTAAGGAAACAAGAGAATATATACATCACCGTCAATCAATGCGTAAACATTAATATTCTAGACGGATGCATAAGAATTATTGTATTTAATAAGATTATCCTGCGGATCTAGACAAAAATATAAATGAAATGCAAATAGAAGAGGAACTATTCCACTATATTCTAATCAAATTTATACGGTTAGGCTTTTTACGATTGTGCAAAACGTGGTCTCATCTCTAAAGGATGCGTACCTTATCTCGGTGAGAGAAATTCACTCCCGATACAAGATTCATGTGCAGCATTTGGTCGAATTAAATTATCAATAATTCAGAAATCCGTCGCCGGCTGGCGTCCATAAAAGAGAGAATTTTCGCCGATGCTTTTATCATTTCGCCCTGTTTCTTCCTTGCCCGCGCTTTACGTCAAACGTAAAAAAATCTCTAGTTTATCTGATAAATATGATACCACTCTACTTATGTATTTTCGAATAGAAGATTAAATTTTATATTAGAATTATTTTTGCAAATATCTGTATATAATAAGTCTATCAAATGCAAATAAATAGAATAATTGAATTTATTCAATTTTGTTTCAAACAAGTGCACGCAAAAAAAAAATCTGAAATAAATTGTTATTCTACAAAGGTGCAGGAGATCGAACATAATTTTACCAAAAAATGTGTTAGTTTTAATCAAATTCATCGCCGAAAACACATTTCATTCATTTTCAATATAATTTTGTAATCGAATTAGTAAAGACTTACTCTTTTGTGCTTGTAAATTTTCACTTTATAATACAATATTAACACTTCTTGTAAATAAATATTATAAATCCGTTTATTTTAACACCAAGAATGAATGATTGCCAGGAAACACTGCATGGGAGTTAAAAAATTTTGAATTAGCTCAAAATTTTTTTGTGCTCTTATTAGCCTTTAAAATGATTTATTAAAGAGACCATCAAATTTTGTGAATTTCTTTATGCTACTGCCTCAGCAGTGTTTTCTTATTAAGATAAAGACGCTACTTAGATTATATTGGTATAGCATTTGGAACATTACATTTTGTAAGTGTTCTGTAAGGATCTACTCCCAGTACAATATTATTTTTAATTTATGTTAATATCGCATGAGCAGTGCTTTCTTCTTCTTAAGATAAAGACGTTTTTTCAGATTATACTAGTACAGCATTTGGCACAATAAATTTTGTAGGTGTTCTGCAAGGGCCTGTTCCCAGTACAATATTGTTTTTAACTTATATTAATGCGACATGAGCAATGTTTTCTTCTCACTATAAAAAGGGCGTGTTACGGTTTTAAAAGATCGTTATTTGAAAATATCTTAGATAGCGGAAGCTATAAGTATCTCTAAAGAATGTGCAACATATATTTTGAAGAAGCTGTCCAGAAGACGGATACTGCGACTGGACACTGTTCGTCAAAAATTGGTGTGAAAAAAATTTCTCGTGTTTGGAATATTTTGAAAAGAACAAAGTAGATTTTATGGCCCTATTTATTACCACAGATGAGACCTGCGTTCATCATTATACGCTCGAAATAAAGCAACAATCTAACCAGTGCTGGCGCAGTGATTTTCTTCCTCCAAAAGAAGATAATGGACCACACCATCTTATTATGCACATTTGTTGTTCCATCCCATTTTTTTGGATTCAAAAGGTATTCTTCTAGTTGATATTTTTAAATTATAGACATTATTGAAGGTAATTTTGATCGAAACTGTGGTTGATTATATTAATCACTGACGGTTAATATATAACCCCTTTCCACATTAATTTTTGTATTCTGTATACGTATTTCGACAACAAAGTTGTCATCATCAGCAGATAATTAAACAAAACGCACACAGAGTGTGCGTTTTGGATTTCGGCATTACGGTTCGTGTGCGGAATTTATTTTCGTGCAGGTGTTTTGCCGTATTTTCCAGGTACGACACTGTTTAATTATCTGCTGATGATGACAACTTAGTGGTCGAAATACGTATACAGAATACAAATATTACTGTAGAAAGGGGTTATATATCAATCTTCAGTGATTATAGACATTATTCGGGACCAAGGTTGCCATAACGTAAAAAGCAGTTAAAGGAATGGTTTACAAGATAAAATATTGGCACAAAACAATTAATTACACCAACGTAGTGTTGCATAATTTAATTTGACAGTAAAAAACATGACTTTGCACAGAAAATTTCAAAACATTCGAAATATTTTTTATCACACATTTTCAACATTGATGGACTTATATGCCTTAACGATTAACAACAAAACATTTTTGTATTACGGTCTTGGACTCAGAATTAATCACAGAATCGTCCTACCTAAAGATTATCCGTGAATTTCTGACCACCGTATATAATACCAATACCATGGGAGAATTAATATTACAATGTTAAACTCAAATCAATTAACCAGACATATCATAATTTATAAAATCTGTAAACGACGAAAACATAAAAATATATGCGACGAGGTATAAAAAAGTACAGTAAAGGTTTCTTTTCAAAAACCTATATAAAGCTTATTATTAATTACTAGTCAAATCAAATATAAAATAAGAAATGATGGATAATAAATTATTTCATTTAATGGACTACACAGCAAAAGTTACTTATTGAGGAATTAAATTCATTTGTAAAGTCAAAAAAGCGATAAATGTAAACTAGACATGAGATCTTAGAAATAGGTGCAAGGATTAAAAGAGAATTCAAGAAGAAGAACTAGAAAAAGTTTATACCAATATCGTACACAATAATTAAAAAAGTCATAAGGACAATTGTTTTTCTTTTTCTAAATTCCAACAATAATAAAAAAAATAAAATAAATTACATTGAGCTCCTAAAATTAGTTTCTATGATGTTTATGTTGAAGGAATTATGAAATTTTTCTTTTAAGTCATATTTAACAGGCAAATATTAAATACCCGTTGAATAAAATATGACTTGCCTCGTTAAGTAATACAAACTCTACTTAATATTTAATAGTTCTAGGTAAAATAATAGGAACAACATTGTGGCTGTACTCCAAACTCGACTGTCGATTGTTCCGACAGAGTTTCCTATCAAGTAGTTTCTTGCAAAGATCTTGGGGTTGGTTTTGTTGTCGGTGAAAACCCACCCAACCTAACTCCCTCTCGAATGGCCCAGAGGTACTCCGTAGCCTCGAGCAACCGTAAAGTCCCTTGCCCGAAACTTTACCGGACTGCGGAGCTCCGGTTTATGACCTGACCCTCACAGATTAAGTGGTTACGTGGTTGCTTCAAAACTTACTAATCTCGAGACCCGCGTTGCCTTAAGATGCATTTTAGTTGGTCTCCGGCACTGCCGGAGCTCCTTCCACAGGAAACCACCTCTCCGATTTATTGCTATTAAAGCTGTAGCACAAGAAATACGTTCGGGCCAAACTTGTGTTATTAAATGTTTTATGCATGAAGAAAATTGGGAATATTTAGAAGTCCAGTGAAGTTTCGTTACTGCTTTTTTTCTCTCTACCTGTTTGGTACGTTTGAAGAAATGTGATATTTGATTAATGTAGCGGAAGTAAACAGTTATAGAGAAAATAAATCATTAAGAGGATATGTTTGAGTAAACCAATCTCAGGATATATATTATCCTGATGTCGCTGAAGTTATTGATACACGAATATGTACATATGTAAATAAATGTCAATGATATTATCGATCCCTCAGTACAATTATTTTCATTTTACTCGAAAACTAGCCTTGTTTGAAATTTTATTGGCTTTTTTTGACATTGTGGAGATTGTCCATACAGCCACGCAGTAACGATTATAAACGACTTAACTCAGGATAAACAGGTGCACTTTTCACAATCACGAACCCTTTAAGGCGACTATTTACGACACAAACAACAGTGGGCCACGAAAATATAAGAACATTTCCGCAAAGATATCATATAACAGTATCACAAGCTCTAAATTAAATTTTAACTCATATTTGTTCGGCCATATTTTTAAAAAAACTACTAGACGGTCCAGGGTTAAAACACATGTTGAAGATTAAATGGTCTTTTTACCTTCAACGCAGCTATCGTTATGACTATCTTGTAAATGTTTCCTGCATTCAGAAACGATCTGTTCGAGATTACCTTCGACGTTGCATATACTATAATTACTGTTGATAATTTTCAATCTAGACAAATGAACCGGATAGCATCTATGTCCGAATTTAAGGCGGCTAATTATAGTAGTATATTTCCTTGATATGTCATACTTAGAAAACCAAACGCTATTCGGTAACTCGAAATAAATTTAGAAGAAGAGATTTTAACAATTATCCCAGTGATATCTGCTTCTGGGTTTCCGGGCTGGAACCGCGTCACTAGTATATCTGCCGACGTTTACTATATACTATATACTAGTGACGCGGTTCCAGCCCGGAAACCCAGAAGCAGATAGCATGGACCACGACCGCGGAAGTCTACGTACCAAATTATCCCAGTGACTTTAACAAATTTCTTCTTGTCTTTCCTTTAATACACAGAAAGCATCTTCCACTTATATTTTCCACAACTAGGTGCTCTTATCCCTGGTTAAACCATCAACTACTTCATTATATTTAATACCGACATGAACCCTGACCCATATAAAATTAATGAAGTAACTAAGTCGTTTAAATTCTGCTAACTTAAATTTTATCTGTTAGATAATGTGGTTTTTCTTTTGTGCTGGTTGAAATGTCGACTCCAGAGCTTGCAATATATAGTTTACAAGCGAGAATGTGCCAAAGCTAACAAAATGACATAATTCTGGGTTAGTAATGGGCGGTCAATATCTAATGCTAGTCACATTACCAATTTAATGTAACGTAATAATGAAGTTATTACATCATTTCTTTTACTACCATGGGGGTAATTGATTCCTATTTGGGAACTAAGTATATTTATGGATGCTACCATTGATATGCTTCCAGAATATTTACTGGTTTCCGGAAATTTGACGGGAATCCAACTCGAAGTCTCTACCCTTCATTATTTATATAAATAGACATTTAGTAATTTAGTATCCATTTATTGCAAATGCTCATGATTTTATACCATCTCCTATTGCAAAACGAATACTGCCTATCACAATAATAAATTTCAATTAAACAATAACTAGTATATTATTGTCACTTCAAAAATTAGTAGATTTTTACTGATATGTTCTAAGATAGCAGTGAATTCACTATTATTCACTGCTAGAGAAATTAGTGCTTAAAGATTTTATTGTTTTATTTGTTGGAGAAGAGAATACTGCTGAGGTAGTAAGAGTAGTAAGAACGATGGGAAAATATAGACGAAGGTAATGGAAGGTGCAAGTTGAGGAAGCGGTGACCAGAACTAATAATGGGTAGGGCTGCACGCAAAAGTGGTACAATAATAGAACTAGCAAAGCCATGGCAATGCAGAGATTAAAGTTGCTACATAAAATATTTTATGCCGGCGTGGACAAATAGAAACATCGCTCGAGATTGAGTAATGGATATTATTCTCTGGATATATAAAAAAGGAGATGTACTAGATGCGATAGATATAGAAGTGCGTCCTTGTTAAGTCGAATAGGATGACGTACGAAATCCTGGAAAAAAGACTAAGAGAAGTAGTGGGGCAAACATTGAATGACAAGAAGCACGTTTTCAGAGCGGATAAAGAAACTCAGGATCAGACCTTCTACTTATAGTAACTGGTATCTAAAGCGATAAGGTACAACAAGAGTCGTTATATGTGCTTTGTGGATTTGGTGAAGGGTTCCGACTGTGTTCGTAGGTATATTCGCTACAGAAAAGAAGAGTAGAAGAAAATTTAATAGACGCAGTTGGAGTATTCTATAAGAATTGCATAAATATTATAAGAACTGGAAATAATACATCAGAAGAGTTTTAGGCTTGTAAAGACGTGAGAGAAGGCCAGACCTTCAGCCCATTATTGTTTACAACACTAATGGATGAAAGTCATGGTATTATCTTAATCGATTATCTTCAAAAAGGAAAAACTATTACAGGAGCATACTTCGCATCATTACTTGACAAGCTGAAGGCAGAAATTGTGGAAAAACGGTCACATTTGCAGAAAAAGAAAATCCTGTTTCACCAAGACAACGCGCCGTCTCACACCGTAGCGAAAATCCACGAATTACGGTTTGAACTGCTTGACCATCCGTCTTACTCACCAGATCTAGCCCCAAGTGACTTATTTTTGTTCCCTCATCTGAAAATTACGGTCGGAGGATAGAGATTTTCGTCAACAATTATTTTGCAGAGAAAAACGCCAAGTACTATTTGGACGGGTTAAAGAGATGGGAGCATCGCTGGGAGAAATGTGTAGAGTTACAAGGAAACTATGTAGAAAAGGAAATATAGATTTTATGGAAAAATATCTTGTACCTTTGTTAGGTCGGAAACTTTTCAGACCACCTTCGTATTTCTTCTTATAAGGTCATAAATCATCACAAAACTTATATTAATTTAACATTTTATGATGCATAATAACATCTCAGTATCAGTCAGGTACAGTCCAAGCTCAAACCCATATATATGTGGCTTGAGTGAAAGCAAACAAATATGTAAAATAACACACAAATCTTTTTGACAGCTTCTGTTTTCATTTAATAAGCAGCCCAAATAAGTAAAATCTTTTACTATATTTACTATCCTGTCCGTAGTTGTTTTCACTTGGGTACTTAACAAACATCATATTTGATACAATCCTTCGGATATCGACGAAATATCATCAGCTAGACTATTTAAACGAGTAAAATATTGAATTAGGTCATCCGCGATATACAAAAATCCATGATTTCTTTTTTTAAATTCAGAAAAAATGTCTCGAAACTGGATTTGTGAAATGTAAAATTAATTAAAATACTATTTTATTGCATTAGAAATATATGTATTCAACATTTATACGCAAGAAAATAACATTATGTAACAATTTGTTGGTGCGTACAAAACGTGATTTATCGCAATAATTCATAACCTAATACGCTGAAATTTACTATTTTGTTTCAGCCTACAAATTAGCATAAATTGATGATATATTTTACATTAAATATTATTTACACACCAATAAATTTTTTGCATCAAAAGTGCTCCAAACTTTTATGATTATCTGTCGTCCTTGAAAGCCGTATTTTTAGCACCATGTAATAGTCGGTTTCCGTTAGAAATTCCATCGAATTAAAATATTTTTTCTGTCCACCGTCACTCGATGAAATGATATTTTATGTGATCATCACTTATACTGTAAAAATAGTACATGGATGTGCCACGCGAATTTTTATAAGCATGTTCAGGTGTAAATTATTTGAGACGAGTATATATTAACTATGAAAAAATAAAACACTACTCTGCGGAAATTTAAAGAAATGAATTCTGATAAATTATACACTTTCAATTAACAAGCAGATTATTTTTCTTCTCGGATATTTGTGTTCCACAATAAATTTTAGTCGAAAAATAGTCGCCTTTGAGTTGCGTCACATAGTCACTACAAGTCACCGCTTCAATAATCATTATCGTTTTAGTTATTACAATTACTAGATTTCAGGAAAAGCAATATTTCGTTTGGTTACAGGAAGGAACTAGAATTACTACTTCTTAATGAATTTAATAATAATTATATCTGCACGTGATGATCTGTAAATTTATTATGAACCCTATCGTTTCAAATGGGTTTACGGCTAGCTCGTTCTTGGAAACTAACGGCTGTTGGTTTATAATAATAATAATAATATAATAATAATAATAATATATTTATTGCCCCACAGGCGAACCCTATTATAGAACAAAACATCGCAATGCAGAGGAGAGTCGTCCTCAGCGTACCGTAGACAAATGTGGCAGCGCTTCTGGAGGGAGAGCGAGAAACTGCGAAGTTTAGTTTGGCCAGGAGATCTGAACAGTCAATCCTACCATTCATCAGCTTGTAAATAAAACGAGCGACTGGAACTGCGTTCCTCCAGTGGTTGGACATTGTGCTCCTCCAACATAACATTGTAATCGACGCCACTCTCAGGATACACGCCCGCAGATTTGAAAGCGGGTAATTTCAGAAATCGTTTATCTGCGAACCGTACAAAGGATATCATACAGTTGACCCATATTCCAGCTTATTGATAACCAATGCAAAGAACAGTATTTTCAATAAGTCAATATCGTTAAAATACTGCGTTGTCCTCATTATAAAGCCAGTAATCTTAACAGCAAATCTTAACGACAAATATTATGAATATGTAAATTAAAACTCAGTGAGGAATCGAAGAAAATACCGAAACCCTTGATGGAGGGAGTCAGCTTTCATAAGAGTGTTTCCATGTAGGTAGTATGAGGAAGGGATAGGAGATAACTTGCGGGTAAATGACATAAAAAACAATCGTCTATGTTCAAACAAAGATAATTAGACTTAGACCAAGCTGAAATAAGGTCTAGACTCGCTTGAAGCCGATCGACATCTTTAATGGAAGAAACAGCTGTAAAAATCTTTACGTCGTCGCTATAGCAAGGGAAGGACAAGGCAAGGTCATTAATAAATCATTTATATAAAGCAAAAATAATAATTGGCCAAGGTTTGACTCCTGAGAAACCTCAGATGATGAATCACATGTTGTTGAATTCTTTTCTCAAGATAGGATTGTGTTAACTGAAGGAAGCAAGATGCGAACCATAACGATATAATCTATCCAGTAATATACTACGGTCCAGTGTGTCGGTATTATAATAGATTAACAGTCTTGTTTATTATCTATTGCTTTTATTTTAGTTTTTTCAATTCTTATTCGACTTCGTCTTATTTTCTCCTCTATTTTCCTTCCAAATCTCGGCATACATGTCCTAGTCACATCAGTTGGCTTCTATTATTTATTGCTTTTATTTTAAGTTGTTCTCTGTTTCATTTCTTATTCGGTCTTGTCTCATTTTTTCTTAAAATCTCTGCACACATGTCCTAGCCACGCAAGTTGTCTCTCTTGGATTCTCCTGTCTACTGCATTTATTTTTAGTTATTCTCTGTTTCATATCTTAATGAATCTTCTCCTATTTTTTCCTCTATTCCCCTCGGAAATCTCATCTCTATTGCAATAATTCTGTTTATACTTTTTTCGCTATCTATTTTGCATATATTTAGTATCATTAGAGATATTACTTTCTTCATCACTTGGTATTTATTTCCTTTGGAATTTCTTTGCTTCCAAGGAATGGGTCTTTTATTGCATTAAATACATTTCCAACCCTCCATATTATTTAATTAATTTCTTTCTTCCATCTTCCACTCTCGTTTGTAGTTTTTCACCTGCTTTAAATATTTGTAGCTTTTCACTTTGTGTATCTTATGTTATCATTCCTTTGGTTCTTGTATGTTTATTTTCATATTTACCTTTTCTTCTTATGAATTATGAAAACGTTGGATTCGGCGGAATCTAATTTAATTACAAGATCATTGTTAATTATTTTATATTTTACACTGTACTAAGGTGGTTACAATAAATTAATTAGCTACTACATTAAAGGATTCTGTACATACTAAATGTACACAATATGAACTATCCTGCAATCCAAGTCAACACATATACAATACAGTAACGTTGTAGAAAACCAAACAAAACGAGAACGTTGTTTTGTGTAAATGCATTCCGGCCATTTGTGTTGAATAACTAACGCAGAAGCCGCACAGTATATCACATTTACCTTAATGTAAATTTATTCCGCGCATGACGTCCTAATAGATTTAGTTGCACTTTATGCGTGGTGTATTACATTTATTATGGTCATTAATCATCTCGGACAGAGTTAGGTGAACACCACCGCCGGGGCTCTTTGATATCGGTTACCCGGTGCTGGGGGATTACACAGAGAACACGCCGACGGATATTATAAAATGCCAGGGTCGGTCCGTCCGTTGGTCGCAGTGATGCAAGAAAACGCCACAATGGCCACGAGAATGGGGCGGTATCCGATATGAAATGCGTAGGTAAAAAGCCCTCAAACGCTCCGAGATAATGCGCTTGTATAACCTGTTGAGCAAATACGCGTACAATGGAAGGATATTACCGGACAACAATACCGGATAATATCATTTATATTGTTGGTTGTGGATACGTTGGGCCGAGTTATTTAAACTTAAAATCTAGTTAGGTTATATAAATTCTTGCTACCGGACCCTATTATATTTTACTAACTCAATAGGTACTTTCATCTGATGTAATTTAATACGCTTATTATACTAGACGTGCCCAACATTAATTTCGCTATTTTATGCGAATCTAATATAATGCACAGATTATATTGTATTATGCAAGTCGGTCGTCAGGGCAACATTAATGTCCATTCTGGAATACAATGCAAGCGTAATAATGAGGATTATGTTAGATTAATTAATTCACTTGTCATTTAGAACTGATTTGATCTATCAATCTTTCCCTTACATGTACTATATTTCAAAAAACTACGAGCAAAGCGCCATATATATTCGGCCTGACGGGCTTATACATGTTCGAAAATGATCCAAGTGTATTGTATCATAGCTGAACACACGCTAAACATACGCTATAAATAGTAAAGCTCTACCAGCAGTAGTTATCAATCTACAATCAGGTAACATCATTAATGCGTGATGTTCAGTTAACAAAAATTTAATCACTGGAGATTGATATATAACCCCTTTCCACATTAATTTACGTTTTCAACCTTCGGTGATTAAGTTAATCAACCACAGGTTCCATCAAAATTACCTAACAAAAATTTAATGCCACACAGTAATTAAATTTTTAAAAAATGGAATACTTCTAATAAAATCAACATTTAAACGACATTTATAGTGATTTATCTTCTTCATATTCTACTGTAAAAAGGAGAGCGAAATGTTTCTGTTTAGGACAAGAATCTTTTGACTATGATAAACGTCCCGATGGACCAATAGATCTGGTAATGTCACAAAAGATTTCATTTATTGAAAAATTGATATTACAAGTTCGATATTTGAAAATGAAGAAATTACCGGCAATGTTTAACATTTCTGAAACAAGCGTTTGCCAAATTCGGTTTGATTATTTGAGTATGCAAGGTTAGTGAAGGATACGTACCGGGACTTCTTTCTCTTAATATCAACGCTGTGTAGACTATGCGTCCTCATTTTTGAACATGAACTGCTTTTGGAATCTATTTTCACAGGAAGTTAAGTAATAGTTTTATTTTATGATCCTCTTTCCAAAAAGGAGTCGACGAATAGATGAAAGTTGTATGTGTCATAGTTGCTTACGCACTAAATTTACGCTATAAATAGTAAAGTTTTGTAAGCAGTAATTATCAATCTGCAATCAGATAACATCATTAATACATGTAGATAATCAATTGACAAAATTGAATACCACACGGTCATTAAATGTTTAACAAAAGAGGAAAAGGAACACGTCTAAAACTCATTTGGATGACGCTTATAAGGTCATTAATACATGAAAATAATCAATTAGCAAAAATTGAATACCGCCTGCTCATTAAATGTTTAACAAAAGAGGAGAAGGAATACGTCTAATCAAATTAAAACACATTCGGATGACGCTTGTCTCCTTCATACTCTACTATAAAAAAGGTGTACCTTACGTTTCCGTTTTTGGACAAGAATCCATTGAAGGTGAAGAGCTTTCTGGTTAACCAACTGAGTACCACCTGATCATTAAACTTTTAACAAAAGAGGAGAATACATGATAGTAATCGTTTGGACAATGTTTATAGTGGTAGTCATGTTTTACTGTAAAAAAAGGGGAAAAATGTTTCCGTTTAGAACAAGAATCTATTGATTAAGATGAGAATCTCGATCGATCAACAGAAATAGTAATACCATAAAAGGTTTCACTTATAGAAGATGTTGTAAGATTGATGCTCGAAAGTGATAGAGTTACCAGCAATGTTTAACATTTTTGAAGCTATTGCTCGCCAAATTCCGCATGATTATTTGAGATTGAATAAGGTTAGTGAAAAAATTGTTACAATGTGTTTGAATAGTGTTTTGTAATTAGATTTCGTTTTCCTTATGTTAATTTTCATGTATGTATATTTTCTGCAATTCTTCCTTGTAAGTGTAAAATTATTTTGTAAATTCACCTCCGAATCGAAAATCAGTTTCATCAACTGCATTTGTCTTATTTGACAGTATTCCAGTGTTAATTTCTTCTTATTCTTAGATCTCTTTATTGCCTCGTCCAGTATTGTTGAGAATAAGAGTCCTTGTTTGACGCCTTGGTTTGTTTAAAATTCCTCAGACTCCCATTATTTGTCCTTATTACATTCGTATTTCAGTTAAGCATGTCTTTTATTATGCTTCTCTCTACTCCTTTTTTGTGTAACACCTCAATATAATAATTTCTTCGAATTCTGTCCAGAGCTTCCTTTAAATCTATGAAGCATACGTGTATTTCTCTGTTCTTGTTAATTAGTTTTCACTTTCTGATTGTGAATAGAAGGCCTTATTGCGTGTCTTCTAACGTTGTTTCTCTTATATTTCTTACCTGTTTCTCCATTATTCCTGCGAATACTTTCCCTAGTACACTTGAGAGCATTATTCCCCTGTAACTTTAAGAGTCTCTTTTATCACCCTTTTATATATCGATTTTCCAATCATTTTTCCCCTCCTTAACACCTCGGCCATTACTTCTGTTAATTTATTTATGCCGTCTCTTCCCATTTATTTTATAATTTCCAGGATGATATTATCTCTACCAGATACTTTACCTAATTTTACGTTTTTATTGACTCCATTTCTTCTTCACTTACAATTTTTCTTTCTTGTTCATCATTTACCTCCTTTTCCTCTCTCCCCTGGTTTTGCATATACGTGTGTGCGGTACTTTTTCAAAATAATTTCTCCATATTTCCATTATTTTATCTTCAATGGTTATAATGTTATCCTCCTTATCTTTTACATTTAGCATGTTTTGTTTTTGTTTTTTTTTCTAAACTATTTTAGTGTGTTTTTAGGTCTCTTTATTGTTTTTATCATTCTGTCAAAATTCGACCCTTTTGTATGTATGTATGTATATATATATATATATATATATATATATATATATATATGTATCTATGTATATATATATATATATATATATATATGTATCTATGTATATATATATATATATATATATATATATATATATATATATATATGTATGTATATTAAGACTCTACGATCACCTATTAAAAGTGAAAGACAGAAAACTGACGACCAGGACAAGGACGCGTGTCACATGTAATATTTAAAACGGAACGTACGGGTATACTCGTCGTTGCCATGCCGACTGTTCAAATCGAGAATTATTAAAACCTAGAGGACTCCGTTACATGACGGGCCGTCAGTTGTTGCGATTTTTCTGATGTTATATTAGCGTACGTGCAGATTCTGCAACAGGTTACTTATTGATCTTGCGTGCGTTCCCAGTGTCTTTATGTTAAAATATAGCGACAGTTTGACGCGTCCATGGCGCCTTACCACATACTATAATTATGTGCTCCATCGACGGTATGCGTTGAAAAATATTTTATATACGTTTACGTAAACGGCTGAATTGCATTACCAAACATGTTAAATATAAATAAACATTCACGAAATAACAAACTCTGTTGTTCTATCAATTTATAATTCAAATTAATTCTGATTTCGAATATCCTGATATAAATATTTTCGTATGAGAAACATAAATATAGATTAAAATTTGATAATTTTCAAAAACAAAACAATATCAATCCATAAAACCATATGCGGAAGTTTCCTAAAAATTTTGGTGTTGGAACTTTAATAATAGCAACTATTTATTTATTAATAATACAAAATTGATACATGTGCGAAACTACTTCAGTCCTTCAATACAGCACCAGCATTATTAACGACTCGTTACCAGCGATTTGGAAGCTGTGGTGTGTCTGTGCTTGAATAACCCCCATAACAGTTCGGAATCCAAAGTCAATAGTTTTTTCACCTGTGGAACCAAGTCGAAGTCATTTAGACTTAAATCCAGTGAATATGGAGGGTGGAAAAATACTTCCCAACCTCAGCGATTATACAGATTAAGTACAGAGTTTGCCGTGTGCATCTTATCATTATTCCGCAAAATTACGCGAGGATTTTGCAAAAAGTGTGGTCGCTTTCTTCACAACGCTGGCCTCAGGCTATGTTTCAAAAACTAAAGGAAATGTTTATTAACAGTCTATCGTTGCGGTAAGGCATGCATTAGGAGGACTCCATCACAGTCGTACACAAGAATCACTAAAACTTACACATTAGTAAGAGTATAACGAACTTTTGTTTGACGTGATGACTCGGAATTACACCATTCATTAGACTGGCGTTCAAGTTTAGCTTTACAACGCTTCCTTGATCGGTTTTGCTTTATGAGACGGCTCGTTAACTTGCAGTAAAATCACTTTACCGTGACTTGCGGCCCATTTTGAACGTTTTTCTACCAATTCATGGTTTAAATTGACAATTTGTTGTAGTTAGCGATCAATATTAACTGTTTCACCAGGTTTCA
This sequence comes from Dermolepida albohirtum, assembly GCA_031893035.1. Classification (NCBI taxonomy): domain Eukaryota; kingdom Metazoa; phylum Arthropoda; class Insecta; order Coleoptera; family Scarabaeidae; genus Dermolepida; species Dermolepida albohirtum. The sequence continues at coordinate 179,001 of JAVIWB010003917.1, read as the reverse complement.
AGAGTTCGTAATATACCACGCCACTCTGGTCCCATCAAACACAGAGCATTGTTTTGCGACCAAAACGATTTGAAATCGATAGAATCGATGGGCTGTCTTCGCCAGGTAATAACCATGGTTTTTGCGTTTAGGGTTTTCGAAATAAATCCATTTTTCATCATACGTCACTATTCATTGCAGAAACGACTTCCAATCATACCTTTAAAGCAGCATTTCACAGGCAATTTTTCGATTTTCCATTTGCCTGTCATTCAATTGATGTGACATCCATTTTCCTATCTTTTGGATTTTTTCCATTGCTCGTAATCGGTCGCTAATCGTTTCTCGGGCCACATTTAACGCTTCTGCCAATTGTTTTCGAGTTTGGGTTTGGGTCTTCGTCGAATAATTCGCATCTTCAAACTTTTTCGGTCTACCAGAACGTTCTTTGCCTTGCACGTCGAAGTCACCACTTTCGAATTACCTAAACCACTCCTCACATATTTTTATGGTTGGATCAAATAAGAAAAGTTATGTGTGCCGCAAATGCACTTTTTCAGGCGCGAAACTTGACATTTTCAAAAAGGTATAAATCTATGATAGTGTTACTTTCTTAAAGTATAACACGGAATGTGTTCACATTCTGGGTTATACTTTGTTATACTACGTACGTTAGTACAGTTTTGAAGCTTGGTGTCAGTTGAAAAAAACGACAAAGCAAAAATAAACCCTTTTTTGTTAAAAAACATATTTGCATTTTCCAATATATTATATTTTTCTTATATTTACGGTCGATTTTGTATTCCGGATTTTATAATTATTTACAACAAAAAATTATTTTTCTATCATTTTTTGACCTTACCATCTACATCTCTTCCAACAAACTTAAACTTACATATACGGAGAAATTATTGTACATAAAACGTAGTCATACCTACTTCGAACACCGGGGAAAATATTGATCGAAATTTATATTCACCAAATTATTGATTGTCACTATGGGTCAGTCATAAAGGAGTGGACACGTTAACGAATCGAAGCGAACATCTGTTTATTTTCCCTGCACAGTCAGTACTTGTTGTATGTAGGTATATAGATAGCCCACGTTTCCTATCGTCTTCCTTCTTGACATCGATTTTATCGCACGTAATATATGTAGGACGTTCTCGTTTCCTACAAATATTTTCATTATATGTTATTGAGTTGTATATACAGATTGAAATTATCCGCGCGGAAAGATAGAAGGAATGGAAATTGAATTTGTAGTAATGCGATAAACGAAATATTAACGTTTGAAGTTCCTTCCATTATATAAATGGATATTTCTGAATTATTTCTTGTGTATGAGTATCATCGGTACTACATCTAAGAACTTTAATATCAATAATATTAATAACACTGACATTGCTTTTTCAGAGCTTCATCTTCAGCGTAATATAAATAAATGATAAGAAGATTACTAATAATAATAAACTTAACTAAATTAAATTAGTGAAACAGAGAAAATTAAATATATGTGTACTATAACAAAAAGATTACAAGTATGCAGGCTGTGATAATAAAATATCGAAACCAAAAGAATAAACAGATTTTGCAGTATTGCCTTAAACAATCTTATAAACGATTAACTAAAAGGTTATCCTCATTTACGGAAGGAAAGTATGATATGTCTGTACATACATGCATAACATTAGGAAGTAGCTGTTCCATTTTCTACACGTTTGAAAACCAAAATAATATGAACTATTATACCTGTTTTCTTTATTTATTATTTTCTTTAGATATTTTTGAGTGGCTATAATTTCTCAATGGTACTAAGATTTAATATACATATTAACTGTTAAAGACTTAATATTAGAATTAAAATATTTTACTTTTATTTTAGAATATATATGTATGTATATTATGTATTTTGTTATTATTATATGTTTCATGACTTTTATTATTTTGTGTAATGTATTTTATATAGTAATCACATTTATTTTTTATTATAAACAAAATTAACGCACATATACTAATCGGTAGCAACTTTGGTCCTCGTGTACACATTGTATGTCAGGGGACCGCGATCAGCCTACCTGACCGGCCACGTCGTTGTTGCTGCCGGATAGTTGCGTGACGCTTCCCCAATAGGTGCAAGGACGACAGTGTCGAACATTTACACTCTATTGGGGGTACATGGGTATCTCAATGCGTTGAACGGGAAGCGAGGTATTTTGAACTGTTTCGTTGCGTACACACTCGAACGTATATTCGCTTCTGCTTATTATTTGAACTGTTTTATATATATATATATATGTACGCATATGTACGAGGATAGTTTGACAAGTAGTGAGAATGGAAAAGAAAACGAATTTTTTAAATACAAAATAATTTTTATTTTTCAATATATTCTCGTAAAAGAGCAACACATTTATTCCAACGGTGCTCCAATGCCCTTATGCCATCTCTATAATGCGATTCCTGAAGGCTTGCAAAATACTCATTTACGAAGATGATAAGCTCGTCGTTAGACGAAAATTTCTTTCCACGTAGTGCCGTTTTCAATTTTGGAAAAAGGTGGAAGTCGCAATGGGCTAGATCCGGCGAATAAGGTGCATGCCATACTAATTGGAAATGCAACTCGTGGATTTTGGACATTGCAACTGTGCTGGTATGCGAGGGAGCGTTGTCTTGGTGAAACAGAATCTTTTTCTTTGCCATTCCTGGCGGTTTAGCACGAATCTCAATATTTAATTTTAGTAGAAGTTCTGCATAATATTGTCCGTTTATTGGGGCATCTTTTTGAGGGTAATCAATGAGCAAAATGCCCTTTGAATCCCAAAAAATCGATGCCATCACCTTGTTTGACGATAAAGTGGTTGTCGCTTTCTGTGGAGGTGCAGAACCACGTTCTAACCATTGTTTCGTCTGTTGTTTAGTTTCGGGTGTACTGTAGTGTATCCAAGTTTCATCGCAAGTAACAAATCGCCTACAAAAATCAACCGGATTCCGCTTATAAAGGTCCGAACACTCATTGGTAATGCGCAAACGAGTGAACTTTTGATCAGTCGTAAGCAATCGCGGCACCCATCTTGCCGAAAGCTTGGAAATGCCCAATTCTTTCGTTAACATGTGGTGTACGCGTTCTGTTGAAATGTTTACGATATCTGCTATCTCTCACACTTTGAGTCGTCGATCTTGCGTAATAATATTATGTATTTTTATAATCATTTCCTTAGAAGTCACGATTTTGGGTGCTCCAGAGCGCGCTTCATCAACACAACTTGTTCTACCACGTTCAAATTCATTTACCCATCTACTTATTGTGGCGGATGATGGAGCAGATGCACCTAATATTTCCCGTAACTCATTTTTTATTTCGATAGCATTCATACCCTTAATTACGAAGTATTTAATCACCGCACGATGCTCTGCTTTTTCCATTTTAACAAAACGACGTGTTGCTTCTTCTCCGACCAGCTGTCAAAAATAAACTAATCAACCGATTTATCTAAATATCGGAATGTAAACAAATAAATAGACAATGTAAATTACAGTGCATTTTTTTTACCAATTAGAGTGCCACCTATGTGTCATTCTCACTACTTGTCAAACTATCCTCGTATGTATATATATATATATATATATATATATATATATATATATATATGTATTTATATATATATATACATTATATATTTTAATAATAACAAGACATTATAAAAAAAATTAATTTAATAAGCGTCAATTAAAGTATACAAAATGAAAACGAAATTTAAGAACACTCTGAATTTTTGAACAGAGTTTTATTTATGTTAAATAAACGTGTCAAGTATTGTCATATTTAATTCTAAACATTTACTTAATCTTATTTAAATATTTATAATATAAACAATTATTTGTTTAGTAATGAGTATAATACCAATTTAGAGTTTTGAATAAAAATAAATTTATATTATATATTATATTATATATATATATATATATATATATATATAAGTAATATTAAATTCTCGGGCTCTCTGCGATGTTGAACAGAAGTTCTCAAAGAAGGAATCGGCGTCTCGACGAGGACGACGCTTTACTGTGAAACAACTTCTGAAGAAGATGATTGAGATGTCATCGAAACGTCAAGACGCCGATTCTTTCGAGGGTTTCTGTCCAGCATCGCGGAGAAGCCGAGAATCTAATATTACTCATACTTACAACCGCGAGAACCTTCGTTCGAACATATAAATATATATGTGAGTAATATTACATTCTCGGGCTCTCCGCGATGTTGAACAAAAATTCTCGAAAGAATCGGTGTCTAGATGTTTCGATGATATCTCAATCATATTCTTCAGTAGTTGTTTCGTAGTGAAGCGTCAACCTGAAACTGGCTGTGACTGCTTCTCCCGCTGCTTTATATACTGGCTTCTCGTAACTCTTCGGATTACATCGATTTTGGTTTCGGTGTAATGGGATTTTAATGAGTTTTTAATTCTTTCTGGAACATTCGGTCCAGGTTTAATGTGATTATAATGAGGTGGATTAATGTCGATAGTTTGTTTATTTGCGGATATTTGAGAGGATTGTTTAATGATGGGCCTCCAAGTGGAAGAAACGCGCCAACCGTTGTTCCTAGAATTCGAGATATTTTCTGAATCTTCTTGCTCGGCTATATATATATATATATCCGAGCAAGAACATATTTATATACAGTTAAACAGTTCAATAATACAAAAATGTATATAACCATCACAGAGATGTTCAAAGTGTCAAATAAATTTTCTTTCAAATATTAACTTTGTATTTTTTTAGTAAATATCATTAATTGTTGCTCAAATAATATTGAGAGTCAAACAAAGTATAAACGTTCTAACATTCTTTTCGAAATCCTCAATTATTCCTTTTCTCAAGACTTTTATGTCTTAAATTCATTATTTTTACACTGCATATATACTGTTATCGTACAAAAATAGTTATCTTTGTAATCACAGCTTCACACCATACTATGCGTTTGCTATATAAATTTCTATTTTATAATTCTTTGACATATTTAAGCTTAGTGTGTGTTTGGTGTTCGCATAAAAAGGTTTCACGTGAACTCAGGTGCGACGCTGTGATTAAATTCTGCTTTTTTTTGTAATAAATTAAACACTTAAAATCTATTTTGCTTACTACTTTTATATTCTAATTGTGAATCGGTAGCTTAATGATCTGTTCAGCATAGAAGTTAGAAGGAAAAAAGTAGGTGCTATTGTGAATCGAACATTTTTGCATTGCAACATTGCGAAAGGATATCTAAAATATTTTTTTTTATTTTCTTTATATATTCTCGATTGGTTATAATCTACCAATACGAGGGTGGTCCCATAAATACCCGGCCTGACCTAGAGATGGCGGTAGTTGTTTGAAAAATATCACTGTATTAGAAAGTACACAAATTGTTTAATATTTGTTTGGCAGCCATCAATAATGAACGATTTCAGTGATTTTGTAAAATCGGAGAAAATTGGTCATTGTTACGCGATGCAATACTTTTATTTGAAAGGCCTCAGCCGAACCGATATAAAAATTGAACTGGATTCTACTCTAGGTGAGTCTGCTCCTTCGTTTACAACAGTGAAATATTGGGTAGCAGAGTTTAAACAAGGCCATGCGAGCTGCCAAGGCGAGCATCGCAGTGGTAGACTAAATCAGGTGACAACTCCAGAAATGGTGAACAAAATCCACAAAGCGGTACTGGATGATCGTCGACTGAAAGTGCTCGAGCTAGCAGTAGGCATTTCAAAAAGTGCGGTACATCGCATAGTATCTGGAAATTTGAACATGAGAAAGCTATCTTGAAAAAGGAAAAACTATTAGCAGCGAGTATTATATATACTTATTGCAACGTTTGAGCGAAGAAGTCAAGCAAAAACAGCCGCATTTTGCAAAGAAGAAAGAAAGAACATTTTCTTCTTTGCAACATCAAGACAATGAACCAGCTCACAAATCCTTCATTGCGATGGCCAAAACTAATAAATTAAAGTTTAAATTGCTACCTCATGCACCCTATTCGTCAAATTTATCCCCCTCGGATTATTTTCTGTTCACAAACTTCCAAAAATGGCTCAGTGGTCAAAGATTTTCCAGCGATGAAGAAGCGATATCGGCAGTTAATGGATATTTTGAGGAGCAAGACAATTCTTATCATAAAAATGGTATGGTATGGAATTTATTGAACATCGCTGGGAAGAGTGTATAGAGCTGAAAGGAGATTATGTTGAAAAATAAATATATTTCCAAAATTTCTGTGTTTTTTTTTGTTGGGTCGGGTACTTCTGGGAACACCCTCGTAATATTTCAGTACGATCAATACATTTTACTTGAATAACTTTAGACAATCTACAATCCATTTCATTTAATACTATATCTAGATATTTGCCATGTTTTGGCTTATACTATAATAAATTATAGATTACCGATTGTAGAGTAACACACGATTTCTATAATTTGACATTGTGGTATCTACGGACTTCCTATTAATTTTCTGAGACGACTGATTTTTTTGAAATGAAACAAATGTTCCGTGAGATAAAGTTTGTCATTAAAAATTATATTAAAATGTTTTGTAATGGCACAACTTTTTAAGTTAATATTTCTTTATTTTTTTTATAATTTTAATTCTTTCCGACGTATATTTTTACAGATTTAATTGCAATTTTTTGTGTTTTAATTATAATTTTTTTCTTCCTTCTAAATTTATTTTTTCGTAAACATAAAAATATATATTTATTAACTCAATACTGCAAATGAGCTCTAAAAGTTCTTTCTTATAATGAATCATCCACTCTTTTAATAACGCGATACAAAAATAGACTCTAATAGATCTGAAGAATATAGCAGCTGACATTTCAACATTTTTTAAAGGTCATACTGTTTCCTCTGCGTTTATATTAAGTTACTTATTCAGATTTAATATACGTTCTCTTAATATTGCAACACCGCATTATATTCTCCTAAAGCAAAAAAAAATTATTAAAATATCTTTTTCGGTGAAAGATGTTTATTTTTCAAATTTCTGTTTGTAATAAAATGTCTGCTCACAAAATATTACGCGAATATAAATATATAATGTACTTATGTATTATAAATTTAGTATGTACAGACGTATCTTTAAATTCACTGCATCATTCTTTATGTTCTTTATGTGAGCAAAAATGAAAATAAGATGAAAGCTTTAGATTTGAAAAGTATTTTGTTGTTAGCAATAATTTTTTTATTTAAAGAGTTTTTTTTTCATACATAAATTATGTACTTGAATAAAAAGTTTGTATATTCCGCTCCTAAATATGAATCATTCTAAATAAAATTGATTTATTTTATATAGTCAATCATTTCATCATATCTAAGGTTTTAACGGAAATGTCTTTTCTATTGTCATTCTTTTTCCTATTTTCCTCCACTTCTCTATCTCTAATTTCTTTTTTACAGTTTCCGATACTTCTAATCTATAAATTCTCCATTATCTGATCCTTACTTCTGAACGTCAAACATCGTTTTAGATTATCTGCTTCTGGGCTTTCGGTCGAGAACCGTGTCACTGGTATAACTGCCGACGTTTCGTACCCACTCGTATGGGATATCTTCGGGGCTCAACTACTGCTACTGTCTGTCGCACTGAAAGCGTTTCGGTGTCGCACTGAACTACTGCTGTCTGTCACATTGAAAGCGTTTCAGTGTCGCACTAAAACTGTTTTAGTGCGACAGACAGTAGCAGTAGTTGCGCCCTGAGGATGCCCCATACGAGTGGGTACGAAACGTCCGCAGTTATACCAGTGACACGGTTCCAGCCCGGAAACCCAGAAGCAAATAATATGAACCACGACCGCGGAAGTCTATGTATCAGATTATTCTTTTAGATTATTTATAACAGATTTTCGCTCATTTATCTATTTAGCTATGGATTTACCATATCTTCTCCCATCTCTAAAGCAAGACAGCTTTTTGCGTATAAATAATGCAAAAATTGCAAACCTGTAGCAAGCTAAGCCATACCCCTACTGCAATTTCATAACAGATGTACTCACCTCGCTACATGTCTGCAATTTGTGTTATCTACGCGCAAGCAAGATGTCTAACTGATTTATAGGGTTACTGTACATAGTACACATTCTGACTTAATGAAATTCGCATCTTCTTTTAAAGTATTTATTATCTGGTCATTCAGAAACGTTCTATTTTGCCTCTCAAAAATACAGTCTTTCTTCATATTTTTTTGTTAGACATATTGTTTATAGATCTTCATTCCTATTTTTATCAAATTATTGCCAAAATTTAATTCTTGACATATGAATGAAAAGGATAAAAGTATTTCAAAGATTTGAGATCAGTTATCTTAACAGTTGTTGACGTTTTTTGCTTCGCTGGCGAGTTTTTATGCCCCAGGTCAAAGAAATTAAATTTTATCTATCACTTAAGTTCTACCCAAACTATTTATAACTGGGTTATTTTAGTACTTAGAATTTTAATGTACGTTTTTGTTGTTTTTTAAGCAATATTAAAAACTAATATAGTGAAAAATTTCCAAGTATTTGCAAATGACACACAGATTACTAAATCATTAGAAAGTAATTTTTAATAATAATATATAAGGGTAAACACTATTTCACAGAGTAAGAAGTAGCTTAAATTTGAAATTATCACATGTAAAAATGACGTTATTGATTGTATTGGCAGTGTATATAATATTCTACAAGATAACTGTTATAATTCTGACGAGAGAGCTTTACTTTTTGTGCGATTCCAGTGAAATTTGCAACACTTAAAAGATATTAATGTGTGAGTGGTAAAAAGTCGAAAAAGAGAATAACAATTTTGTCATGTGTTAACGTCTTAGATGAAACAGAAGTTCCTCTTTCTATTAATAGAATTGTAAAACGCAGATGTTTTAAAAATGTTGATGCTCAAACTTTGTTGACTTGTATGCTAATAGAAAGACTTGTGGAATAGATACAAATGTTAATCCTCTTCTTTTGCCTTTCCTGTACAAATTTTATACACGCTGATTCATTTTCAACCCTTACCATGGGTATCTGGTTTATTATATATTATAGCTGGTAGATTTAAATTTGTCGAAATTGCTAAATTTGATTCTTGTTAAAACTAAACATTTTTCACCGAAAAAGATATTTGAATAATTTTTTTTGCGTTAGGAGAATTTAATGTGGTTTTGCAATATTAAGAAAACGTGTATTATATCTAGAGAGAAAATGGACCGGTGGCAAATGGTGTTCGTTGTCTTAGAAAAAACGAAAAATGATCATTTCCTTCTTTTGCTTCTAGTATTTTTATTTAGCTCTGTTTCCTTGATACCAGAAATGTTAGAAAAAGAAAACAGGAAAATATATTCCAATGTTACAGAACACAAATAAATCTCTTAGAAGACTATCTCAGCTAACAGGTGCAAGTCGTCACTTTATTCTTAGAGTAACATTATATATATGGACTTTCTTTTTTGGAGGATTGTCATATGGATGTTGGCACACAGTGGTATGGAATCAAGTACGCTTTGAATGTGGTTAGTTGTATCTTCCACGAGATTTAAATGAACAAATATAACATTTTCAATTGTTTCATAATACCATTAACAATGATAATGCATTGAACAATTCCTTTTTCCTAGCTGAAGCTTGGTTTAACTTATCTGGCTGTACGAACTCACAAAGTTATCGAACTCGGTCAGCAGAAAATCCACATTCTTTCATTGAAACTAGTTTACATCCTATTTGTGACAATGTTTTGAAGACAACTTATTGCTCGTACTATTTTGTTAATGGAATTATTACTACTGTGAAATACAAAGAAGTAATTTCGAATTTCATTTTAAATCAATCAAATGAAGATGAAGTGATGTATAGATACTTTCAGTAAGACGAAGCTACTGCTCATATAGCTGCTAATACAATACAATGGAAGATTCCCCTCCACCATATCACCTGATCTAAAAAAACAATTAGAAATGTTGAATAAATTTAGATTTGAGTTCATTTTTCTATAATGCACCACAATCTACGACCTGTAAGCAGTACGATTGACAAATCCCAAGCAAATATAAAGCAGAAACATTTTAATACCAATTTTTCAGTTTACCAACGATTTTGCCATTTTGTATCGCACTGTATTTCTTACCACAACTTCATCTAAACAATTTTTCTGTAAACACGAAATATTATTACATGCTCTTTCAAAATAAAAATTGTTATAATAATAGACAGCTCATTTTGTTAATTCGCTTACTAAAGGGAGCCATTATAAAATATATTTCGTAAAATTATATGAAAAACATTTATTTAGAATCACTTTCAATACATTAACACAATATATTTTGACATATGCATAATCTATAATGTCAGCTCAATGACATGTGTTACGTTAAAAACATATGGCCTTGCCCAAAACATCTGCATAATGTGTCAGTTGTCGACTTGAGTCAAAGTCTTGTCAAAATTCTAAGTTGGTGGCGGTTGCGTTACAACCCATTTAGTGCGTGACATTTTCGACAAAATTACGAGTGTAATGAACGCTAAGAATTTTGAGTGGACAGTTCCAAATTGGCAATGTGGGAGAGTTGCGAGGATTATTACCATGAGGGCTGCATGGACGATGACCTGTACGTGCTGCATCCTGCGCCCCCTAACATGAGGTTAATTTGATTTTTTCCTACCTTTCATCCGTTCCCCTTTTATTCAAGCGCAAAACACACGTATGAAACACGCACGCAAACACACATATAAACGTCGGGGTTTCTCCTATAAAAGAACCGAATAAGTAATAAAGCGAGATCTTGGCGAAGATACTGATGAGATTAACTTGTCGTCGGAGATTATTCTTCTATCCGAGAGACGTAAACTGCTTTATGTGCGTCTAATGTGTCATTTAATTAGAGACCTTTACGGTGTTTAGATGAACTTAATTTTCGGTTTTAGGATGCGTACATGTATATATGTATATATAGGTACACCACTAATTACAACATCTTCCGCAAGTCGTTAAATGTTATTGCGAATATTAATTGTGACGCGACATGAACACGTAATTTATTTTTAGATAAAGTTTACGAATGATATTGTAAATGCATATATAAATAGATCTCTTCCTAAGATTATACAATATCCATACTTCGGGTATTAATACCAAATACTTCTATTAATTCGCAAACACAGCGATTAACCTATTCAAGTCTAGTCCCAGCTCAGAAATGAAGAATTAAAAATTTTTACTAAAACATTATACAACATCTTATGTGCATATTTTGACAACATAAATATTATTTTCAGAAAAAAAAAGATAATACATTATTTAAGCCGACTTTAAATATTTCGCAAGGCAAACAATTTATATGCATATTTGCTATTTACTTAAATTCCCAATAAATTATTAAATAAATATAAGTTTTCATTGATATCCGACTTAGGCTGGGAACTTTACTGTTTCTCAAATAAGTCTTCATTATCTGTAGCCTATTTATTATCTGGTGATTATGTAGGTTAATCAGCGTATTTTCATGCCTCTCTGTATGGTCTTTTTCCGATTAAGGGCTAGTTACTGACAAGGTATTCACTAATATAGGGCGTTTTTTGATTTAAAAGTCCGTAAAATTTGTATATTTAAAGGTTTACGATAGCTTCACAGTTTAATACCATACGTCCAAATCGGTACCAGAATACCTTCATATAGTAACAACTAATTTCCTCAAGATAATTGCTATATTTACCATATTAGCAAGTGCACTTCTTTGTTTTCCAAATTTAGCTGTTTTGGATATGGTAATTTTCATGGAGCCTGTGGTAGATTAACCTAATCACTTAAGGTTTATACATAACCGCTTTCTACATTAATTTTCGTATTCTGTATACGTATTTCGACAACTAAGTTGTCATCATTAGCTGATAATTAAATAGTGTCGCCACTGGAAACTACGGCAAAAATCCGTACGAAACGAATTCCGTACACGATCTATACCGTCGAAAGCCAACACGCACACTATATTTTGGATATGCCAACTTCTGGTCTAAATGTATTTCAAGTTCAACTTGTGACTGAAGATTCCTTTTGTGATAGATGTTATTTGAGTGTTAAATTTAACACCGTTTAGTAGAGTTGACACTGTGAACGTTCAGTTGGTGCGCGCGCTGCGAAGTGTAAGAAGTTTAGCAGACACTAAATGTAAATAAATATTTATCCTTATCTAATTTCTTACAACGACGTAACAATAGAGTTATTTAGAACAAATAAAGGAGTTAGATAAGAAGACGAATTATTGGAATGTTTATATAATGCACCGCTAAAAACTTTAGTCTGCAAAACGAGCACTAGAAGAACAATCATTAATGAATAAAAACAAATTATAACATATGCGGATGACATCGTTACTATTTCACGACATTTAAAAGAACTGAACAGCATATTTGATAAATAATAGTAGAACTTAGTGAGAAACATCTAAAAATTAACGAAGATAAGACTAAATTAATGAGATGCATCATTCTAAATATGGTAAACATGAGCAAGTTCTGGACCAAGAAAATAAGCAGCTTTATATATCTTAGTGGAATGGTGAATAGTAGGTCATAGGGCATATTACACTAATAAACAAACGATGAGGAGTAAATATATCTGCTATCCGATCTGCATTAATATATTCAGAGGAAACTGTTTAAAGTCTAATGATGGAGAAACACAGAAAAATATTTGATATACATAAATATTGTGATGGTGAAATTAGAAGATTAATGAATCCTGAATTAGAGGAATGGATGATGAAGATAGTTTACAGAAAAGAAGTCAATATACAAAGACAAAAAAGCGAATGGATCCAGTCAAAAATAAGATAATAGTAATAATGTGTAATAAATCCATATCACCTTACTTTACATCACGAACGCCTGCGAGTGACTCATCGCCTGCCGAAGCTTCTCATGATGACGCGTATAGGTTATCAGCACATGGAAAATAAACATGCTCCAGATAAGAATGGAAGTTACTAGATTTCACCCATCCAATGATGATGTCATGTTAATCGGGTGGTATAATAAGCGAAGCAGCAGCGGAGAATAGGTATTCGAAGTATCGACGGTACATCATTACTATATAAATTCTGTCATATATAAATACACAGATAAATAACTTTAACCAAGAGTGTTATTATTAAATGAATTTAGTTCCTTATTACCGTGTGTTTAATTTATCGTACACAGTAAAGTCGTCACAATAATATTCCTTTATTCATCTAAGAGGAAAGTCTCAATTACAAAGTGATATAACATTGTAAATTTAATATGTGTATAAGGGTTTAAAAGATAATTATATATAAAGAATTAAATGTAAAATGTGTCAATATTAGACACAAACCTGAAGAGCAATATATAAAATAAAATGTAAGTGTAATAAAAAGTACATATAAAATTAAATATATGTGCATTGATTTTATAAAAGCTTCGCTCATCCAAAAACGTTATACTACAGTCTGTGTTTTTACAAATTCTAAAAATCAGTAAACGTGCCAGCATGTTGGTACGAGCAGTTGCCAAACTAAACATAAGAAAAGATCTTGCAGCCAATCTGGGTACGAAGAAACTCCACTGCGACGGCAAAGTCGGCGAGTAAATTTCACCCCGGACAAGCTGACGTGCAAATTTGGTACATTGAAACTCAAGTCGTGAGGTCAAAGTCTGAATATTCATATTAGTCATAACAACAGATACATACGTTAGCACCTCTGCCAGGATAAACTCCAGTTTGTTTGACCACAATGTATTTGAAAAACGATGAGATTCAGATAGTGCTGGTGTATTCTAACTTGCTGACTACGAAAGCAAAATTCTGTCAGTGATATATCGCTAAAATGTTTCGCACTTCTAAATACGAAGCCTAAGGTCTTACAAGCCGACTTGCACAATTCATTTACATGTAAATCAAAACTAAACACAGAATGAAATAGGACACCAAGATCACGTACTGGTTCCTTGCTCGTTACAGGTGTACCGCCGATGTTATGAGTATGCATAATTGGACAAGATTTTCTTGTGTAAGTAACTTTGAAGCACTTTTCGGCATTAAGATGCAATTTATTCGTCTTACACCATCCAGATATAGAATCTAAATATTTTGTAGCAACAATATGGCATTTATATCACTACTGCGTATATATATCTTAAGATCATCGGCGTATGCTAAAGAAGGGCATTGCAAAGACATCAACAAGTCTTTAATATAAAGACGAAACATCAAAGAATCATAAAGAATCATGATTAGACCCTTGTCTAATCATGATTCTTTGATGTTTCTTCCTTATACTAATGACTTGTTGATGTCTTTGCTTGCCTCCAGAGGTTAAGGTATATTCATCAGAAGCATGGCCATTGTAAAATACATATACCGATCTGTTCTCTAAATAGTCATCAAGTTAACTGAAAGACTAAGTGAATTAAGTTTTTCTTACGTACTGCGTGATTGATAGAATCGAATGCACGCGATAAGTCCTTACATATAATCGGCCAGACCCCGATCGTTCGAACATTCAACATACTGTGGAAACTGTGGCTAAATTTATGACAGTTGATTGACCCTGTATAAATCCATGTTCTATACTAGATAACTAAGGTTTAACAATAACATAAATGGGCTTATATTAAATTCTTTTATATATTTTTGCAAAATTAGGTAAAATGGTAATAGGTCTATAATCTCTAATTTTCAAGTTACTGCCTCTTTTAAACACAGACACAATACGGGTTGTTTCAAATTATTCGGAAATATAAATGATTTTAAACTTACATTGATTATTATCGACAACGGTTATGTGAAGTCAGATCTATAATTTTTAATAAAGAGGTGAGGAATCAAGTCATCGCCAGCCTTGAACTTGTTAGGAAATGCAGACAAGAAATTAATTATTCTTTAGTCACAATGTATGGCGGAAATGATGAAGGACAGGTTTTTAGCTGTGATGCAGTAACACTGCTCTCCAAGACAAAAGTGTCAGAATAATAGACTGCAAATGAATTCATTATATCCAGCGAACCATTGCAAGTCATTTCACTGTTCACTAGAATGCATCACGCCCGAAATTCGTGATACACTTCGCCTAGAATCGATGTAACTCCACAATCCTACAATTATTTCTTATTATTATATATTGGGTCTGGGAAAAAGTTCGTGGCGTTTTTTCAGTAAAATTCAACTGGTCCCCGCATGGCGCGTGGACGAATTCATTTAAACCGAATATGCTCCATTATTATCGACAATGTTTCGCCATTTTTTTGGTAGATCCATGATCCCATCGGTGAAAAACTTCTGTGGTTTCTGGTCGAAAAACTGAATCAAGTAGTTTTCACAGGCTTCTTTTGAAACCAACTTAATTCCATTGAGAGAGTTCTGCAGAGATCGAAACAGATGATAGTCAGAGGGTGCTATATCCGGACTGTAAGGTGGGTGCATCAAAACTTCCCAACCAAACTCTCTCAATTTTTGACGGGTCATCAAAGAAGTGTGTGGTCGGGCGTTGTCATGATGGAAGACAACACCTTTCCTATTAATCAATTCGGGCCGTTTTCTTTCAATCGCCTGGCGTAATCTCTCTAGTTGTGCACAGTAGAGTTGAGAATCAATCGTCTGACCAGTTGGAAGTAGCTCGTAGTGGACGATTCCCCTCCAGTCCCACCATACACACAGCATCACTTTTTTTGGCGTCAATGTTGGCTTAGCGAACGCTTGTGACGGCTCACCATCCTTTATCCACGATCTTTTACGCTTCCGATTATCGTACGTAATCCATTTTTCATCTCCGGTTATTAAACGTTTCAGAAACGGCTCGATTTCATTCCGTTTCAGCAGCGCATCGCAGATGTTAATTCGGTCCATCATGTTTTTCACGCTCAACTCATGAGGAACCCATACGTCAAGCTTTTTTTTGTAACCAGCTTTGTGTAAATGGTTCAAAACAGTTTTGTGGTCAATGCCTAGCTCCATGCCAATATCGACACTGCTGATATGCTTATCTTGTTGGACTTTTTCAAGAATTTCATCAGATTTTTCAGTGATTGGACGACCGGAGCGTGACTCATCTTTCACATTGAAATTTCCAGAACGAAAGCGAGCGAACCATTTCCGCGCAACAGATTTCGATAAAGTACCTTCACCGTACACAGCACAAATTTTATCACAAGCCTGCGCAGCGTTCTTCCCCTTATCATAATAATATTGCAGAATATAGCGAAATTTCTCATTATTCTTCTCCATTTTCAAGTGCGAATAACTTTCCAACCACTGCACCGATTACAATGTTTCTACGCTCAAACTAACGTTCGGAAGGTCATCTAAAAAACGAGCCGTCGGTGGTGTCGCTGTGACTTGTTGTTCTTTAGTTATCGGCAACCAATGCCATCTATCGGGAAAAACGCCACGAACTTTTTCCCAGACCCAATATAATTAAATCATTCTGAACACCTGCTAAATAACTATTGTAATTAACAGAGATTTGTGTTGTATGTAATGTGCGTATATGCTTAAATTCATTTTAACATGTAATATTCCCAGAAATAAACCAATTTTACGATCGAATTTCTTAAACTTCATGTTACGTTTGATATCAAAAGTAAACTACATAGGAAACCGACGTTCGCTGAACATCAAAGTTCGCTTGGACCCATGGACATCAGAAAAGCCATTCAATTTGCTGTAGAAACTCTAAAGCAATGTCAACATCATTAAACTGTTCCAAGAAATTCCAGTCGTAATTGGCAATGAAGGCATACAAATGATAAAAATTGGTTTTTCTAATGTTAAACACTCACACTTAAGATGATAAGAAGAGGAGGTTAAAGATATAAGGACCATGGAAATTAACAGGTGGATACAAAAAAATTCAAGATAGAAAAGAATGGCGGAAAATAGTAGGGAAAGCAAAATATACAAAAGGCTTCAAAGGTTACGAAGACGGGTAATATGGAGTGATTTACCAAGAAAAACGAATCAGAAACTTCAGAAAATACGACTATTATTCCATGCAGAATTCAGAGCCTTTCATATATCCAGGCAATTGAAGGTATTAAATACAGAGTAATTTTTTAAATATTGTAACCTTCTAGGTGTATTATTTAATTTGGATTTCTTTTCGTATCAATCTGTTTGTATTACAAATATGGCAGATTTACATTCTTTTCAATCTAGAAAGATCAGTAAAAATTAGACGAATAAAGGAACTGAAAATATTGGCGATATTAAATCTATAAATACGTATATAAGATATATTGGGAAGATAAAATAAACATTTTAGTGACATGCTCAAGAAATCCTATTACAAGATACAAACGCCCATTTTCAATTTTAAACTTCCAACATCGAACGCATCAATATTATTTTATCTTTGCCGACAAAATAACGTCAATCACATTTCCAAACAAAAATTTTCTGGAAAATTAAATTGAACAATACATTTTCTCTTCGTTCATATGCGTCAACAGCGGAAGGAATACAATATATACCTATATATATACACATGTATATGTTTGTGTATGTGCACGTTTATATATACATATACGGTATATACCTATTCGTAAATAAAAATACCTTAATCACTTGGATAAAGGGTGATGGATCGTGTCTAGTGGAATTTCGGGCTTTTACTATGTATATTCGATGCGCCCGCTGCCATTTTAGGATTAAATACCAAATGGATGCTTCGTTCCCTGTCAGATTACCATAGGACAGGACGGGTTCATGCGTGCATGCGCCTCTACACTCTCTTTTCGTGGCAAAGAATTAAATTTTAAAATATCCGCTCTTCTCAATTTTCCCCACTTGGGGTGTGAATATTGCGATATTGGAGAATTCATATTAAATTCCCTTTTTTACTTCTAAGGTGATTGATATTATTAGCGTATTGGTGTTGATGAAAATTTACTAGGTTTCGTCGAAAATTGTTCCCCAAAATTTTGTTTTTTTATATGTACATGTATTGTTGCCACATTTTTTATTTCATCAGAAGTTTCCTTCTCGCAATTTTACGCTGTGGATTTTATTATTTCCTCTTCATGGTGCCTTTTTGGACAATTTATGGGCTCCTTAATCCCATACAATACTTTACATCCTAGGTTCTCAAACTTTTTAAAGACATAGCGCCCTTAACGTTCAGATTATTTCTGATGGCGCCCTTCATATGAAGCAAAACCGGAGACCTGATAATTTTATGTCTAAAATCTTAAATTTATATAAATTCTATGCTGTGATCTCTAAACTTAACTTTTAGATTTTTATAAGACTTTAATTGTGGAACTAGACGCGCGCGTTCACACACACGCTGACACTAAATCCAAAATTCAATATATAAAATGAATGGTATTTATTTTGAGCAAATCATTATTGATTATATTTACAATCAAGTGCAAAAAAAAACTGTTTAATAAATTCGTTTTTATAAAATTATATTTTACAATTTTTTTTCGTTTCGGCGAGGCCGTCGCCCCTGGAGACTCTTTGCGATGCCCCCGGGCGCCGCGGGGCGTGCTTTGAGGACCCCTGCTTTACGTCAAATCTTTATTGCATCTGTTGTGAGCAGTTACTTCTGCCTGAGACTTTTATCACGAATTTTATTTAAATGTCTTTTGGCAGTAATCAAATGTATACATATATCATTGGCATATTTTTTCCTCTGTCCTAAATTTTTTTCCTTTCATATTCGGCCCCTACCCTTCCATTATTTTCTGAATACTTATGCATTATAATGCTTAAATATCTAAGGAAAGTGGTGCTTTTGAACAATATGTGGTTACTATTGTCCTTTATGTCATACTATATACTCAAATTTTCTTTGCCACTTCTATAAGCATCTATTCCAAAATATTATTTCTGTATTTGTTGTTTTTTCAGTGTTTTCTGTCAATACTTCCGACTCTTGTAATATTTGGTTGTTTTACTCTCTATGCTGTGTTATGGCATGTATTTCTCCTTCTTGAAGCTAGCCTTTCCAAGCTTTCGTCACCTTCTCCTTAAATCTCCAGTGCATTTGTTAGAAATTCTGTTTCATATATTCTCACGTAATTAATATCAGACCCTCAGATCTATTCAGTTCCTATAAACATCTAAATCCTGAAAATTGGTATTTCCCATCGTTGATTATAACTACAGAAATTAATTCGCAATTTTTGCATTCGAGAAGGACTAGAACCTGTATCTGTCGTTTGCTAGACGGCTATTACTATATACACACATAGTATATATGTATATAATATATATATATATATAAAATTATCAACAGAGAAATCCTGTGTCTAAACATTTATTCTTCTTACGATATCTTCTGTCAATAAACAAACTTTTTCCTGTCTTATTTGGTCTTTCATATTTATTGTTGCGACATCTTTCTGTTATGCCATGAATTTGCTTCTAGTTATGGTTTAGATTGTACATATTCTTAAGTTGGTTAGCCTATGATTTCTGATGAATTATATTTTAGGCATTCAGATCTTATTTGAGTCTCCTATAAATGTCTACTTTGTCTTTTGTATCTATTCTTATTTCTCTTCATTCAATATTGCATACATTAGCTTGTAACTAAGAACTGTATTTACATATACAGACTCGCTATAATTGTTCGCCTTTATTTGTTCAGAATATAATTAACTATTTAAAAGTATAAATGTTTCCAAGATATTTGTTCTTGATTTGATCTTTAATGACGGAATTTCTAATAAAAAAGGATATGTTATCTCTTACTTTTACTCAATTTTTCGTTATCTGCAAACATGCGACGATCTTTAAGAAGCATAGTTTCGGCCAGATTTTATTCGCGTACTAATTACATTACCTACTTTATTTACCATAAATTCTACACTCCACAAAAGATCTTAATTCCTAATGTTTTTATTTCTTGTTCATTAACTTTTTATCAATTCATGTTTTCACAACGTATAGAAAGGTGTTTAGTTTCTTAAATAATGTACAGCAATACTAGAGTTGTTGTTTTAAATTTCTCAAAGCAGACAGCAGCAAAAAAGTTCCATTTTGGAATTCGTTAATGAATGTTTGTCTATAGTACTTTCCTTTCATCTAGTAGCTAGCTTATTTTTTTCCTTGACATGCGTTTTATTGATAGTAATGAATAAAGTTGAGCAATCCTCCAGGTAACTAGCGACAGGAACCGATAAAGGGCAAACGTGTGCAGGCATTATCCATATCTTGCATCATGTCAGTGACGCGGGGATACGCCTATTTGGCCTTCCCGACGAGTCTGAACGCTACTGCAAACCCGAAGGTTTGTTCAACATTAGTAATGAAGCGTACGTCAAGGGTGATTTTTAAATCGTCCAGCTTTATTCAAGTTTATATTCTATAGTCTACTGGATATAACTTTTTACAGTGATAAGTAGAGTAAAAATTTGTTATTGAGTAAAACAACTACCGGTAGGCATTCTTTATTTTTAATAGTAAGTGATTATATATTTTGATAGTAGTTTGGTTTATTCCGAAGGTAGGTGTACATAAATGCTAATGAAGATTTAATAAATCAAAACGAGTTCAGCTTCATCATAAATGTATAATAGTCCAAGGATTTCCTAACTTTATCAGTCTGCGGCGGCCTTACATGCCTACCCATACTCTATATGGCACTCTGTGATGCCGGGGCGCACATTTTGGGAACCACTCATTTATTGTACAAAAGCGCGAGAGGTTAGAGATTACACATAAATCCATGCTGGTTCAGAAATAAAAATGGCATAATGCTGTTGTATGTCTGTTCATAGACTAGAGTTTCGAAAACTTTAGCGAAGTTGGATAAAATTGCTGAAGGTCTATAGTTTTTCACATAAATATTGGCTTTTCTATATATTGCGCGAATTCTAACAGTTTTTCAAATATCGGGAAAAGCAGATGTCCGCAAAGATAGGTTCAAATACATAAAGAATTTATTTATACATATTAAACCAGAATATATCGCAAGCTTCCACAAATTCAATTATAGAAGTACATCTACGGCGCTTTGTAATGCTAATATTAACATTCATAGTTTTATATATTTGAGCTATATTACAGGGTGGGGCAAACAGCATTATCTGATTTTCTTTCGCTATAACCTTTGTTTAAAGTGAAAACTCATTTGGTTTTTAACTGATTATGCTTATTCGCACTTATAAATTTTGTTTCAATTAATTGAGGAAAATTATGTCCGACAAATGGTCGCCGCCGATGTTCATGCAAATTTGAGCTCTTTTGATTACATTTCGCATATCTGTGCGCAGCATTTGCGGTATCACCTTATCAATTTCGACTCGACTTCAAATATCTATCCCCAGAGAAACAACTCTGGAGCAGTTAAATCGGGAGATCTGTCTGGCCAAGTCAAATCACCAAAACGCGAGATTACGGTTGAAGAATGCCTTACGGGAAGGCATTCTTCAAAATACGCGTTGGCAAATGGCCCTGTCCTGTTGGAACTACATGTCCTCCAAATGCAGATCGTCAACTCCCGGTAAGAAAAATTCAGTCAGCATGACTATAGCGGCCGCCGTTCACCGTAATAGCGTTACCGTCGGCGCCTTCGAAAAAATGTCTAATCACCTTTTCCGATGTAAGTGCACACTACATGCTAACTTTGAGAGGGTGTAATGGTGCTTCATGTGTGGATTTTCCGTCCCCTATAACCGAGAATTTTGTTATTGACGTGGCCACTGAGATAAAAATGGATTTATTTTGATGGAAAATCATTCACTTCTTCATAGAAATCTTACAGCTGTATTCTAAACGGGTACCACAGTCGTTTGGTAACAACTGTTTAACCACCTGAATCTTGTATAGGAACATTTTTAAGTCCAATATCAAAGTGCGGTGCAGCAAACGCCGCGAAATGTACAATTGTTGAGCACGTTTTCTTGTGGATGTTTCGGGCTCTTCTACCACATTTACAGGCGTTGCCTCGATGTTTCAGCCGAACGGCCGGTTCCGGTCCTTCTTGTGCTTCGCCTGTCCCTTGTTGTGCCGCTCTCTTCAAATCGGGACGCCAGACGTCGAATTGTTTGCGTTGTGGGCGCTGCATGATTGGGATATTTTCGCCGAAATTCATGTTGCGTTAACACCACTGACGAATTATTGCGCGCATACATTGTCACAATTATCGCGCGTTCTTGAGGCGTATATCGATTAATTGTTATTCACTATAAATTTCGCACGTCTCTATTTCACAAATATCAAAACCAAACCGACATGCGATGCCATTTGCAAAAATGGTAGCACTTTTCAATAGGGTGGTACTTATTGCCCCACCTGTTATAGTAAACCAAATCAAATTAAATTGTATTACCTCATTATTAATTTAAATTCGATTACTATACATTTACTAATACATATCCGCATAATCTGTGCGAATGAAAATTTTATAAACCAACTTTTCTGATGGAATGTTTCTCGTTTCCCATGCTACATAATTTATTCCTAAGCTTTTTTACAATACTTATTATTCAGCATGGTAAGCGAGTTGATAAATATCCGATTTAACTATACATACATATTTAAACATTGCCGGTATGTCAATCTTCATTCAATATTAATGTTCAAACAACGTACCTCGAACAAGCACCCTATTGTTTGTCTATCTTATTTTGTAATGTCGGAAAGCTTGTATGAAATAACAGGCTGTAGTAGTTTGGTGAATCGTTTTATGGGGACAAGCATATTGTGCCGCTGTGGTTCAACTGACCCAAATAGGTATTAATATTTAATTGGCGTTTATCGTAATCTACTGAAAGTGGTATATTTAGGTTACGGTGAAACAAAATTGTTCGGTTAAAAATTAATGAGGGCATTCGTTAGTTACTTACTTAAATTGAGAGCAGAGTAACTGCTTATCTGTGACAAAAAAGGATTGCGACCGAACACTTGCAATATATTTTTTCTTTGGGGCATAAATTCTTAACAAGTTGTCCTAATTTCCACTGCTCGCCTGTGTCCCTCTTTGAAATATAAGATATTAGAAAAGTAAAGGATGTTTCAAATTTCGCGGTTTTTTTAAAGAATAAATAAAACACAATTTTAATTCACTTTCAAAACTTTTTATTGGTAATTGTAATATTAGTTATGACATTCGTAGGCGAAAAATAATATCTGACAAATGGCCTCTTGCAACTCCACAGACGTCCACTCTTTTGTTAAAATTTTCAATGACATTTTGACATAATTGAGGCTCTATCTCACCAATGATACGAATAATTTCATCTTTCAAAGCAGGACTTGATTGTGGATTGTTTTTACAAATCTGACTTTTCATATAACCCCAAAAAAAATAGTCTAACAGTGTCAAATCACATTATCTTTGTGGGCAATTAACATCACCGTTTCTTGAGATTGCACGTCCAGGAAATTTTTCTCAATAAATCAATTGATTCGTGTGCAAAGTGAGGTGTAGCGCCATCCTGTTGAAACCACATATACTCTAGATCAATATTCATTAATTCAGGCCACAAAAATTCGGTTATCATCCAACGATATCGATCACTGTTGACGGTTACAGCTTCACCAGCAGCATTTTCGAAGAAGTAAGGTCCAATTACACCACCTGACCATATTGCACACCAAACAGTAACTCGTTTAGGATGCATATGTTTCTCATAAATAATTCGTGGATTTTCCTCACCTCAGGTACGGCAATTTTGTTTATTAACATAGCCACCAAGTTTAAAATATGCCTCATCCAAAAACATTTCTTGAGAAAAATCAGCTGGTTGTTCATTGATGAAATTGACAAATGAACGACGTTTTAAATGATCTAATGGCTTCAGTTCCTATGTTGTTTGAACCTTATATGCCTTCAGAGCAAAATCCTCGTGTAAAATACGCCATGTTGTTGATCCACTAAGTCCAAGTTGTTGTGAATGTCGTCTAATGGACATTTCAGGATCTTCAGCAACACTTTCACGAACCAAACCGACATTTTTTGTGAACGACCACTACGACTGTATTTTTCACTTTTTTGATCTTCCGCGGAACTGGTCTCATGAAATTTTTTTATAATTCGACCAATAGTGCTTTCAGATGGACAATTATGTAAACCATAAAATTCACGTAATTTTCTAAAAACTGTTTTCACAGAACGCTGGTTTTCATAAAATAATTTAACAATTTGAACGCGTTGTTGTACCGTGTACAAAGAAATTTTTATAAATGTCATACATCACACTTTTTAAATGCCCACATATCCACACAAATTCAGTGCGACATCTATATTTTATTTATTCTTAAAAAAACCGCGCAATTTGAAACAGCCTTTAGTTAATAAATTTTAGGGTATCACTTGTAAAAAAAAAAATTTACTGAATGTTGAAAAAGGGCATATAGTAGTTATATTGATGTTAACATGTGTTAATTTCTGTCTGGTGTAATATGTGAAGGAATCGCTAGATATTCAAAATATATCTCTAGAATTTCCAGTAATTTACGTAACAGTAACCTGTAACGTATTCTCTTCTCTCCTAATATGTTTGACGTTTTGTTCTAACATTAAATTCCATTCTTTTGTGTCTGGGTTTTTCAGCCAGTAGAGGATAATATGACACAGTTTGTATTAATAACAATGACTATTTCAGGTGCCAAAACAGCATCAGAAAATAATAACACCACCTTATAAAATTTAATTGCAAATTTCATAGCTCATAGAACTTATTTATAAAAGGCTTTTTTCAAATTTATTGTTAAAAATTTTTTGTACGCATACAGTTACTTGAATATCTTTTCGTTGTTTAAGTGCATATTTTAAATAGTATCATTGTGTTAAGATTTTTAACCGAAGTTTTTTCGCCATTAGTAGTTCAAAAAGGTGTTTAAACAACCCAAAACTTTTTTGCCATAAATGTGGAGAATATGTGTTCAAAAACTTTAGAAAACATATTTATGAGTTCGTTAAGAGCCCCTATTTGCTGTATTTTGGCATGTTTCTGCTTAAAAATGGAAAACTTTGGCCTCTAGATTGTGTTTGTTGAATACTTAAGATTAAGGAAAAGCTGCAAAAGAAGTGTCTTTAAATTTGGAATTCCAACTATTTAGCGAGAACCAAAAAATCGTCTAGTTATTTTTTTTGTTATTTTTGTTGTGTTGACAAAGGATGTGAATAGCTAAATGGGAGTACTACACCTGTGCAGCGTCTCGTTCAACATTCAGTGAACGTCCTAGTTCCGTCCGTTTTCATCACTGAGAATATATCTGAGCCCTCAATAGAAGATAGTTAGAATAAAGATCATCAGAAAATAATACTGATTTCTAACACTTTTCGCGAATGAGCTAGATGATTTCGTAAGAGCTTGAAATTTTTTTAACAAGCCTCTGAATTTTTAGAATTGCGACTGATAGAAAAACATCTGCTTGTTCAAGGGCAAAAACTGTTTTTTATCGGGAAAAAGAGAAAGAGTTCACATTTCTAGAAAGAACTACACTACTTCCGTTGCTAGCTTAATTGTTGTTTAAAATATTTGAATAAACCACATTCATTCTTAAAAAACTTTGTCCCGAATAATGAAAATAAATTTCAATAATCTGGGTTGAAAGAAAAAAAAATTAAGAGTAAAGATAATGTAGGAAAAACTCTCCACTATCTATCAAGAAAATCAGGTATAATTAAAACTACAGAATCATCTGGACGATCAACAACTATATAAATTTCTTTTTCGTATCACGAAGTATAAAATTTGGGTACAGCCGAAAGAATATTTAATGTAAATTTGGTGAAATTTGTCTTTGAAAATGGTTTTGGAAATTGATTATTTTTGTTTCAGAGTAATAATGATCGTACGCATTCTGGGAGTTTTATTAAGATATTTTTCGCAGCAAGGATTTCCAATTATTGAATTGGGGATATCGTTTATTAAAGTTACATTTAGTTAAGGATTGTTGAACATCCATATCAATAATCGAAAACAAAGTACATAGGTACTTTTTTTATAGAGCTAGACGATGTAATAAGGTTCACCTTAAATCGTTAAAGAAGTTGCTGGAAGTTATAAAATATTGGATATAGGTTACTAAAACATCATAAAGAAAGCCCAGCAAATATTAGAATGTACTTTTTAAGTATCACTTTTATAATTATTGAAAAACTATTACCCAACAAAGCAATGACTACGACGATGTTTCGCACAATTCCAAAGCTCGTCAGGTAGTCTGGATTTGTCGCAAGCAATTTTTTATAAATTACATTGTATTTGGCAATTGTCGTTTATATGCAAACGATACTGTTTGCATGGTTGACAGATATTATGTACGATTGCTATACCACCTTTATTACTAAATAAAATTTTACTAAAAATATTTAAATAAACTAACTCAATTTTGGAAAATTTTGTTCCAAATGATAAAAGTATATTTGAACAATCTGTGTTGTAGACTTTCACATTATAAAGTTATAATTTTATATTAAACAATAAATTGCGTTTTTCAAGATTATTTTAATGTCTACTTTCTTCCTTGTGCCAAAGAAGATACGTGCACTCACAATTATAATTTCTCTTTAAATACTTAAATGGTTTTATTTAAAGCATACATAAATATGATGAAATAACAGTGCTGCATTTACTCAAAATACTTTTCTATTTGACCTAATAGCATTAATTCTTAAAGTGATCTTTAACTTTAATATTTTTTTAAACGTTTGGTAAACATGCTTGGTGTATTGCTAATAGACGACTAAAAATGGTGATTGAATAAATGAATTTTGCATTGATTAGAAGCATTATTTATACCTGTATATTAAAATATGTCTTTGTTCGTTGTTGGTAAAAGTGGTTTAAACAGTTTTAAATTTAACAGCAAAGCGAAAAAATTGTTTCAAGATTGTTAAGGCGTTCATGACAAAAATACTTTTCCCTCTACATCCATTTACAATATAGAAATTTAGAACAAGTCGTGGTAAATTATAAGCGGGTTTTGCATTCCTTAATTATTCCCAAACTTACTCATTATTAATCGCAGAATGCATCCTGTTACACCTCTTCCGGAATACATCTCCATTTCTATCCGAATATCTCCATTCTGCGGTCATCCCAGCTACCGCCTAATATTGTCCATTACAACAGGTCCCGATATGAACCGTTAATATGTCGGTGTAATTGTTGACTTAATTGGAACATTCCGGACGTCGGAAGGCGTCTGGGCGACCGCCCGCACTGTCTCGGCGCCTAAACGCACTCCGCGTCCGCCAATATCTCCCGTCCGGGGAACCTCATATCCTGAACGTTGATGGGATTCGAGGGGTCACACTTTGCCCCGTACATACTACGTCAGACCAATTAATCCGCATTGTTCTCAATTGTGTTTCTCTTGTTGCAGCTCTGACGTCAGCGAGGATTCAGATACATCCAGGTGAGTGAGTAGTCGAACAACAGCATTAATGTTTAGGTAGGCGCATTAGTAAGGGATTTCTGTATCAGAACTGTCGCGAAAAGTGAGGTCGTTAATTTGTATATTATTTAAAGTCTGTAGTACTTATTAATGATTATTTTAGAATTGATTCCATTAAAAATAGAGTGAGAAAATTATTTTTCCGTCTTAGGGCATGAAATGTTATCATTGTTACATATACAGTATTGGGTAAACGTATGGATGCTTAGATTTTAAAAATCTAAGTAGGCAATGGGCATATTTATATTCGAATTAAATTTACGGTTTAACCGAAGATTATGTTAGCTTCTTTTATTTTAAATGAAACAGTCTGTATATTTTTGAGAATTTTAATAGAGCTCTGTTTAGCACCTTTTTGTTCAGCACAGAATTTCATGAGACATTATTGATATTGACGTTCTTGAAGAAAGTGTTAGTAAAAGAGATTTAACTTTATATAAAATTTCAAAGTCTCAATCACGTCGTTCATTTTTTCCAAAAAGTAGAATTGTCTATCATATGGCCATAGCATACATAGATACGAGTAACTCTAGAAATTGTCAAAATGAACTTGTTTCATGTGTTGCAAAACCGTGCTCTGACTTTTCCGACAACCCAATAGTTTAGCATTACAATGTACATGATTAGCTTTGTTTTTTCATTGATTTTTTCTTTACAACCAATAATTTCCAGCTGCCTTTTTCACCCTTTGCCTTCGTTTTTCATAATTTCCAGCTGCCTTTTTCACCCTTTGCCTTCGTTTTTCATGTTTTTGGTCTACATATCTTTTCCCTTCTATTATATCAGTTGAATTTGATGGAGCCTGTGGTTTATTGACTTGATCAATAAGGTTAATATATAACCCCTTTCCCTCCTTTAATTGTGGAAAGGGGTTATATATTAACCTTATTGATCAAAATATTATATCAGCACCTCCAAATCCTTTATTCTGAAATTCTTTCTGTGTTCCGATGCAACCTTTGAGTATGTTAATGTCCACTATACTTGCTTTCACATACGATTCTTTCAGCTTGTTATCATTACTAAAAATCTAAAAGCTTTGACTATTTTCGAACTTTTTCCTCATTCGTGTCATTCCAATTTTTTATTCCTAAAATCATTAAATCACTTTTTACTACTTGAAATAGCGTCGTTAATATTTTTTCATTTCCTGATTTATAAACTTCGTGGCTGCTGGGTTATAACCGCGTCCTTATCACTGCTTTTTGTCTTCCAATGTTTCATTCACACTTACAAGCGACATCTTTAAGTCTGCTATAGCCATTGCGTAGGAATTAGAAATAAAATGATGTTCAACAATTTCTATTAAATAACGCTGAGCGATCGGCGTACCTTTGATGGATATCAAAACCTATTCCTATGGATAATGACACTCCGTACCATAATTTCAGTAGTTCGGTAAACGAATCTTTCAACAAAAAATTGAAGTTGCCACCTTTCATCACGGTGTGTGTCTAACCATCTAACGATTACCCTGCATCCCCAAACAATACAGATTCTTCGTTGAAAATAATCCTATGCCCCAAATTGTGTTTGATGCGCACTAGACACTGATAACAGAAGATGTAGTCGGCTATTCAAAATAATTTATTCTGTCATAGATTGTTCCAAGAATCAGTCGACAAATTTCATCACTAAATCAAACAACAATTGGCTAGGTAGTTGAAAATCGATCTCTTAAAGGCAATAATCTTAAACAAGAATTTTTTTATTTGGGCTTCACTATCTTCTTTCGTTGCGCCACAATCAAACCCCGTTCGACAAAATCTTATAACGATTTCATTTACACTATTAGTAATAGGCGTCGAACTGCCTTCTCTTAAACCAATAACTCCACCCCCTAAAGTTATTTCAATTGATAGCAACTTCGACGCACTTAGACTTTAGGCATAATATTGGAATTAAAAAAAAAATTAAGTAACCAATAGTACCATGAAAATTATATAAATTAACACAAAATCTTGCCAGCAAACTTTCCCGGTGGTTGTCCATGATTACTTCATCTTTGCTTCCGTATTGGAAATGCGTCCTCGGCGTTTGTCCTGCCGACACTTCATCTTCAATTTCATGGGACAACTTCAGGGCTTAAGTGCTTCTATTGCTGAAACCGCAGTTTCGATACAACGACAGCTATAGCAGCAGTTAATCCCTGAAGGTATTCCATAGAATTGAAGACGAAAGGGCAGGGCTTTTGCCAAATAGCCAAGATGAAGTATTGTAGTGTACATTTTAGCGTCTGCTATTGTCACAAGAACTTGAACGAATTGCGCGTATACGAGATTTAGCATGAGATTATATGCATCGGTGTGTTGAGTAACGCCATTGCAGCTAAAAGTTTCACTTATAAATCATCATAAGTGAAACGTAATTTCATATTAGAGAATCAAAATAAAATATTTGCTCCTATTGGAAATAAAACTATTTAATGAAGAACTTAAATTTCGACTGCAAGTATCTTGGTATGCATTGATCCTATCACTGCAATGGGTTATACGAAATTACAAAACAACTTTGAGAGTCCGTCACTCTTCGGCGAATATTTCCCATTTACATAAATTTGACAATAGTGTGATTAACGCAGTGTATAATTATTTTTACAATAATGCTTTTATTTTTACTTCAAAAATACGTTTTGTAATAATTTTCTTTTCCATTTTAAATTAAAATTACTTCTGTAGCAGAAAATATTCTAATTTTTTTTTAGTAAAACTGAAGACGATAGTTTACAGTAAAGCAAGAGAAAAATATGTGCTCTATATATCATACTTCTTGTTGCAAAGGCAAATTTAAAAATAAGAGATGAAAAAACTTTCCCTAACGCGATAAGGTTTCACATGCGGCCTTAACATTTTTCCAATACACAGCAAATCGACAGCTTTATTGCGTTTCGCATCGGAGAAAACCTGTCGAAAACGCGAATCGAACTTTTGTTTTTGTCCCCACGTCTCCACGTCCTGATTGTTCGCCCATTTCTCTTTTGCGCTTCGCATTTGTTTTGCGACAACTAAATTCGCAATTTATGGGCAAAGTTTTTCCCGACCAAAGTGTCTTTGGCACCTAAATAACTTAAGGTCGCTATAAAACATCAGTTAAACAGAAACTTTATTCCTATATAAGAAATGTAATAATAGAACCAGTCTTGGTAACGAAAAAAAAATGAAAAATTGCAAAACTAGTTCTTTTGTTCTTTTGTGTAGGTTTCACAGAAGATTTCATTTATACGGACTATTGCGAGATAAATAATCCTCTATAATTCAAATACTGTAGTATCAAATAAATAAATCATGTGTAAATACATATATATTTTTGTTGTGTAAGCTTTTTTTGGACATTTATCTATTTTTGTTATTTAAGGTTTTCCACAGACTAGACTAGCAAAAATATATATAGTGTTTCTAATATGATAGCGTTGCGATTTGATAATTATAATAATCAAAATCGTAACTTTTAATTTCTATATTTATATATTTAATTATGTACATATATCACTTCGTTTCCACTATTTATGCATGAATAGGAATATCTTTCTTATTTCTACTTTTCATGGACTCTGAGATAGCAAATCAAATTCTATGTGGAATTGTTTTGTTTATATTTCGGCTTCTATTTCAATAACCAGACTGATTTGCTTTTAGATTTTCTTTCTGAATTGTTCACAGTAAGTTACGTTATTATATATGTATTAAGTGGACAGCTAATTTCGTTTTTCAGCATTTGAGAAAGCATCATTATTGTCTAATGGTATTTCTTACAACTTTTTGCTTACATTTTTATTGTATATACTGCTAAGGTAATTTTTTTCTGATGGATCCTGTGGTTGATAAACTTAATCACTCATCAATTAATCTTCGTTTTTGTATTGACATACCTATTCTGCTCTATTAGTAAGTTAGTCTATTTCTTCCTGTATTTATTATTCGTCAATGGTAATAGGCACCATCCTCATTATCATCTGATTCTTCTTATACTCATAGGTGTCGATGCTTTCTTTATCTCTCTCTTTAATTCTTTATGAACGCACACCTTTCTTTTCTGTCCTTGGCCTTTATTACCTCATCCACAGCTATTCCCTTTCTCTTTAAAATTTGGGCAACACTATTGTTCCATGTTATTCTAGATCTACCTCTTCGACTTTCTTGGTTTCCCATATTATTTTGGCTTGTCTCCTTTCGCCCATACTAATTAAATGACCTGTCCACAAGTGTCTCGGCGTTAGACTGAGAGAGTGTGAATAATCTACGCCGTAATAATATTTATTTGTCCAACAGGTATATATATACCAGGTGTACCGGAAAGTCATTACCGATTCTTTTTAAAAAAAGTACATAATTTTCAAGAAAATGGAAAAATCTATTTCTTCAAAATATTGGCCATTTGATTCTACTCATCTTGCCAATCTTTCGGGCAATTTATGGATGCCATCCCAAATAAAACTGTTTGTTCTTTGAGCAAAACCATTCATCGAGCCATTTTATAACTTCTTCGATATTGGTGAAGTGCTGCTTTGCAAACGCGTGACCCATTGATGCGAACAGGTGATAGTCGGACGGGACTAGGTTTTGAGAGTACTGCGGGTGCGATATTATGTCCCACCCAAGTGCTTTCAACGCTCCCTTGACCGTTTTGCTGTATGAGATGGTGCGTTATCGTGGTGTAAAATCACTTCACCGTGTCTGCGGCCCATTCTAGACGTTTTTCTAGCAGTGCATGCTTAAAATTGATTTGTCGTCGATAGCGATCGGTATTAGCTGTTTCGCCAGGTTTTAACAGTTCGTAATACACCACGCCACTCTGGTCCCACCGAACACAGAACATTGTCTTGCGACCAAAACGATTTGGCCTCGGAGTCGATGGGCCGACTTCTTCAGGTGATAACTAGGATTTTTTGCGCTTAAGATTTTCGAAATAAATCCATTTTTCATCACCCGTCACTATTCAATGCAGAAATGACTTCCAATCATGACTTTGAAACAGCATTTCACAGACGATTTCTCTATTTTCCATTTGCCTGTCATTCAATTGATGTGGCACCCATTTTTCCATCTTTTCAATTTCTCTCATTGCACGTAATCGATCGCTAATCATTTCTCGGGTCACATTTAAGGCAAATTCTGCAGTTTCGCATCTTCCAACTTTTTCGGTCTACCAGAATTGGAGCATGCTCACCGCAAGTTTCTACCAGCAAACGATGACTTTCAGCGGCTTTTTTCTTTTGATTAAATAAGAAAAGTAATGCGTTCCGCAAATGCACTTTTTCAGGCACGAAACTTGACATTTTCAAAGAGGTATAAATATATGACTGTGTTTCTTAAACAAAATATAACATGTATGGCTTTAAAGTTTGATGTCAGTAGAATAAAATGCCATATGTGTCAAATCATAACAGTGGATAGTTAAGCCTAGCGACATCTGTTCTGACTTCTCCGTAGACCTGGTATATACTAATATGTATTCGTACATATGTAAATACAGAAAAAAATATAAAGATAATATTAAAATATATACTAAACAATGAAAAGAAGGAAAAAATGTACTATATGGTATCAAAATGTCGTCCCTTAGTTTCTTGTCACTTTGAGATTCTTTGATACCTAGTCAATGATTACCAGAGTCAATACGATGCATCTCTATTTGACCCCAGATTTTATTCTAATGGGGTGAAATAGTTGGCCATCATGTTTTACTCTTACTATATATTCCTTATAAAGTATTTTTATAATACACGAGCGCTATTATATTGTAGCTTCTGAGTTATATTTCTTATTAATTGCTTATTTTTTAATTTTCAACTATTTGGTGAACGTATGGATCATCTAATATATATCTAGAGGTGATCGCTTTGAGTAAAATTTTTTTAGGAAGTTCATTCATATTTTATTTTATACAATTGTTGCGTAACCAACAAACGATAATTATAATTTTGGCTAATATTTTGAAAAACTGATCATTTTCTTATTTCCAACTATTTTCAAAAACAATTCCTGTACTTATTATATTATGAAGTGCGAGTATTAAATAGAAACAATACTATGATTTATAAAAGTATATCGGAAGAATAAAATGTGCTCGCGTAAACCACCGGCTAGTCAGGACTTTAATTCCATCTTTTTCATCGGTGCGAGTGCTCAGAAGGAAGTTAATAACGTTTGATAAATAGCCACCATGAGTCACATGCAAGTCTGGGAACTGAGGCCTTATCTCGAACCGAAAACTCTAAAACAAACACAGATTATGATTATGACGCACTAAAGAAGAAGGAAAGTTCCTTCTTCCGGAAAAGTCGAAAATAGGAGAAGGGACCGTCAGTGGAATGAGCGAAGAACTGCAGAATGTCCCCCATCGGGAGATTTATATTCCTCACCATCGTTTATTTTTTAAGGTTGTCCGAACGCCTTTGAGGATTTAGGATTTCGCCTTGAATAAGTGATGATAAAAATATGGACAAAATTCTGAACACATAAAATAAGCATTAGTCGCATAAATCCTCGCTTGTTTTCTCTTCCTTTCTCTAAACAAGGATGCAGGATAAGTAATGGTATTTACGAATTTGTAGAACAAATATATTATTTAATCCCGTAAGCATTTCCTTTATATGACATTGCGAAAATAAGATATTTTTTTCGTCTATAGCGTATATAAATTTTTTTTCTAGTTCTATGCTTGGAAAAAAGTAATTATTATAACAATCTAAGTTATAAGGAGTCTGGTTTAATTGTTGAAATTTACGCTTGCAAATTTTTGAGCAACAATAATGACGTAAATGGAATCATTAAAAAAACATTTAGTGCATCTCTTGTACGAGGGTAGCCGTTTATATTTCGGGAATAGCAATCGAAAAACAAATTTTTATTATCCAAAATAGTTTTATTGCTTTTCAAAATAATCTCCTTGAAAATCCACTTTTACATTCATTTAAACCAATCCGAAAGACATTGTTGCCACTGTGAAGGCGGTGTCTCCAAAACATGAGTTTTGAATGGCTCAACTGCCTCTTCCGGCGTAGAAAACCGTTAACCACAAAGTTTATTCTTCACGTGTGGCAACAAAACGAAATCACAGGGTGCTAGATCAGATCTGTACGGCGGATGGCTTATCAATTCAATGATTTGCCCGGTCAAATATTCAATTATTTGAACAGATCTGTGAGAGCTTGCATTGCCATGGTGGGAAATGATCTGTCGTTTTCGGTTTGTTTTCCTTATTTCTTGAAAAACTTTCCAAACAAATAGTTGTGTACCATTCGAAATTGACTGTTTTACAACTCTCTAAATGCACTGTTGCATCGTGACCGGTTTTTCTGAAAAAACAGGCGACTATTTGTTTTGATGTGCTTCGAGCGCGAACAACTTTTGTTGGTTTTGGCTCATCTTGGAATACCCACACAGTCTACTGCTATTCACTATCGGGCTCGTGCGTATAGATCTATAGACTTTATAAATGTTCTTTGTATTTTTTGTGCATTTCTTGGTAGCAATCGACGCGGGTCCTTTTTTGAACGGTTGTCAAATTATGTAGTACCCAACGTGAACATAGCTTCTTAACGGCTAAATGTTCA
Source organism: Dermolepida albohirtum (assembly GCA_031893035.1). Lineage (NCBI taxonomy): Eukaryota > Metazoa > Arthropoda > Insecta > Coleoptera > Scarabaeidae > Dermolepida > Dermolepida albohirtum. The sequence goes on along the minus strand of JAVIWB010003917.1, from coordinate 144,080 downwards.
TGCAGGATCTTATGCACTCTGGTGTTACTAACACCTAGAGATGCCTCGATCTCACGGTATGTCACATGATAGTCTTGCATTGTCAATTCAGACACTACATTAATATTTTCCAACACAACAGCATTTGTGGGACGACCTTCACGAAATTCATCGTTCAAAGAACGCTGCCCAAGTTTGAATTCACTATACCAACGATATGCTGTAGTTTTCGATGGTGCTTCATCACCATGTAAAGATTTCAGTTCGTCGATGCATTCTTGTTGAGTTAATCCACGACGAAAATTATGAAAAATAACGAAAATATTCCCGAGTTAATTTCATTTTTTTGCTTACATAAAATTTTCAAGCTACTGCCAATAATAAAAATAGCGACCGGATAATAAAACTGTCAAGGTAAATATATTGGCAAGTCATCAGATCGGAGGCAACACTAACAGTGTTGCCAATTTCCGAAATATAAAGGGCTACCCTCGTATATGTGGTACTTTCTTAATCACGTAGCATAAAATCACTAAAATATCTTTAAGAATTCTACAAGATATGCATTATAGGTAAACTTCAGATTTTATTATAATTTTTGAGAACCAGAATAAACGGTCAAAATTCAACCCATAGTATTTTACAATGAAAAAGCCACTCTCTTACGTCAGCAATCTTGTACAATCAATAATTACCATAGTTTAAGCGAGTCAATTATTTATGATTTACTCTAGATAAAAAACTAACTAGAAGACTCCACATTGAATCAAAGCGGAAGTAGGTAAATATTATTAAGTATGTGTGATGATGAAAAGTCTTTAGGTACCAAAGTGGTTTCCTACACTAGTTTGTAGTTGTATGGTAGCATGCAATTTCCGAACAAAGCAATGAACTTCAATATTAATATGCCCAAATAATTTCAATATTAAATTCTATGTTTTAACAGAGGCCTCTTGGTTTGTTCCTCGACGTAATTGAGAAATATAAGCGATTATTATAAAAATCAGATCGAATTTGCAGCGTATTCTATGATAATAGAAGATTTCTTATTAGTAGAAAAAACTAAAAAAATGTTCATGGCAACATAACTATAGAGATGTACATTATGAGAATGATCCTGTAAATGCGGACAGATTGATAACTACGTAGTCTGGCAAAGAAAACGCTTCTTTCGACAAAAAAACATTTCATTTTTTAATATTATCTCCTGCTCCTTCAACACACTTATTTCAACGACATTTCAAATTAAAAATGCCTTAATTGTAGGTCGATGGAATCAAGTTCTAGAAATAGTTTTTATAGCAGCAATTACCTCTGATTTTGACGAAAATTTCATGTCACCTAATTATCTTTTCAATTTTAAGAGTAGATACTAATCTCTAGAGGCCAAATTTGATGAATAGGGTAATAACAGTACTCATCCATATTCCAATTCATGAATTTTATCCAACGCGATTGTAAACTTGTGAGCAAGCACCTTGTCCTTATGAAAAAGTACTTTCATCTGTATCAAATGAAGCCATTTTTCTTTGATGTTATCTTTCAATTGTTACAACAAATTGGCATAATACTTTTTTCCTCTTCCTGAAGTAGTTAACGAATATAATTCCATTATAATACCAAAACATATTTGGCATAATCTTTTAACCTTTGTATGTCTCTTGTTTCGTCTGTTCTTTGTTTTAAGGAGTGCAATAGGGAACCCAACTTTTACCGACGCTAAGGAAGTGACGGACAAGATATTCGAATTGCGGCGAAAGCGTGGCAAAGGTTTGCGATAAACATTCAGACACAATACAATTTTTGCTCAGGTGTGAACAACCGTGACACTTAACGCGCCGAATATTTTCTCATTACCAATTCTTCAGTTAAATTTCTGTACATATTATCATTTTTGACGGGACAGCCGCCGTTTTTGAACATGCACTGCACAACTTACACTTTGTGCTTACACCATCACGTTTAAATTCCATTCAATCTACATGGAAAACAAAAGAGCAAACTGTAATGGTGTCGGCTAATGTCCGAAATCATCAAGCAGTGTTGTCACTACCTTGATTTCAGTTGCCCCTAAGCCAAATACTTTCAGTAGAAAAAGTATTTTATCATTGCCCGCAATTGACATATCACTGCTTTGCATCACAGAAGACGTAGTTGTGGATTCACCCTCGTATAGAGACACAATTCGTTGGAAGACAGTTTACAAGTTACTCTTATTATTGTCAATAGTAATTAATTTGCCAAACGTACATTGGATAGATTGTAAATTATCCTGGGAAAATAAAGAGAAATAGAATTTTAAGATAGATGGAACTTCAACGCGCTCTCAGTTTTTTTTTTTTTGGCCGCTTATCTAGATATCCTAATCTTTAACCATATGTCCATGGGGAAAATCCATCGCGTCGTCGAAAGATTTTGCGACCCCAACGAATTAATTTTCCATAAACGGAGCCTACGAAATCCCCTGATCGGGCACGTGTAAAACTCGATCGGAATTAATTTATCGCAAAGCCGTTTTACGATGTGTTCTAAAGTAAATTTGCCGCCCAGTTTATTCCCGACGTTCATCTGGCTCCGAGCGGCCTACGAGATTAACAGTCGCGTTTGTAATCAAAGACAGTTCTGCTCAACGCTTTTTACGACAGTTTTATAATGGTTTCCCACAGGTCATTAAATCGTTAGAAAGCGGGTGACATGTGGAAATTTTATTACTTAAAATATTAACCTGTACGGAAAGGGAACGAATGGACGTAACCTCACAATACGCACGCTAACAGGTTCGAAGCGCCAATAGGAATTTTTATACAAACGTAATTAATATGAGCACATTTCAGGAGCTTTTGTAGATTGCAACACAACAAATGGTTTATATGCAAATTATCTAATTTGATTTTGCATTTCTCTTTATAAACAGTATCCGATCCTTGAAATTACATTACATTAATTTGTTTCTCGTCATCAAAATACATATAATACTTCTATTTTTATAACTTTTAATTTTTATATACAAATAATATTACCTAACAGCCAGTTGCTGAACAGCGTCGTGCAATTCAAAGTATATTAGTGTTAGGCATCAGTACGAAGCGTTTTTGGTGTTTGTGTGAATTTATACAAATATTGTTTTATCTATTGACAAAATGAAATGAAATGGCAACTAGAAAAACGGGAATTTTCGACATATCCTTTTACTCGAACTCAACAGAAGTATTAATGCATCCGAAGCCACTAGAAACGTTTGTGCCTTTTACGGAGAAAACGTAATTGGGGAGTGTATATCATGGAAATAGTTTTCTCAATTTAGAGATAGACATTTTGATATAAATAATTCTCGCCGATCAGAAAAACCAACCTAAAGCAATGCCCCGGGAGTGATGATACTCATCTGCATAAGCTATTGCGCATGTGATGGGTCGTAGAGCGTGTAGTCTACTATAAATTGCTTATAAGAAATACATATAACTATCACTGCTGAGATTTACTAATAACTACTCTATCCGCTTGAAGCTGCAATTTAAGAAAAAAAAATGCGACGATATCAATTCACTTTGAAGCACGACAACGCTCGTTCTCATGTTGCTAACATTACAAGATCAGCTATTTAAGAATTCAAATTCTGATCTCGCTCTGTCAGACTTCCACATCTTTTGCTCTCTATGGTATCAAACAACATTCGAGGAACCTCTTTTAATAGCGATGTTGCCCTTCAAAATTGGCTTGATGACTCCTTCACTTCCAAACCACAGGATTCTTTCAGACGTGGACTCGAAAAATTGGCAGATTGTTAGGAGGCAATCGTAAATAATGTAGGAGAATATATTTTTATTCAGTTCATGTATTTTGTTTGTTAAAAAATTGAACTTTCATTTCAATCAAAACGTGATAAATTTATGCATCAGTCTGATAATTTCATATGCCTACTTACCATATAAATATATATTCTTCAAGAGTGAAGACTGATTGAAGGCAATTAACCAACTTATTATAATTAAACAACATTCGAGGAACCTCTTTTAACAGCGATGTTGCCCTTCAAAATTGGCTTGATGACTCCTTCACTTCCAAACCACAGGATTCTTTCAGACGTGGACTCGAAAAATTGACAGATTGTTAGGAGGCAATCGTAAATAATGTAGGAGAATATATTTTTATTCAGTTCATGTATTTTGTTTGTTAAAAAATTGAACTTTCATTTCAATCAAAACGTGATAAATTTATGCATCAGTCTGATAATTTCATATGCCTACTTACCATATAAATATATATTCTTCAAGAGTGAAGACTGATTGAAGGCAATTAACCAACTTATTATAATTAAACAACATTCGAGGAACCTCTTTTAACAGCGATGTTGCCCTTCAAAATTGGCTTGATGACTCCTTCACTTCCAAACCACAGGATTCTTTCAGACGTGGACTCGAAAAATTGACAGATTGTTAGGAGGCAATCGTAAATAATGTAGGAGAATATATTTTTATTCAGTTCATGTATTTTGTTTGTTAAAAAATTGAACTTTCATTTCAATCAAAACGTGATAAATTTATGCATCAGTCTGATAATTTCATATGCCTACTTACCATATAAATATATATTCTTCAAGAGTGAAGACTGATTGAAGGCAATTAACCAACTTATTATAATTAAACAACATTCGAGGAACCTCTTTTAACAGCGATGTTGCCCTTCAAAATTGGCTTGATGACTCCTTCACTTCCAAACCACAGGATTCTGTCAGACGTGGACTCGAAAAATTGACAGATTGTTAGGAGGCAATCGTAAATAATGTAGGAGAATATATTTTTATTCAGTTCATGTATTTTGTTTGTTAAAAAATTGAACTTTCATTTCAATCAAAACGTGATAAATTTATGCATCAGTCTGATAATTTCATATGCCTACTTACCATATAAATATATATTCTTCAAGAGTGAAGACTGATTGAAGGCAATTAACCAACTTATTACAATTAAACAACATTCGAGGAACCTCTTTTAACAGCGGTGTTGCCCTTCAAAATTGGCTTGATGACTCCTTCACTTCCAAACCACAGGATTCTTTCAGACGTGGACTCGAAAAATTGGCAGATTGTTAGGAGGCAATCGTAAATAATGTAGGAGAATATATTTTTATTCAGTTCATGTATTTTGTTTGTTAAAAAATTAAACTTTCATTTCTATCAAAACGTGATAAATTTATGCATCAGTCTGATAATTTCATATGCCTACTTACCAGATAAATATATATTCTTCAAGAGTGAAGACTGATTGAAGGCAATTAACCAACTTAAATAAAAAGTAAAAGGAAATTAACTATTGGAAAATATGCTCCATTGTTTTCAATAATAAAATTTGGCAACGGTCTTTCCTCAAAAAGCATTTTGGAAAATCAAAGCCGACTTCAGTCCACTGTACCATTGAAAAAGTTGTGCAATCCTGAATAATTATCATATCAAAATGCGTGAGCTTAATAATCTTTAATATATTTTACGTCAGCATTTGTATATGAAAATGTTCTTAATCAATGAATCGTGTGCTTGTATTAGGTCAAAATTGTCAAGCCTTTTTAATCTAATCCCTATTGTTGTACAGAACCATATCTATTTTGACATTTGAATCCACCACTATACATTAGAGATAAAGCAACAGTTTAGACAATTGATAAAAACTGACTCATATGCTTTAAAGAAGGCGAAAGCAGTTCCACAGGCTAAGAAACTAATGATAACTAGTTTTTGAGATACCCATGTCGTAATATTCCTCAAGCCGTTAACGAATCACCATTACATCAATTAAAATTGACTGTTTTTTGCGGTTTACACGCGGGCGGCATCATCGGTCCTTACTTCTTTCGAACTGAGGAAGGAGTTGCCGTTCGATGGATGTTGAGCGCTATCGAGTATTGCTGACTGAATTTTTGTTTCCAAAAATTAATCAGCTAAACATCGACGACATTTGGTTCCAACAAGACGGCGCAACTTGCTATACAGCGTGTTTAACAATCGATTTATTGCAAAATCAATTTGGTGACAACTTCATTTCCAGAAGTGGTCTTGTTCACTAGCCCCCTCTTTCGTGCGATTTAACGCCTTTGGATTACTTTTTATGGGGCTATGTTAAGTCATTGGTTTATGCCGAGAAACCAGCAACTCTTGAAGCATTGGAAGCCAATATTCAAGCCACCATTGACGCCATACGGCCAGGTTTATTGGAAAAAGTAGTCAAAAATTGGACTGATCGAATGGACCATGCAACTCGTAATCGCGGCGGACATATGCCGGAAATCATATTTAAAAAATAAATGCCATGAAATTATCTACCAAATTATAATAAAAAAAATTTCAGCCCAACAATATTTTTGTCCTCTATTATCATTTAAAGTTCTCAAGCTCTTTAAAAATCCCCCGTTAATTGGCCATATCTGGCAAAAGAAATCATCACATAAGTGCTAGAAAGCTGATTTGCAAAATTTAGGTTATTGAATTTGGATTATCGAAGCTTATTGGCTAATTGTATATCCACAAATCAATCCGAAGGGGTTACTGAAGACTAACACAGCGGATTATCGACATATTGAGGAATTCGCCTACATTCCAAAGGTGATTGTCGTGGTTTCCAACATTTTCAAAAAAGATATTGAGAACGATCTGGTATTATTGAGCACTTTGTTGTTATGTTGTAGAGGCGGCTGAAAACGATCATTTTTGAAGTGAATTTAAAAGAAGTCAGCCTAATAAGTTATTATCCACAATAATCATTTTGAAAGCCTTCAAACGAAACCCATTGACTCATCACAAAATCTGATTTGTGCCCTAATAAGGTATGGTTATGTAATAGCATTGCCATAGAGACATTTTCTGTATGTTGCTTACTCCCAGTGAAGATGTCAGTTCATACACATAGCTGTTGTCATCTATTGGATCAAATCAAAATTCAAGAAAAGCCTTTTAAAAATCGAAAAGAGATTAGTTTTCATCGCAATAATGCAAAAACACACACGTCATCGCAGAAATTTAATGAAAACTAAAGGAATTAAACTAGGATATTTACATTCAACTTTCTAGTATTCCTGAGATAGTACTAGATGTTTTGTAATTATTGAGACTGTTAATATTTTCATTTGACGTAATATTTTTTTTTGCTTTTACTTTTAACAAGCGAATATAGACTATATGAAAGAAATTGTTTTTTGTATTTCCTTCAATTATTTTAATGTAAAATGGGGAAATTGAAACGTGCATTACGTTCGCAAATCTAGTGAAACTTCCATTTGGACAAACCCCAAAACTTCTCGAATGCTATTTATTACTTAGTTACAGTGTAATAGCTGTACATGTATAACGGAAGTAGAACAATTATCTGTCGTTCCGTATATCCGTTTATATTTATAATGGGCATTTAGGTATAACTGAGGGCAGTTTATGACTACACGGATATAGGAAAACCATTTGCGGTCCGGTCGGTCAATCAGTTCATTTCTGAAACGATACCGTGACGGGGGTGCATTAAAACAAATGGAAAACATTTGAGTGAAATATTGGAATCTTTGTTGGAGTTGCGTGCAATATAGCGTCTGAAATATTTAATAACCAAAAACCATTTCCCTGCCGCGTAATAATTTTGTAGAGAAATTGAATATAAATAGCGCTCGCTTATAGCACGGGTATAATCTTGATGTTAAAAATTTTATTTAGGTCTTCAAAAAGAACAAAGAATGTAAGAATTATATTTACATAATTAAAAGGTCTCCCGAGTTAATTCTTTTTTTATTCTAGAGCATGTTAAGTAATAATAATCCACGCTTTCACATCAACCCTAAGTTTAGTACTACTTACTTGGGGCATTAGCAGATTATGACTTTTTATTACGCCTGCATTCGTGATTCGGCTCGAGGTTTACGGCTGTCGACACTTGCTTTAAATGCGAAAAAAAAATTATGCATAACCTTCCCGAACAGCGATTTTCCGATTAGTTGCCGGAACTTTAATGTGAAAGCTATTAATTTGACACAGATCTATGAGTCGGCTACATAGTGTGAGAGGCATTTGAATAGTTTAAAAAGAATTACTAATTATCACTTTAAGTTTGGTCACTTCTGAAGTTGTCGTTTAAATATTTTTGTTAGTTTATGCTTGTGTTACCGACTTAACGATTGCATATCCCCCTATAAAGGACCTGAAGAAGAATAAAAGGAAAATGAATGAAATGTATCAGCGTGGGCCATTAAGCTACTTCCAAATATTCTAGCATGATTTTTGTATTCCACACAGTCCAAAATTCAATACAAAATAGAAACTTTTGCGGAAAACTATCTTTTCTGAAAAGTTATGGGTACTTGGATAAAATATCCCAAGAATGTAAAAACATTAGGATCCATATTACGCTACGTATGCAAATATTATTTCAGTATGATAATAGTCTAAATATGCATTTATTTGCATGTCATATGGATGTGACAATAGGTGAAATGCTAAGGTATATTAAAAAATGAGTATCATAAGATAGGTTGTATTGCATGAGCAAGATTATGGCCTAACGAGTGAAGCGAGGAGTACCCTATCTTACGACTACTTCTAATTTTCCACTTTCATAACCCACTTTTTTACATTAATAATAGTAAATCTAATATTTGTGAATTGATGAATGGCAATACATGATGATATTTGTGAAGTTATAATTAGAGTGAATCCATTTTCTATTGAATATTTGCTACCTATTAATTATAATTAAATTAAACTAAATAGAAATTGTTCATGTATTATATCTAAAAATAGAGCATTGGTAAAACATCGTAAAGACTGTAATTTTCTTTGAATTAAATCTCGTGTCTACTATGAAAAGTAATTTGCATTTGATAGTTCGACTTCCCATTTTATGACGATACAAAATTTCAATTTATAACTCGGGAAAAACTAATTTTCACTAAACTAAAGCAGTGCATTTATAGCTCATAAATGCGTCGTTTCGATGCTTTAATAGCGTTGTTATAGCAGAAGATTAGCAAAAAATAGTTCAGTAGATTAGAAAGCACAATAGCTCTTGTGATTTTTTGAGCTCTTACTATATGTACGGGGAAGGATTTTATTTAGATGTTATTGTATCTTAATATAACTCTACTATTACACAAATTTAGAGAAAGGTTTGGTTTAGGGGAGGAAGTTACAATTTCTTTTTTTTTAATATAGTTGGCAAAAGTATGGAAAGAAATATTTTGTTAAAAAAGATTTTTAACCTACCTTAGAGCAGCATCTTATTTTTTGCGTCCTAGACAAATAAGAAAATATTAACAACTACGAAGAATTATCGGAGAACATTAGGGAAGTCATCCAGAAGCAAAGTAGTCACAGACTTAATAATAATAATCTTTATTAGTCCAACAGTCAAAGACCAATTACAGGAGAAAAATACAAAAATTTAAATAATAACAAGGTAAATACAAAGCAAAAAGAAAAAAAGATCTACGACTAATTCTAAACAATTACAGAAAGAAATCAAAAAATATATACATCAGGACCGCACAAGAATTACTCAGCATAACTGAGACTATCGAAAAGGATTCTCAAACAGAGCATTGGCATTCCTAGTTACACACGCCAGAGGAGCTTTGTACAACACATTCGTTCTAGCTCTAGGGACCGAAAAAGTGTCATTAGATCTACTCGATCCACGAGGCGCACGAAAATTTACCTGCGACAAAATGGATGAGGCGTCGATAGTGTTAGTAACAAGTCTCATTAAGAACTTGGCACTTAGAGCCTCACGCCTCTCTGCAAGTGACTGAAATTGAAAATCACGAAACAAGCTTACATAGTAAACACCACGAGGAGGATACATGCCACTCACTTTGAATGCCAGATATTTTAAAAACCTTAGCAGTACTAAGAGAAATATACTTTAGGAAGAATTGACTTGTACAAATGTTTCCATAAAAATATTAAATTGGGAATTGAAATTTGTCCATGTCGACTACATAGTTAAGTTGGTATCAAAGTATAGGGTTCGTAAGATTATTTATATATCAGGTAGTAAACAAGGTTTCGATACTAAAACTATAAAGAGCTAAATATAAATCCTCAAGATAACTTCGAAGAATATTATTATTTAGTGAAATTTATATTTTGTTTTCGCTATTAACGTCTCTTGCAATAAAATTACGTAGGCTTTTACGGAAAGTGACACTAATAGTATAATCTTGCGAATTTCGCCGCGTTATCATAGCTTTCATCGACGTTTCGCTGTTCCCACTGCCACCATAGAGTATATATGAAGAAAACTCATACAAGTAGATACCTGCATGACACATCCCATCACCATCCTAAGCAGAAGAAAGATTTAACTAATGCATAGAGTAGGAACATCAGCGATGTCGAGCATTTGGAGGAATAAACTCGACACGTTATTGGAGCACTTGAGAAAAAGAGCAGATATAGCAATACAGAAATAAGAAAAGCCCTATGGGAAGTTCAGAACAGAAATGCCACCAACAAAAACGGAACCAGCTAGACGATTCGCCCGTCAACCTTACATGTGTATATAGAGTAACTGAAAAGATAGAAAGAATATTGACGAAGAAGAATATGAAAGTACGTTTTAGTACTGCAACTGCCGTTCAACATAAATTTTCAGGAGCCAAGGACAAATTACCACGACGAAAGGAGGAGTGTTCAAGTTAATATGCGTCGGAAAAATAGAGTGATTGGTTGAATAAAGAAGTAAGAAATATCTGAGCGATACACAAAGAACAAGAATTGGACAAGCAGCGGTTACAAAATGTTTTCACGAGAACGGATATAAACTAAACTTTGAAGAAGGAAAAGTATTATTGTACTATTACGAAGAATCATCAATGAAGCAATCGATATAAAAAATATCCAAACTGCAACCTTTAACCGTGAGGGCAGTTACAGACTCAGCAACAGATGGAAGAGACTACTACGAGTATTCATTATGACCATGGAGCATAATGGTCGCGTACCAATGAACCAAAGACATATATAAGGAAAAAGGACAGTAGAACGAATTTCTTTAATAGCGGATCTTTAAGAACCAATATGAATAGCGAAATATCGACATAGACTACAACAGCACGGCGAAACCTATAAGAAAAGTATACAACTGACTGTATTGAAAGCTTTTATTTGCCCAATTTAATCTCCTAATCGTTTATTTTTCTGCTTTTGTATTTAAAACTAGAGATTTTTGTTAAGTAAAAAGCAAAGTATTTCTTCCCACCAAAATACGTACGTCAACTTTACAAATCATAAATAATCTTACTATGACCGACGAAAAGTAAATACATATATAACAAACGTAGATTTTTAAAGTATTTTTAGCTGTTTTCGTGAGTTAAAAAATTGTCCCAAATGCTAAAACTGCGAATAATCTCTTTAATGAATTCCATAGAGAACGTTTATTATTCTTGAAAATCAAAAAAAAAGTGCAAATATACCATGAAACTATTCATTTAGGGAAAGACAAAGTACGTGTTGCAATTCTAGTTCTAATCCAATAATAACGCAATTAAATGCCCCTATATCCACCCCAAGTTTCCCAGTACAATCTCCAAAAAAATATATGTGTGTAGGAACTCATTGGTATTCTTAATTCACATAAGCAATATATTTTATTTTCTCCCCTTCAAAAAGTCTGCAACATTTTCGGACTATAAATTTACGCAGTCGGACGCTTAATCTTTTGTTTTAAGGCAACAGGTGGAATTTTTATTAAGATGCAAATCGACCTCCAGCGAAGTGTAGAAAGGCTAGAGAAAGCACAGAAGCACACAATAAAACGCACGCACTGGAAAATCGATTTTCTACGTACAGCGTGGTCAATTGTAAAAATAAAGAAGAAGAATCCAGCAAGATTACATTATGCTTGTGTATATGTGTGTACCCGTGTTCATATACATATATACTTGTATACATACATGTCCTTTCGTATATATATTTTACGGATGTATCTCTAGATGCGTTTATCGTCGGTTGTGTAGCTGGGTTGGTGTGTATGCGATGACACGAGAGGTATACCGTTTTAGGGACTCATACGGACGCCTAATCCCATTAGGCGGGCGGACTTCATTAGTTTAGCCGCGTGTTAAATATTTCACGCGCTTTGTTACCTGAGTCCGGGCAAAGGATACCCGGTAGGCGTTTTCCGCACCGAGAGATTCATGGGTAAATTATGAACCGTTGAGTCTTCTCGTCAGGATGTTCACTATGCTTTTCGTCTTTCCTTCTTTTATGACCGCCCCTGACTAACACGACGTACATACATTTATATCAAGCGTGTATGCTCGCAGCTCTACATTTTGTTTAACAAAGCTATTGTAAACAATTGTAACGTCGAAAAAAGGTGTATAATTAATATTATGTTTACCTTTGTGAAATAATTACTTCGCATTGTTTGTAAAATGTAGAAACTTAAAAATTTTAAATTTAATCTTGAATTTTATTGTACGTATCATATACTATGTATTATTATAATATACAATGTAACGAATCCTGGCTATAATATAATTTTATTTTTTACATTTATTCCTGCTAATATATAGTTTTTTGCTAATAAACATAACGGGATTGTTATTACATTAATGTACTCAGAACGTTCTGCCATAAACATAGTTGGTGTAAATACGAAGATGTGTTAAATAATCCGTGAAATGGCATAATTTTAGATGGTTTTTCTGATTCGCCAACAAAGCACCAAAGCTATGTCCTAGCTAAATACCAATTTTGCGGTGAATATGATGCGGTGTCAGTATATAAACAAGCAATAGCAATCAAATGGACTTTTTCGAGATTGACACGATTCGCACTATCCTGCGGTGATCACATTATGCGTACGATTTTTAAATCCAAATACGGTATTTATCGTAAATACCGTACTTGCCGTAGTACTTGCGTTCCAACCATGGAATCTCTTATTATGAGAGTTCAGAAGCGCCTGCTTTTGTGAGATAAAAGAAAATTCCAGGAGGAGGACATATTGGCGACTAAAAAATAATGGAAATTCATTGGAATTGAATTGGGAAGAAGGAATTGAATATGGAAAGAGAGTTCTTAAATATTGAGAAGAGGCATTGATAGAGGCTAAAGAAGATAATAAACTTGTTTCTAAATCCCTACTGCTCTACCTACAACGTTCATTTCTATTCCAAAAATTATGGATTCTAAATTGAAAGAATAAGTAATAATGACAGAGATCCCTTTGCCCAAAACATTTCTGGTTATTTCAAAACTTTCAAAATTCTACGGAAATGTACGATTCAACCCATTCTAATATTTTAACTCATTTTTCAAATCCAAGTTGGTATCATTTAAATAGTTTATTGTTATTTACATTTGGTTCATCAGACTGTGGAGTTAATTATTTAGTTTATAAGGAACCGTTCAGCCTTATTACGGGATCATTTAAGGGCGGTTAGGTCCTAGTTGGTTACATTTATTCTATAGTTTAAATCTGATGGCGAGTTGATTAAATTGAAGGTAATTATACAATAATTTATTCAAACAGATAGATTTAATCACTTTAACTAGTTATTGAGTCGTTAGACAGCGTTCATTATTAAAGTTGCACAGTAGTTTGCCGCTCTGACTTAATTAACCAAGGGCTTGTTAATGAACTGTCATTTTGAGGAAGTCGGGAATTATGGATCTTGGGGTCATGTTTAACACCAGATTGGAATTTACTGATCATATTACTAATGTATGTGCTTCGGCATCGTGTGCCTTTGGTTTCCTTGTGCGTTCTTGCAGACAATTCGATAATATTGCTGCTCTCAAGGTTTTATATTATGCTTTTGTTCGGACTAAGCTTGAGTATGCCTCGGTGGTATGGTATCCGTGCTATATTTATCAGAGTTCGTTTCTAGAGAGAATCCAGAAAAATTTCTAAAGTATGTATCTTACCGGCTTGATAGTACATACCTACTGAGGGGAGTTGATTATGAGGCGTTATTGGTTAGACTATGCTTTTAATCTCTGTCTTATCGTAGGGATGCTACCAGTGCGAAATATCTTGTTAACTTGATTAACAATGGTGTGGATTCCCCAACTGTACTGTCTCAGGTTAGTCTATTGGTTCCATCTCATTCCATTCGGTCTTTCGATTTCTTTGTTCATCCGAGGGCCAGTACTAATGTTATTTGAAAGCTCCGCTTACTCACATGTGCAGGAATGAGAATAGGTTGTTTCTAGATCCCTTTCACAAGAAATAATATCGGTGATTGAAGAGTTTGTGGCACAACTTTGGTTTCATCTCAGTTTTTTTTTCTTTTTTTACCTACAAATATATACTTAAGTTCTTAGTTTTTTATTTATTATTATTGTATGTTTTAATTTTCATATATATTTAAGTTAGTTTATTTAATTCTTGTACACTGTACCTAATGATTTTGATTTGTCCGTTAAATGACTTGTCTGTTTGACAATAAAAATATTATTATTATTATTACTATTATATTTAATTGATCATCATTTAGAAACTACTTCGTATATTTGGTTAATAATACTCAGATATTTGATAACTCTAATTTGGTCGATAACTCTAATTTACTTGCTAGTAATTGCTCATTGTTTAAATTTTGCCTTCATAAATTCGCTAGCTGCAGTTTCATTAATTAAGGGCCTTTTAGTAAATAATTCATAGTTCATCATTCAAATATTGCCTTTATATATTTGATTACTCTAACTTAATTAAGGAGTCGTTAGACGACTAGCCACAGCTAACTGGCTACTAAATAGTAAACCTTCAGCTAATTACAATAGCTTTTTTCTTTCATATAGTTTGCTCTTCTTAAACCACAGTTAACTTTACGCCACATAGTTAATTGTTTAAAGTCATTGTCATTGTTTTGGTTTTTTGTTGGGTAGTGCTCATTAAGTAACACATATATAAAAGTATATCCCTGTACGAGTAGTGTAAACCAAGTGGGAATGAGTAATTGGAGTTCCAAACTGTAACTTAAACATTTATCTTTTTTAAATGCCTATATATATGTCGATGAGGTATTAGAACAAACACAATAAACTTCTAATAGTGCTTAATTTCTCTTCTTTTGGTTGTAAAAGGCACTCCTTCTTTTGTTAACTAAATACCGAGCGTATTTTATTGGCCCCCTTTTGCTTCAGTATTGAATTAAGGCTTTCAAGGTTACAATACTGTATCGTTCCATTAGATCTTATTAACAGGGGCCCCTCCCCACTCTCCGAGTTTTTTTGAGCTAGTTTTGGCATCCTATATGTCAAGTAAAGAAATCGTTTAATGTAAGAATACAGGCGTTTATTTATTTTCTTTCTAAGCGCAGGACGGAACGTTACACCTACCAAACCTTCATACAGACCAAACTGTTAATGTGTACAAAACATAGAGCCCTTTTAAATTGGCAATTGACCCTCAAATAAATTACTGCAAAAAATTTGAAACATTTCACATTTTGTTTCCTTTTATTTTGTAGAATTTAATTTATATTCATTATCAAGCCATTCAATTGAATTTTATAGCTTATTTAATTATTAACATTTACTTAACGAGTTTGATGGTAATACTTATTTACGTTGAATTTCGAAAGAACAAAACGTAAATCACTAAATTTCTCAAAATTAATGGAATTTACAAAAACGTACACCGAAAAGTTCGAATTTACTAAACATTTATGAACTTACATTCATCAGTGTTTGTCGACAATCAGGAAAAGCAACATCAGGTGATGAAAGGCAAACAACGGACCACTTAGACCGGAGGATTCGCGGCGCAATTAGTATTTGGAACTAAAATCTCAAAGTTTCGGAGCGTAGATGGTGGATGTCGTAGATGGGGTTAGTTCGTTTTGTAAACGTTCATCCTGTGGCGGGGTTCCGTAAGACGTCGTTAATCTGGAATTGTGTGAATATGCACTTAGGAAGATTAACTAATTTAAACTAAAGAGCGCGCGGGTGTCTGTCAGGCGGGCGGTTTCGGAAGCAGCTGGGGCTTGTACCCACTGTTTGCTGGCAGTGGTGCTTTAACTTTATTGTCTTAAATCGCTAATCTAACGTTTACCACAGGAGCGTGCCTATGTTAATAAAATGGTACTTCTATATTTACAAACTTCATTGTGGAGTACTTGAAAATATGTGCTCGTGTTTCCCAAATTTATTTTAATGATAACATCATTTTGTATACTTCGTAAAAGCCGACTTAAGAACAAGATTTACGGAATCTAATAATCTAATCTAATCTAATTATTTTAGACACAGCCATGTAATTTAAATTCACTCAGTTAAGAAGAAATAACAGCCTTTTTTGTAGCTTTTCTAATAGTACAAGTAATTTTTTGCTTTTCACCAATAGTACGAGGGTGATCTGAAAAGTTTCCGACATCAACGTGAATATGGCAGCACACATCAATAAAAGCTAGGGGATGTAGTTTTGTATCTATTGTCAGGTACTCACCAAAGTTTCAACCATTTTGGATACGCAGTTGTGATTTGACAGTCGTTTAAGTAAGTCGATGTGACTGTCGAGTATAGAGCTGTCATTAAATATTTGTTTTTGAAAGGCAATACGCTTACGCAAATCAAAGAAGAGTTAGACTTTGTGTACGGGGACTCTGCACCATCATTTACTACAGTGAAATTTTGGGCAGCTGAATTTAAACGTAGCCGTAAGAGCTTGGGAGACGATGAACGTACGGGACGTCCAAAAACTACAACTACTGACGATAACATCCCTAAAGTTTACCAATTGGTGCTAGACGACCGTCGAATTAAAGTGAGAGAGATAGCAAAGGCTATGAATATGTCCAAAGAACGTGTTCGTTACATGTTAAATCAAAATATAGACATGAGAAAGCTGTTCTCGCGTTAGGTGCCGCGTTTGCTAACGTTAGACAAAAAACGTGTTCGAATCAACATTACCAATGTTCTGTTGGCGCAGTTTAGGCGCAATAAATCCGAGTTTTGGCGCCGATTAATTACTAACAATGAAACTTGGAGACACTATTATAGGCCCGAAACAAAAATACAGTCAAAACAGTGGACTGTAAAGGGGGAACCGGCTCCAAAAAAAAGCTAAAACTGTTTTTTCGGCTGGGAAAGTAATTGCTACTCTTTTTTGGGATAGTCATGGAATTATCTTAATCGATTATCTTCAAAAAGGAAAAAACTATTACAGGAGTATACTACGCATCATTACTCGATAAGCGGAAGACAGAAATTCTGGAAAAACGGCAACATTTGCGGAAAAAGAAAATCCTGTTTCACCAAGACGACGCGCCATCTCACACGTCAGTGGTTGCCATGGCGAAAATCTACTAATTACGATTTGAACTGCTTGACGATCCACCATACTCACTAGATCTAGCTCCAAGCGACTTATTTTTGTTTCCTCATCTAAAAATTGCGCTCCGAGGACAGATATTTCCATCAAATGAGGAGACATCTTCGTGTACAATTATTTTTCAGAGAAAAACGACGAGTACTATTTGGACGAGATGGAAGCATCGCTGGGAGAAGTGTGTAGAGTTACAAGGAGAAAAAATAAATATAAATTTTAACACAAAATTTCTGGAAACTTTGTTCGGTCGGAAACTATAATGGAATAGATTCGTTAGCAAGTAATTGTTTATGAAAAATTACTTACTTTAAAAGATCTTGATCTTTCTATTAGTTCTCACATTGCTATTATTGAAATTCAAGTTTATCTAGAAAGAGAAAACTTCAACTAGTCAAGCTATTCAATCAAGTCGTCTCAAAAAAATCTTTTAAAGAAGAATTTTAGAAAATAGTTCTACATGGCACAGGATGAAATATCTTTTAGGTATAACTGTTGCATTTATATTTTTGAATTGAATTTTCAAAACTAATGTAATTAAATTAAAAAAATTAATTAAAAGTTCGTAAAGGAAATAAATGGTAATATGCACATGTAAAAATCTAGATTCACGATATTTTTATTTGCCATCCACTGACGGTATTAAATTAATAAATGCTTGTTGCAGGCTACGTTCACAATAACGAAACATTTGCGGAATTGTTTTCATAATTAAAGCAGAATAGAAGAATATAACCAGGTAGATACGCTGTTCATAAATTCTTTACATTCAGGCGACATACAATATTTTAATAAAAGTTCCTTTACAATGTTGATTTACCGCTGGCGTTGAGAACGATTTGCAATTATTACGAATACGTTTTTTCTTTCATTTGTTCGCGTCACTTTATGTTGTAGCATTACCATGTAGATATAGTAAATTAAAAAATATTTACATTATTTTCAACCTCTGCAAGTCTAATATTTTGAAATGTAAATTGCTGTAGATACGTAAAATGAAAACATTGAAATGACGTAAAGTTGTTGTGTTTTAATTGATGTTTTGCATATTGATTGATCAATATAATTTTTTTTTATTTTCAAAGTTTTGTTTTGGCTATAACAAGTATTTGTTAAAAGTACTATTAATAGAAATTGTTGGATTGAAATTATTTTAACAATCCACAAGTAGTAAAACAAAATAGCACACAGAAGTAAAAAGCAATAAATTTCAGAGAAAAATAAATGACAACGAAAGCGATGGCTTGTAATTTACACGATCAAATGAAACTAAATCTGCTGGTACTCTTTTTTACTAATAATAGCTCAAGTTACTCTTCATTACGTCATCTTTTTACATACAGGCCTCCTACAGGTTTCGTCATGCTTCGGTTTTTTATTTGTTGTTGTGTTTACTCGAGTAGTCTTTTTGACAGCATGAATATTACACGTACCTTCGGTAATTGACAAGGTGGCGCAGTCTAGCCTCCGAGTAATTTCGAAGCCAAAATTTTCTATCCGGAACTCCTTGTGCAACCTTAATACGATCGTATGAAGTGGACAATCATCTTTAGTATAACAGAAACCACTTCCTTTAAACCTTTTCTTCATAATTGATTTGTCCAAAGTTGGGCATAAGTCTCTTTTAGGTTTTGACATGTTTCTCTGTTTTTTGCTCGCTGTGTCTAATCGAAGCCAACAATTTTTTAAATGTCATTCTCCCATCTCTTTTGTTGGCGTTGCAGTCCCTGACCTCCACTTGTGAATAATCGTGACCACCTGTCTCTTTCCATGTTCATCTTGTTCATTTCTCTGTTATGTCCTGTACTCTAGTAATATTTCTTATATTTTCGTTTGTTTTCCGATCTGCATAAACTCTGAATCTCTTCATTGCACGTTGTTCTTTTAATTTTTCTAATTTCTCTTAATAGATACCTATGTACGTTTCTGTACCATATATACGCACTGAAAATATGTACATATCAAATACATTTGTTTTTAAGGATCGCAAAATGTTTTTAATTTCCAGTGTTTCTTTTAATTTTCCAAAGGTTGTCCACTCTAACTGAATTCTTCTGTCTACTTTCGCTATTTCGTTGTTTATGCAGTAACTGCGTATCTTAGATGACTAAGCTGTATTCTCCATTATTGTCACTCAAAAATATAAAATATGAGAATATAGGCCATTGCTTTCATTATTATGACGAAAACGGTAGGATTCCAAAACAAAAATGAAGTCCAACAGAATCAAGTAGTAATTCAGTCTGTTTGTATTATTTAATTTTAACGTTTTTTAAACATTACAACTGTCTTCTTTAATATATTTATTAAGTAACTAACAAAGCATTAAATGTAATCAAGAAGCTATAAGAACAGAAGTGAAGAGCTTTATTTACTCAACAGTTCTCTCTTTCGTTTAATCTAGGGTTACTATTTCGAACACAAATATGTACATATGGATTTACATTATAGGAGCAAATAACGTTAAGATAATTTGTATTTGCTTCCGTAGAAACCTTAGGGACACCTAACGACATAGAAATGTTTCTAGTCAAGAATCTTGATTTTGTTCGAATTTCTCGACTCGCTTTATTCACACGGTCAATACATGGAGAAAGATGTCAATCTCGAGACTGTACTGTAGAGATTTATGCCACAAAGTACTATTGCTTATGAAAGTAGATTTTGTTTGGCCATAATCTGAGAAACTTCGACTTAAAATTTATTTAATTTTTTATAGATAAAAGCTACTTACTCCTAATAGACATAATAAGAACACAAAATATTTCAATTTAATAATTTTGGTGTTTGTATTTTCGTCACAAATTAGACATTTCTTTGAGTTTAAAAATTTTCTTGACGGACTCGTACCAATCTCGCGCTAGAGAGTTGACAAATAGAAGTGTAATATTTACATATTTTCTCATTCTAGAATAAATTGTAAATATTTTTAATACAAATTTGTTTATTTAGCAAAGCAAAAACGTATTAACGGTAGGTTAGTAATGTACTATATGCAGAAAATGTTTTATTAACCCATTTAAGGAGATCAGATCTTAATGATACTGTAAAATAATTTAAATATAAGCAGTTAGATTGTTTATACTAATTACTATTGCTGTATTTAAACGTTTATCGTGCTGTAAAATACATTTACAGGGCAGCATTAATAAAGAAATTTACTTTCTCAACTTCCAATCCTTTAAACCCTTTCGATTGTAAATACGTTTGCTATTTGAATAGACTGGGAACAGTTTTTAGTTTGCTTTTAAGCACGTAAAAGTGGAATACCAGTCGGTAACTAAATTCTTATTTTTAAAGAACAAAAGCGAAGAAACCGAAGCTGTGTCGGAATCTGGTTACGCCATCGATTTCAACCATTGGCACGATGGGCGTCTGAGTTTAAACGTGGTCGGGTCGGTACATGTATTTGAAGAACAACACAGTGAACTGCCAAAAAAGTATGAACTGCAGAAAATATTAAAAAGAACATGATATAGTGCTAGATGATTGTCGAATAAAATTATTCCGAAACATCAAATACATCCATGGATTTGATTTTACAAGATGGAGGTCACAATTGTTGCTGAACTCAACAATTGTTGATCATGGATTACAAACGCGGAAGAGAACGCATTTCAACGACTTTTGCTGGCGAATAATAACGGTTGATGAAATCTAAATACGCCATTATACACCCGAAACGAAACGATCGAAGCAAGTTCTCTGAAAGGAGCAGAGACCGCACATTCGGCCGAAAAACGGAAAAGATGTCTCTTTCGAGACTTTAATAGGATCCTACTTATCGGTTATCTTCAAGAAGGTAAAAGGATAACAAGCAAATATTATCAATTCCTTTCAAATCAACTGCATAATGCAATATAGAAGGCTCTTAAAGAAGGAATAAGTGCTTTTTTCAAGATGTTGCATGTATTCACACTTTGACTGCTTCAATGGCAAAAATTCATGAACGACTCTCGTCCCTCAGACTTCTTTTCATTTTCCTAACCTGAAAACTTGAATCGATGCAAGAGATTTGGGTCGAATGAAGAAGTAATCACTGAAACTATCGTTTAGTTGGTAAAGCTTACTTTTCTGAAAGAACAAAGAAACTTATTCTTGTAATTCTTGTAATAATGGACTAACCTCCCATTTTATCATTCGATATACTTTACAATGAAGAAAGACCAGCAATTTGCATTTCGTATGTGCCAATACAAGTGGTTAAATAATCTATGTTTGATATTTATTCTAATTTTATCAAAAATAAGCCATTTGTCGACATAAATTTTTTATATTTTTATAGTCCCTTAAAATTCAATTTAATTGTCTATACATAACCTTTACAATTTAAAAATGTAAAACTTTGACTTAATTATTGAAGAAATTAATAACAATTCTTTAGAAATTAATAAATAAGGGGAATATTTAATGACTTATTGCGTATTATTTATAAATAAGAACAAATGAGCAAAGATATTAAAATGAAGGCCAAAAGAATGTTTGTATCTATTATTATTGATGGAGTAAATTTGGCTAAATCAAATCTTCTTATAAAGACATATGCCGGTGCTTAGACGTATTCTAGATGGTGAATTCTGTAGTCTTTCTTCTCAGTTTTTCTCAATCAATCACCAATTTCTGTGCCTTGTTCCACTCTGGCCTCCTTCGGATGTGTACCTGTCTCACCATTTCATTTACTCTTAGATCCACTTTTCTTTTCTTTTTCCTTCGTCAAAATCCGAACAATTTTCGTCAATCCTATTGACGCCACTCTTTCCATGAACCAACAGATGAGGTGTTGCTTTATTTTTACACTCATTTATAGAGTAGAACCACCAAAATTGTCACAGAGGCACAAAAGCAAATGAAAAACACATACACGAAAGTTTTTCATAATGGTAGTCAATCGAGAATTGGACAAAATTAAATACAACGATAATAAAAATAGAAGTTGTTGAGTTGTTAAAACGTGTGTGTTGGGAATACCAAAGACGAGACTTACAAATAGTATAAAAGCAAACTTGCCGGTTAGTAAAAGTGAATAAGGACTGTGATAGAAATATGAAAAGAAAGAGCTAAATTAAAAAAAATTATTGAATAAAATCGAACTAAATTCAAAAGCATTAAAGCTGCAATAAAAGGAGATGTAAATGTTGTTCATAGTAAAGATGGAAATGCTGAAATTTAAGAAAACATTTAGTTTTAAATGATCAACATCACTTCTTCAATAAAAAATGCCTAAAAATTTTAACACAATATTTCAAAATGTATATTTTAGAAGTTGTTTCATCCTCTTGTACATAATATATTCGCTCCCCTATATACAAGGGTGTTCTCAGAAATACCCGACCCAACAAAGAAAACAATAATTTTGGAAAGAAATATATTTAATTTTTCAACATAATTTCTGTGACAATAATTGCTGACATCACTTCTTCATCCTTGGAAAATCTATGACCACTGAGCCATTTTTTCAAGTTATGGAACAGAAAATAATTCGAGGGAGTTAAATCTGGCGAATATGGTGCATGAGGTTGCAATTCAAACTTTAATTCATTAATTTTGGCCATCGCAATAACGGATTTGTGAACTGGTGCATTATCTTGATGAAACAACACTTTCTTCTTAGCTAAATGCGGCCATTTTTACTTGATTTTTCGCTCAAACGTTGCAATAAGTTCGAAGTTTGGGAACAGAAAATAATTCGACGGGGCTAAATCTGGCAAATAAGGTGCATGAGGTAGCAATTTAAACTTTAATTCATTAATTCTGACCATTGCAATAACGGATTTGTGAGTCTTCTTAGCCAAATGCGGCGGTTTTTGCTTGATTTATTCGTTCAGACGTTGCAATAAGTTCGCATAATACTCGCCGTTGATAGTTTTTCCTTTTTTAAGATAGTCAATGAAAATTATTCCACGCGCATCCCAAAAAACTGATGCCATGACCTTGCCTGCAGATGAAACGGTCTTCGCCTTCTTTGGAGCCGATTCTCCCTTTTGACTCCATTATTTTAATTGTTCTTTTGTCCAGGGTGTGAAGTAATGGACCCATGTGTCATCTATGGTAATGAAATGGCACAAAAATTCTGTGTTGTTGCTGTGAAACTTCGCTAAACACTCAATTGAAACATCTTCACGACACTGTTTTTCTCAAGTGTGAGCAAGCGCAGCACCCATCTTGCACACAGCTTTCTCATGTCCAAATTTTCAGATAATATGCGATGTACCGCACTTTTTGAAATTCCGACTATGTCTGCTAGCTCGCGCACTGTCAGTCGACGATCATCCAGTACCGCTTTGTAAATTTTCTTCACCATTTCTGGAGTCGTCACCTCATTTGGTCGACCACTGTGATGCTCTTCTTGGCGGCTCGTACGGCCTTGTTTAAACTTTGCAACCCAATATTTCACTGTTGTAAACGAAGGAGCAGACTCACTCCGAGTAGAATTTAGTTCAGCTTTTACATTGGTTGGGCTGAGGCCTTTCAAATAAAAGTTTTGTATCACGTAACGATTTCCAATTTTCTCCATTTTTACAAATTCACTGAAAACGTTCACTTTGGCTGCCAAACAAATACTAAACAACGTGGCGTCTTCAAACTTGAAATATATGCTTTATAGATTGTGTACTTTCTAATACAGTGATATTTTTCAAACAACTACCGCCATCTGTAGGTCAAGCCGGTTACTTATGGGACCACCCTCGTATGTGCACATATTTCATTAATTTATTCTACTTTGAAAACCATTGTAGACAGAAACCGAGTCAACTATGTCCTCTAATTGATTTATCCAATTCTATTTTTATATAGTAATAAACGTCAGGGACAAATTGAAAATCAATTTATCACGTTTTTAATTTATAGTGCATTGTATTGTTCAATTTGATGTACATATAAAATACCTTACATATTTTCGAATATTTATGTAAATACGCTAGATACGGTGATAATTCAATAACGTACTGTTTATTTTTCATTACATAATACGCTAAATAAACTGAAAGTCCTTCAGTAAACAAAGTTTAATTATTCGATGCATTTTATACCAGTTTCATTGTTGATATGAAAACAAAGAGAATAATACAAATTAACGCATTAGTGACTGTTTTTTAACGTGTAATGACGTGAAAGAAGTGTCATAATATTTTGAACAAATTTTGAAGTTACAGTTTATTTTCCTTAATTTCAGAAATAACAATTTCTACATTACAAACAGTTGGTAGTCGAATATTCTTCTATTCTTTCGGCCCTCCACTGTTCTCATTACATTACCAAAGTAACCAAATTGCACATCCTATCAGTCTTGCAATTAGTACTACTTTCCCTGACTACGATCTTAATTCCTAGCCAAGATTTTCATCTACTTTAACTAAGGCAATCCATTGCAAAAGCTTCTAACCAACGTTATATTTCTACAGTAGTCACCTAAAATTGGCTTTTGTAAAATAAAGCAGACTCCCCACTGTTTGACGTAGCTTCCTTTTTATATTTTTGAATATAGTTTCATACCACCATAAACAATTTGGTCATCCAATTTATTGTATACTTTCTTTTCTTTCCATCTTAAGTGGATTATATTTAAAAGATAGTGTTAGCTTTTTTAACACATACAGACAATTTAGATTTTAGAAAATCGAAAAATTAAAAAATACTACGGCAAATATCAACTAAGGTCTATAAGAAGGGCAAAGATAAAATATGGAACAGAATACAGGAAAAAAATGTGATGGAAGACGAAATTAAAGAGCATCACATAACATTTCGTTCAATAGAATCCATAATATGACGTAAGCTCAGTGTTAGAAACGGTAGTATTGCAATACTTAACATCACGAGGATAATTGTACAAATTTCCGATGATATTTCCAATTCAGAAGATGCAGAGAGGATATGGTTGCTGACAATGAAAGACGTTTAAGCTGATCATCTACATCGATTCCCAAAGCTATGAAAAACCGCCTGATTTAGTGAAAATTTCTAAAAAAAAATTTCTCATGAAATTCATGAAAACAATGAAACTTGGAAAACTCAATTCATCGTTTTAGGCAAAAAAACCTTGGAAGTTTATTTAAACTTTGAGAACTACCTGACCTAACAAAGAAAACGCAAGTTTTTCGATATAAAAAACATTTTATTTTTCAATATAGTCTCCTGCTTGCTCAACACGCTTATTCCAACCACACCACAAATTGACAGTGACTTCATTGTAGATCGATGAATCAACGTATTCGAAATAAATATTGAAATTGAACGGGAATTCCTCTCTGTCTAACCATTTTATCAATTCTGGAAACAGATGATAATCGATGGGATCCTAATCTGGTAAGTGGAGCAAAAGTATTTATTCGAATCACAATTGAATTTAAGCCATGATGATCCCAGACTTGTAGAGAAGTGCGTTATCCTCATGGAGAAGCAATTTCTTCTTTTCCAAATCGACCTCATTTTCTTTGATTTTGTTGCTCAACTGCTACAACAAATTGGAAAAAATACTCACCGTTTATTGTTTTCCCCTTTTCTAAGTAGTTGACGAAGATGAGAATGCCAAAACACAGTTTCTACAATCTTTCCTGCTAACAGAACAGTTTTTGTCTTTTAGATAGTGGATAATCTTAGTATGTCCATTACTTCGACTGTTCTTTGGTTTTAGGTGTGCGATGATCGACTCAGGTTTCACGGATGGTTAGAAGGCCTTTGGATTGTGGCAAAAACGTGCAAACGTGTCGCGACAAACACTCAAATGATTTTTACTCCGGTGCGGGCAACCACGGTACCAAACACGCCGAAAATTTTTTTTATTCAATATTCCCGAGTTAAAATTTTGTATACGTTGTCATTTGAAATATCCACTGTACCGCTGTCTCACGCACTTTTACTCAACCATTATTCAATTAGATAAGTTGGAATTTTTTAATTATATCTAGGGCAGTAGCTGTTTGTGAACATCCACTGGGAAGCTCCCCCTTTGCGCCCACACAACATTTAAATTCGGTTATTCAGTTCTTAGCCTTTAAAAATGAAGGAACGTTCTCTAATAGTATCTAATAAATATTTGCTTTGATTTCGGTTTGCGTTTTAAATAAGAGTACTTTATCCCTGGTCACAACTCAGTGTCAAATCCAACACTGCTTTGATTTCGGTAAGCCTTTGAATTGTTTGCAAAATCACATGAGACCAATTTTAGCTCTCTGTTAAACACTGACCAATTAACGGATCGCTGTGCATTGTCATATTTACCCCAATAAATGAAGATTCTATAGAATGACAAAAAAGATTAATTCGCTCCGCCTCTACATTAGACCACTTAACTATCGAACCATCCTCCTACATCGATTTACAGATGATCTAAAGACACCAATAGAGAAGCTCAAATTATAAAAATTTCTTAAAAGAAACAATTGTAACTGTACTGTAATGTGTTTTCTTATTTTTCATCAATTGTCACTAATTATTTGTGCCATTTTGAAGTTTAACTTAGTTATAAATATAAAGCGTTTTGCATCAATTGAAGATATTCAACAGTCAGTGACGAATAATCTATACACAACATAGAAAACATAGAATTGATATACAAAAGACACTTGTTACTTCTCTTGAACGTACAAACTCTTGTATTTCAATAGAAGCAAATTCTTTTCAGGTCTTCTTAACTATTTTTATATTTTTCAAAAGTTACTTTTGGAACACAGACAGTGTGTATAGTTTCCACTATATCAACTTTCATTGTAAAAATGGGATGTTGAACAAATAGATAACTAAATAAACAAACAGAAACAGCATCACTAGGTACTAAATATTTGATTAACTAATTCAAACATTTCGCAAAACCAAACCATTTCAGAATGAATTTAATACAGCCTATGTAAGTTTGCTAAGTTTGATAGGCTATGATTATTTAAGTCTATAATTAACAAAAAGATTCGTTACTCTGAAGAAGCCAAACTCAATTAGTACATCAAAGTATTATATCATTCTTATCGCCTTCTATTTGCATCCGTCCACTTATCAGATAAACTCGTTAGTCAATTTCTCGATTTCGCGTTTTTTCTCTTTTTTATTCTTATATACCCGTCTCGTCGGTTCGTTTGCAATCTCTCAATCAATAGCTGTAGATCCTTCTGATTGCTCTAATTGAGCCGTCACTGTTTAATTAAACCGTTCCACGAGACCGGCAATAAATCTTAACCCAGTTGCGCAGACCTCGGAGCGCTGCGACGATGTCGGTTAACTTTGAAATTCACCTCCACCGGTAAAATACTTTCAATGCATTTTCATCTTTATTTTACATTGTTGTCATCGTGACAAAATATTAATATTGACTTTTTTGAGTCTTAGATGTAGTTTTTAATTGTTCAAGTCCTGGTTCACTTCAAGTTAAATAACACTGCGTCTTCAGTGAATTAATAAAGTACGATATCTTTGTTTTTGAAAGACATGATTTTAAAAGTATTCAAATATGAAGTGTAGTCGTATATTATCAATTTAATCACAATAGAAGTAACTACTAATTCCTGAAAATATAGTCTGAAATGTATGTAATAACGTTCACCTAAGTAGGACAGATAAACGTATGAGAATATATTAAACAATTTAAAAAAATTTAAGGGATTTTGAACTTAATATTATTGAAGATGTATTCACAGTTATGGAAAATTTAGAAACCCAGTTATTTTGAATTTTTCTAAAGCAATTAATTAGCATTAGCAATTTTATGCACATTACATTCTGCTTTCTAGAGAAACAATATATTGCTTTCGCTCATTTTCATCGCTGCCTTTTGGTTGGAGTCCACAGTGACATGTCTTGGATCCAATGTTATTCACTATTTATATCCCTATACATAATAAAAGTCAACTATCATTCGAATGTTAATAATTTCCAGCTTTATAGTTCTCGTAAGTCAAAAATTAATTCCTGAAGTATTCCTCTTAATGATGAGGTAATTTAAAGTGGGTTACATCATCATTAATTGACTTTTACACCAAACATTGCTTTGTTATAAATTCTGAGCTATAACATTACTACATTTTTAATAAGAAAAAGGAAAAATATTTCTATTGGATTCTCGTCGATTTAACTAAAACTTTGAGCTTAAATGAATAAAGTTATTAAGATTTAAGATAATGTTTTGGTATAGAAACTGTTCCATTATAGTTCAAAACAATGGAAATTTTCGCTGTATATAGAGCAGGATAATATTGACTTTACAGTGCTGACCTGACATCCTATGATTTCTTTCTATTTAAATCGGAAGTCAATTGTATGAATCAATGTTTAACATTGGGGAGATCCTACAAGTTTAGATTCGACGCTTCGATAACCTTACATTGAATACAATATGCATAAATTATAAGAGACAATACTTCAAAATATTGTAGAAAAGCAAAAGCATTTCGTATTTATACTATTGTGGAAACTTTTTGGTGGTATCACTTACATGTTTGCTATTTTATTTTTCAGCAAATATGTATGCGATAACGATAATGAAATATCGAAATTGCTTTAACTGTTTATGGAGTTCTATTTAAAAGCGACCTCGATTCTATCTAAGCAAATTATTAACAATAATCCATGCCTTCACATCTTCCCACAGCTTAATGTCAACTGTAATTAATAGTGTCATGTCATGAGTTATTATTACACAACCACGTGAATGACAAGCCAGTTACTTATTACTGAGCTTCTGACCAACATAATTAAGACATTTAAGAGGATGAAGAATGTGTGATCAGGTTTAGAATGTTAAAGATGATCATGTTCAGGAAACCAGTATGAAAAAGGAAAAGAAAACAAAGAAAAAGATAATGTCAAAGCACTTAGGGTCTAAAGAGTATGAATACAAGTAATTGATTGAAAGACGATAATGATAAATATGAAAGAATGGAGAGACATTATTAAACGTTTAGTGGATTCTTTGCAAACTGTGTTTTTTCTTGTTTTGTTACAGGTAATGGTGTATATTTTATTTGAGTTTTGTATATTTTATTGGAGATAGTTGTTCAGAATTGTCCAGAAAGCGCAAACCCAAAATTTTATCAAAAAAAATACATATTTTTATATTTTGTAGACGTGACTTCATCAGATTATATAATTTTTTCGAAAAAATTTGACTCTTTCTTCGTCGCTTACATTTAATGTGCATAAAAAATCAAGCCTGCTAGATATAA
The DNA here is from genome assembly GCA_031893035.1 of Dermolepida albohirtum. Classification (NCBI taxonomy): domain Eukaryota; kingdom Metazoa; phylum Arthropoda; class Insecta; order Coleoptera; family Scarabaeidae; genus Dermolepida; species Dermolepida albohirtum. The sequence goes on along the minus strand of JAVIWB010003917.1, from coordinate 114,640 downwards.
AATAAGAGTAAGGGTGAGTGTGACGACTTTTTCCAGTGTATTCTACCGACACTCCTATATTTTGGTAACTCTCTTCAAGTTCTCTACATTCATATGTTTATTATATGTGAATGAATATAACTTTTAATTTATTTATTTTGTTTTTCGTAATACACAGCAGTATGCACCGAAAATTTCAATAGATCATAGTATAGGACAATATACATACAGTATGTATATCTACATAAAAAGACATTAACATTATACATTACTTTTTGTGGTTAGTTCAGCTTGCTTGTATTTATTTTCTTCACAAAAAACAAAGAAAATTCCACAAACATTTTCACAGTAACTTCTTCTAATTCTTTCTCTATCTGACTTAATATGACTATCGGCATATGTCATATCTTTACATAGATCAAAAACTGATGTGCGCACAAGGCTTCTGAGAAGATCCATTATTATCTGCCTTTATCATTTGCTTACGATTCGCTAAATAAAACTTTTTGACATCCATTGCCATCCCTCTAACCCCATTTTTCTACCTTTCAAACTTAGTTTTCATGGTTGATGCTACTAAAGGCTTTCATTAAGTCCACGAATATATCAACTGTTGACTCGTTATTGTTTACGCTTTCCAAAATATCAGTCATAACTTAATACACTTCTCCCTCCATACTTCTTTCCTTGGTATAACCATTTTGATTTTTTCTCATATTTCTACGAGAACTACAAATCTGACAAGTTTTTAATCAAGTCTGTCTCTAAGTTGAAAAGGTTGCCTTGTTTATTGGCGTTTTACAAAAAAAAGAAAAATCAAAATGGCTGTCATTGTATTCTATTTCGTATTATATAAAGATGCTATTTTAACTATTCAAAAGAAAAAGTGAATGAATATAATTGACAAATGAATACGAACCTCCAATATAATATGTATATAAAGAACCTCAGTAGCAGAGGTCTGTGATGTCATGAACATTATGCGTCGTCTATTCGGGTATTCTCATGACTTTTGTCGCCGCAATCGTCGTCCCTGCAAAGTTTCTGTTGTGTGCGTACCTTATTATTTATACTGTTTGAAGTGGTTTCCTCCCCATAGGGACAGCTTTCATTTTATAGAAGTGTGTGTGTGGATGAGCACGTATATGTGTGTACGTATATGTGTGCTAGTGAATGTTTTAAAATTGAAACTCCGAAAAAGTTATCTCTGATAATACAGAGTGTATGTGTGTATTTGTGTCCCTCCGTTAACCCCCTCCCTCAAACCACGACTTGGAATAAATACAGCATGATGCCACTGGCCGCGTTACGGGCCCCCTAACATGTATCCGTTCATGTATGTATGTCCGTTTGAAAGGGATTGATTAAAACGGACAGAGGTAATCCACCTCTCTGTCCGCCCTGTACTATTTCGCCAGCGAACTCTCTACCCTCTGTTCCCGCATTCATCCGGTGTTTAAAATATGCAATGACGAAAGGAAAAAAAGAACACGCGGACTAATGGAAAGGGGGAGATTTTAAGAGATAAGCGGGTTATTTTCACTTTAGGAGAATCCCGTTGGCGCACAAGAGATTTGCAAATTAGTTGGTGCGAGCCGGTTATCCGCGATGCGTCGAAGCAAAAAATATTAGACGTAATAATTTTAAAGCTGTTTTGGTTTATTAATTCGCACTTTTTTTTAATGACGGGAATAAATCCCTTATTTGATGGATGCAATTAATATTTACACAATTTTTTTAACGCCTACTGGTAGATTACCCGTTAAGAAAACGTGCAAGTACGTATATAATTGAAAAGAAATGAACGAATAATTTAGTATTGTGAGACTTCACCACTATTCTATTGAATGGTTAAAAAAACATGCGATTTTTACACACATAAATATTTTGTGCACTTGAAAATGTGAACTGTTTCAAATCAATGTTCTCAAAAAGGCTCAACTCAAAAATTACAAAGGGTATCACCTTCTTAAAGCTGTAATTAAATACCAATTCAACCACATAATATTAGGTTGTCGGAAAACTCATGATATTTATACTTTCTGTTTTTTGTATGATTTCTTAATGTGAAAGGAAAAGATCAATCAGTTATATATTGCGCGTTTCCTTCGATAGCTTTTTGCCGTTCGTCGATAAGATTCATAATTCCTCGTTTATAGAGGGACCTACCTTTATCGGCCAGAAGCTATACAAGTTACTCATTCACAGCCATCTGAATTAAACCTTACACGCAACAGGTTTTGAAAAGAACAAAATGAGTGGAAGTCTGAAGAGGCGAAATCTGGCACGTGTTGTGGATGTGGCCCTATCCCATCCAAAATTCAATAATTTTGGACGGGTGATCTAACTTGTGTGTGGTCTTTCATTGTTATGATGAAATATTACTCCTTTACGAATAACGAACTCTGGACATCTCTGGGTAATGGATTCATTTAAACTATCCAATTGCCAACAGTATACACATTAATTAATTATTTCATTTCCTGATATGAGCTCGAAGAACACCATTAAAATCCTATCATAGACTTCTCCTGATCAATGTATACTTTTTTCAGGCGAATCTTAAGAGTTGTGACCAATACCGTTTCCTCAGAACATTGTTATAAACAATCTACTTCTTGTTACCAGCAATCAGTCGCTATTTTCGTCAAGGAGCATATCTCAAATGTCTATACGTGTCCTCAAGTGAACTTCTTTGAATTCACAAAGAACCCAAATATGGCTTAGCTTGCAGACATTTTTCACCTTTACCATGAGGTCGTCAATGCTTGCATAATGGATATTTAACTTTTCTACAATCACTTGTGTTGTGTGCCCTGAATTTGATTAGATCGGCGCCCTTATTATGTCGTCATTATCCTCAGTAAACCTCTGACCGAGGAGCGTCATTAAGGTTATAATCATCAACATGGAATTTCGTGAACAATTTTTAGCATTGACGTTCTTACAAAACATTATTATCATCGTAAATTCTACGCAGTTTTTATAAGCTTGACACGTGTTTTCGCCTTTACGGAAGTAAAAGAGTAAAATATGACCAAAATGCACACTTTGGTCTTCCATTTTAAACTTTTCATAAAATTTTGGACACTCAATAAGTCAATTTTTTGCCAAATGAAGCCAGAATTATCAACAATTTTTTTTACATCTTCTACCGCGCATGGCTGTACGTAAACGTCTTTCACTATTTTGACAGATTAGACTAACAACAGCGAAGGACAACACGTTGACCTAGTACGCCAGTGGAGCACACCTCGAAATTGGCATCTAGCTATAACTCAAAAATTGAAGGGGACTGTTCCTCCTTATCTGTCCTGTAGTCCGTTCAGGTTCTCACGTGTCTGAATCCTTCAAAGAATTTTTAAGAGGAAAGGATTTACACTAAAGAAAAAGTCGTGAAGCTGTTTGAGAAACAGTAATTGACTACATTGTTTAAGCAGGAAAAGTCTAATTTTCATTTGTTAATTTATGTGTATTTCTTTTATATGTTAGTATAATACATTTAAAAAAATCGAAAGGAAATGATTGTAAATCTATGTCAAGATCAGCTGGTAAATTTTAAAGATAAGATCAATATCAGCCTAAAGTAAAGAAAAATATTTTTACTAAGGAACGATAAGTTAAAACTATGCTTGAACAGAATTTTGTGATAGCAAAATTAAAACTTAAGGACTTAAGAAAGCGAGTATTAGATAACACGATTAAATGAATTCATAGGTAGATTAATTGTTAATAACTTGATCAATAAGGTTGATATATAACCCCTTTCCACAATTAACTATTTGTAAATTCTGTATACGCATTTCGACAACCAAGTTGTCATCATCAGCAGATAATTTCAAAGTGTCGCACCTGGTAAAACACGGCGAAAAAATTGCACGAAAAAACAAACTCCGTACGCGATCCTCACCGTTCAAAACCAAGATGTGCACTGTGTCTGTTTCACAAGATTTTTAAAAAATAGTTTTACTTAAACTAACATGCACTACATTGAAAAAGGTTATTATGGTCAAGCAAGTGATTTATGTGTGTTTTATGATATTGTTCCTCTTGTCTTTCAGTAGAGAGAAAAGAGGGGTTTGCAAGGGCCCGGCGTCATTAAAGTTCACCACATGGCTTAAATTCTTTAAGATGTGCATGCTTTCATACGCGTCCAGTTCGCGATAATTGTACACGTTCTTTACCAAATGTAAACAATCCATATTAACACTGTGGTTATTTTCTAATACATGTCTCGCTATACCCGATTTTTCTGGTCGGTTGAATTTTATGTGCGAAAAGTGTTCTTTATACCTGGTTTCGATCGATCTTTTAGTTTGGCCGATGTTTACAAATAGTTAATTGTGGAAAGGGGTTATATATCAACCTTATTGATCAAGTCAATCAACCACAGGCTCGATCAAATTCAACAATTGTTAATAAGTTAAGAAATATGTACATGTACGCAATGTTTATAAGTAATATAAGCATGCATCCAGATATATAATTAATATAAGCATGCATGCAGATATATAATTATATTCTATCATTTAGTCTCTGGTTAAGTAATAAATTCTTCGTTAGAGAAATATCTTTCATAGGAAAAATGCCGCTTAAAACTTGCCAAAGGTGTGCTCTTTTTATAAGACCACTAACTCTATTCTAGGGATTTAACAACATCAGACTATTATTTGTTTCCAAAACTATTTGAATGGCAAAAGATGTTCGAGAAATGGCGAGAAATGAGAAGTATTTTACAGAGCAAAATAAATTTTTTTTTATAAAAGCTTAGAATTACTTCAGTAACGTTCTGCTAAATCTGTAAGTTTGAAAGGGGATTGCGTTGCAAAAATTAAAGTTTATTTTGAAATAACGTGGCATTTTATACGATAGGCTTAGTTGGTAGGTTCTTAAACGGCATATACCTTATTTTATACATCTAAAATCTCTGTGGCGTTTTAAAATGTATTGCTGAAGTTTATTGTTGAGAAACATTAGTTTACAAAACTGTATAGTTTCATAATAAATTAGAAAGAGAACAGTTTGAGTGGTATTAAAATAAAATAAATTCCTTCAAAAAGTGGAATATGTCTACATTATGTAACAATTCTATAATTATATAATGTATGTATGTGTATGACAGATTAACACATATTTCAAAATGCATTTTTCTGACATGCGATTTTGCCGAGTAAATATTTTAATAAACAATTCTATTAATAGAAACCTCTACATGGTGGCAATAATTCATCCAAATACAATTTAGACAGGCGTCTGTTTCTACCGCAATTAATCATGGACATCCATGATAAATTACTGCTTACGCGATTGACTTCTTTAATCTTGGATGATTCGCATAAAACGTATGTTTACTGAGTACTGTATAAATACATAGAAGGAATTTATTATACACATATAAATGCTGTTTCATTCAAGGTGCATTAATCTCCTTTAACCAATAAAACAATGTATTTGTAAATGCTTAAAAGAAAATACAAGATGGTCGAATATTTAAGTGTTTGTAGTAATCATGTATAATAGCAAATTTATTCCTTATGTCCTATTGGACTTTGTTCAAGTCTTTTCTCCATAATTTTCTTATCTTTCTGATTTCTTTACGTGTTAGACTCTTACTACTACCCATTTTTTGCTTTCTGAACTTAGTATTAACTTCTTCCTAATAGAATTATGTACCTCTCTGCCTACGTCCTACAATAACGTGACGTAGGATCAAAATTACCTTACGAGAGTATAGCATTTTTTGTCCAATTAATAGGAAAGAAGAATACTTTTAAAATGACGTTATTTTAAGTCAATTTGTTTCTAAATTACATGATTAACGAAATAACTATCTGAGAAAATTTTTGTCAGAATAAATACTAGGTCAATACCTAATGTCATAACGTTTTAGTTTTCTAGGATGAGAATGACTTGAAAGAAAAATGTTAAGCATATATTAAAGTTATTTTAATATCGTATTATTGTTTAATTGAATTGCTTTTGACTATGCACAAAGAGGTTTATTTAATGACAATACAAAATGGATTTTCAAGTAAAAAGAAACGAATATTTCCGTGTCAGAAAACATTAATGCAGTGTCTGAATTGATAATGCAAGACCGTCATGTGACATACCGTTAGACCGAGGCATCTCTAAGTATTAGTAACATCAGCGTGCATAAGATCCTGCATGAACATTTAGCCGTTAAGAAACTATATTCACGTTGGGTACGACATAATTTGAGAACCGCTCAAAAAAGGACTCGCGTCAATTGGTGCCAACAAATTCAGAAAAAATACAATGACGGTGCTTCAAAGAACGTTTATAAAGTCGTCACAGGTGATGAATCTTAGATCTACACGTATGATCCCGATACTGAACAACAGTCGACTGTGTGGGTATTCCAAGATGAGCCAAAACCAACAAAAGTTGTTCGCGCTCGAAGCACATCAAAACAAATGGTCATCTGTTTTTTCAGAAAGACCGATCACGTTGCAACCGTGCCTTTAGAGAGTTGTGGAACGGTCAATGCCGAATGGTACACAACTATTTGTTTACCAAAATTTTTTGAAGAAATAAGGTTAGCAAACCGAAAACGACAGACCATTCTCCAGCATGACAATTCGAACTCTCACAGGTCGGTTCCAACAATTGAATATTTGGCCGGACAAAACATTGAATTGATGAGCCGTCGTACAGCCCTGATCTACACACTGTGATTTCTTTTTGTTCCCACACGTGAAGAATAAACTTCAACTGTCAACGGTTTTCTACGCCGGAAGAGGCAATTGAGGCATTCAAAATTCATATTTTGGAATTTTTACAGCGGCAGGAATGCTTTTCGGGCTGCTTTAAACCAATGCAAAAGTGCATTGACTTTCAAGAAGAATATTTTGAAAAGCAATAAAACTATTTTCGATAATTAGAACTGTTTTTTGTTTGCTATTCCCGAAATATAAACGGCTACCCTCATAAGGTTCCTAGTTGTGTATTAGTAGTGCATTTCATAGATTTATTATTATTTAACTTTGACTTTTATTAATTTCCTCAACAAATAAATAAATATACAGAGTTGCACGGAGTTCGAAATAAGTTAAGTACAGAAAAAAAGATAATAAAAAATAAATTTAATAGACCCATTTCTATTCCATTACGAAAAAGAAAGGAACATACTTTTTATACCAGTATTCAATTAGTCCTCTCACCAGATGCAAATGAGCTTCGATTCTATTATTTCTAAATTCACCTCGCAGACTTTGCTCTCGGGGAAAGATTATCGCAAGGGGTAAAAGTGTAGTGGAGACGAACAACGGATGCTGAGAGATAAGCCGGGTCTCGGGATTCGCTTAGGTTTAAGCCGGCAGGTGAACGCAAACCGGAAGAAAAAGATAGCGGACGAATATGAACGTGAAGAGCGAGAGAAATCGATAGACCACTGGCCGAACGACAATCGTCCGGTAAAGTTTTACCCGCACATGACACGAAACCTACAATGATGTCTCGATATCGATCCTTTCTGACAAAACCCATAAAACTGACATTGTTTTGTCCTTTTCCTGCGTGTGATATGTGATTCGTGTGTATGTGCTACGTACAATACCTTGCTTTGACCTATAAAAATCTTATTTATATATTATAGTATCCTTCTTCTTTGTTACTTCGAAAATAAAATATGTTTTGGCCTATGATAAATCTCTAATTTAGTAGGTCTAATTTGTTATTGATCTTATTATACGGATTCTATTCTAGATGATTTCTTTGAAAGGTAAATTATTTTGTAGATATTTCATTTCACATTTTCAAATTTATTAGAATACCGAACCATAATCGTCTACAAACCAAAATAAGAATTGTCTTTTTATTAATAGCTTGCTGCATTCAAAAAATTTTGTTTCTCCATTGTATTGTGGGAAAAGTCATGACAGGTTTTCTTCTTCACTTTTCATTTATTAGTATAAGAAAGATAAACTAATTAGACAGAGTGTGGTAAAATGTATTGATCATTTGAAACCCCTTATAGTGATTTATATACATACGTGGGCAAGGTGAAAAGTTCTCGGCTTGACACAGAGATGACGTTACAATGAACAGAAATTTATGTTTCCTGCGTGGCTGCATTTGTCCTTAGTTCATATGAAAACTTTCAACTTGTTCTCTCAAGTAGTTTGTTTGCAAGAATTTTTGTAGTAGACGTCGGGCGTGTTATTTTTTTAAATGGATAAACTTGAATATCGTGCTATTATAAAATTCTTTGTTTTGGATGGTTTAACCACTATGGAAATTCATCTGAAGTTGACAAAAGTGTACGGTGATTCTGCTCCTTCGATGTCAACCGTTAAAAAGTGGGCAGCTGAATTTAAACGTGGTCGTACGTCCCTCGAAGATGACCCACGTGAAGGACGGCCAAGAACCCCAACCACACCAGAAATCATCGAAAAAGTACATGATATTGTGTTGGACGATAGGCGAGTGAAAGTGAGTGAGATAGCTGAGGCTGTGGGAATTTCGGAAGAAAGGGTGTGAAAAATTTTGCGCAAAGAATTAGAGATGAGAAAGCTCTGGGCAAGATGGGAGCCGCATTTGCTGAATGTCGATCAAAAGCAAATGCGCAAACGATTTTTGGAGCATTCTTTGGACCGATTTAACAAGAATCCGACCGGTTTTGTGCGGCGGTTTGACACCATAGATGAGACATGGGTCCACCAATATACGCCAGAAACGAAACAGTAGTCGACGCAGTAGGTGGAAGCCGGTGGTTCAGCGCCAGAGAAAGTGAAGTCGATCGCATCTGCCGGAAAAGTCATGGCCAGCGTGTTTTAGGATGCAAAAGGAATCTTGTTAATTGATTACCTTGAAAAAGGCAGAACAATTACAGGCGCATATTACTCTAACCTTCTTGACCAGCTGAATGCCAAAATTCGCGAGCAGAGGCCTAGTTTCAAGAAGAAAAAAATCATTTTTCGTCAGGACAACACACCCGCACACAAGGGTGCGTTGGTGATGGGAAAATTCCGGGATTTGGGGTACGATTTCCTCGGCCATCCTCCCTATTCTCCTGATTTGGCACCGTCAGACTTCCATCTATTCCCAAATTTGAAAAAATTTGTTTCTGGAAAGCGCCGAAAACTTGCATAATAAATTGAAGAAATTGACGCGGTATAACCTTAATTTCATTATTGATATTTCTTTTCAAGTTTCTAGATTTACTTGTAAACACCAGATTTCTTAAGAAAACCGTAGAAATGAATTCAAAACAGTAACATCGAGGGGTCTTGGTAGAGGTCAAGGAAGGGTAACATTCATTAAAATTAGACTATCTAGAATCGACTCTGGTATAACGAATATATGTTTTCTTACAGTGTCGCTAGTTGCACTATTTTCCTGAAACCAATAATTCTGGTGCAACACTTCATGAATTTTCGACAAATAGGAAGTGAATAACATTTCAACATAGCAAAGAGCATTAATAGTTACATTTTTATCATCTTCCTCAAAAAAGTAAGGTCCAACGATTTTAGTTGACGATATAGCACACAAAATTATTACTTTTGGACTACGTAGAGGCTTTTGGTGAAATTCATGCGGATTGACTTAAGTCCAGTAACGGTAGTATTGTCTGCTACATCACCATTAAGATGAAAATTCTCTTCATTACTCAAGAAGAAGTAATTTTGTATATTCATATTCCGATCATCAGGAAGGTTTATTAAATCTCGAAAATACTCCAATCATTTAATCGTATCTTAATCACTGAGATTCTGAACTACGCCAAACTTATAAAATTTCATTTTTTTATTTTATCAATTTTATCGATTGCTGGTGTAGTCATAATCCCAATTGGTACTTTTTCTTCACTAACGCTGCTACATACGGACCGCGATCTCCCGCTCGCTTTTTATATTTTCAATTAGCCTTCTTGCTTTCCATTTGATAAACCAAGATGAAAAGTTTTATGCTGAACGACAACAAATAATTGAATTTAATTCGATAAAAACAAAATGCACAGTGTACTATTGATCAGCGTTCACCTGTAAAAGTCTGTAAACACATTTCCAAAGTTTCTTCTTTCATTACAGAAAGTTGATATTTCGAAATCCAATAATTTTTAATGTGCAGTCAAACTTGTGTGTGATCTTACTTTGACGTAGTGAAATAGTACTTCTTTATGATTTTCCAAACCTGAATGCCTCTGGAGGATTAATTTGTTTAAACTGTCCAACTGCCTATAGAACATACTTAAAGTAATTGTTTCGTTCCTTAATAAAAGCTCAAAAAGCACTCTAAAATCTTAAAATCTCACCACACTGAAAATTTAAATTTCCTCTGATTACTGTTTGCATTAAATGTTCTTTGAAACGAATCTTCAGAGGCTACTTTCATTCTATATTGCACAAATTCAATCTACTTCCCGTCGTTAGTTGTCAATGCTTCAAAAAAGCATTGTGTTCTTCACTTTTAAGGAGCATAGTCAACTGAACTTCTTTGAGTTCGTTGCTTCTAGCTATCTTAGCTTTTTCAGGTGGTCTAAACGGTTAAATGGTGAGTGTTTAACGTTTCTAATATCTGTCGTGGCGTGTGCTGTGGATTCGACTCTATCGGCACCTTTGTTTTGTAGTCATAAACTTCAGTGAAAATGCGAAATTTGCTTGAGAAAAATTGTCAGTGGAAATATGTTCTATAAATTATGCAAATAAAATATTCAGTAAATGTATATAAATGACTGAAATAAAAGCATTGAATACTTTCAGACACCTTTAGCATATCGAAACGAATGCCTAGAATAATAAAAAATTAGGACTATTGCGGTACAGATATTTAAATAAAACAGACTGGGAAATAAAATCACAACAAGGTAACTTCGGGAATCTACTAAAACACTAAAGAAATAAATTCTTACAAAATTTTACCCGAGGTACTATTTCTTTCTTTTCGAAATGCAGCCATCGTAATCCGATTTCGATCCATACATCTAATCCAACACTGCGTCTTTTCACCTAACTTTTATGACGAAATTTATTGCCTTATAAATTTCCCGCTGGATGTAAGTGAACCACCGCACGAATGGGGACGTTAGCGGTGATGGTGGCTGAGGCATACAGTCACCTGCCTCCCACCTCCGTATACGCAACACTAACGCGACAGTAAAAATCCAGTAAATTTTCGAATAAAATATTTTCCGAAGGCTCGAGTACCAAAGTGTTTTCGCATAAATCAAGTGTTCCCACCGACTTTTTACGAGATATACTCTCACTGCGCGTACACAGAAGAATACGTTATATGACGATATTAAAGTCTTTATAAACACAAAAAAATACATTTACAGGTAAAGATTTTGTTGCAATTTATTAGATACAAAGTTCAAAATAAAAGCTGCTGTTTGTATATCCTACGCTACGTTATATATATATATATATATATATATATATATATATATATATATATATAAGGTCTAGTAAAAAGAAATCCATTATTTTTGCATTAAATTGAAGGTTTTATTTAGCATAGCTAGAATGATCCGATTTAGGTCAAATATGCACCGTTTTATTCGATAACTTGTTGCCATTTTGAAGGTAATTTCATAATGCCTCTCTCGTAGAAACCCTCATCCCTATTGGCAAAAAACTGGGACAGTCGATTTTCACAAGCTTCTCTTGAGGCGAATTTTTCACCAGCAAAATCATTCGCCATAGACAGGAACAGGTAGTAATCACTTGGTGCTAGGTCCGGACTATAAGGTGGATGCATAAGAACCTCCCAACCAAACTCCCGGAGCTTCTGGCGAGTCACTATCGATGTGTGTGGCCTGGCGTTGTCCTGATGGAACACAATTCCTCTCCTATTGGCCAAAGCTGGCCGCTTCTGGGCGATTGCTTCCTTCAGACGGTCCAATTGTTGCAGCTCATAGTAGATAATTCCTTGCCAATCCCACCAAACACACAGCAAAACCTTCCTAACCATCAAGCCTGGCTTGGCCACCGTTTGCACCGGCTTACTACGATTCGACCACGACCGTTTTCGCTTGACTTTGTCGTAAGTGATCCACTATTCATCACCAGTAACCATCCGCTTCAGAAACGGACCGATTTTGTTGCGATTCAGCAGCGATTCGCAGATGTAAATTCGGTCCATGAGATTCTTTTGCGTTAACTCGTGTGGCACCCATACATCAAGCTTCTTTTTGTATCCAATCTTATTTAAATGGTTCCTAACGGTTTTTTGTGCAATGTTTAGCTCCTGGGCAATCGAAACAGTGCTTACATGACGGTCGGACTCGACGATTTCCATTATTTTATCGATATTTTCGACAATTGGCCTTCCAGAGCGTGGTGCATCTTTGACATCAAGATTACCGAAACGGAATCGACGAAACCAAAATTGCACATGATAGACTGTTACAGTATCAGGACCATAAACACTATTCACATTTTTAGCCGCCTGGCTTGCGTTTTCGCCTTTATCGAAGAAAAACTGTAAAATATGGCGTATTTTAACTTTGCTGGTGTCCATCTTTGACGCGCGCTCAAACAATATTAAGTCAAGTTATCACAAAACTGTCTGAGAAGTTCGTTTAGTACGAAATCTTATCTTTCGAAAGCCATCTAGCGGAACGCGATCGCACTTATACAACGCGAGATACAGATTACTAAAGCCATCTATTGGAACAATAATGGATTTCTTTTTACTAGACCTTATATATATATAAATAATTCTGTTTGAGGAGTTTAATGTCTTTAGGCGTTATTTTTCGACTCGCCAAATTGATATATCACCATACGCATCTAACAATTGAAAACAAAAGAAAGACAACTACTACAGCCCTTTGGCTTCTCATATTTAGGAAAATAATTAATCGATTGCCTCTAATAATTTCCCCATAAGAAGAAAGTTTTATTCGCAATGGAACTTTGATCGTCATGCTTTGTTTAACATCTAAAAAACCATCCATAAGTGAACATAATTTTTTTGTCATTGAAGAAATTGATTTGTCAGAATGGGTGTTTTCTAATAGAAACAGTTTGTGATCATTCGCCACCAAACCCACAGAATTTGTTAATATTGAAAAGTACTATGCTAACTGCAAGAGTTTGAACGCCAGAGTTGTGGTAAAGCTGTACCTAAGACAGTTTCTCTCGAAATTGTCTACAATTAGTTATTCATTATAGTAGTATGTAATCTTAACTCTCTTTTGGTAGTACTCAGAATGATTTTTTGGACATTCAAAGAAATGTATAGTATTATCTTTATAGTACCATCACGATACCACCTTAAATTTGGGTAGTGATGAGAAGTTTCTGTGTTCTCATTCTTTACCTTAAAATTAAGTTTTGAACCCTAATAATCAACGGAATATTCATCCACCGCAACATATGACACTAATAAGAAGACGAAACCGTATTCTACTTGAAAAAATGTTGCTGTATTCATGGACCTAATGTTTGTCAATCTACAAAAAGCAAATGATAGAATACCCATCAATCAACTACGGGGGGTTCATCAACAGAACCATACTCTCATAAAGTCAGTACAAAATTTATATAAGTTATGAAATCATCTGCGAGAATAATGCGTGTAATTACAGAAATGTTTAGTAAGGATTGCGCCAAGGATGTTGGGTTTCTTCGACTTTGCTTAAAATATACATATGTAACGAAAATTCTAACGTTTGGAAAAAGGACAGTGCATAGAAATGGAAATCCGAATCAACAATATCTAAGTATTGGTGAAAAAACAACGAATCTAAAACAGAAAAACAACAGAACTATAAAATATTGCGAAAGATACAAGTATTTAGGAATTAATTTTAATAAAAGAGGAACAGACGATAGGGAAATAACATTTAGAATCAATAGCTAAAGTTTACGCTGCGAATGTTACATGATGAAACAATCGAAGCATACCTGGTGTTGCAACTTAACCGATCTTACGTATTTCGTGATCTAAATACTGAAAACGGTGCTTAATAGAGCAAGTATTTATTTACATTTATGACATATTCAATCCCTGCTCTTCTTCGAAGTATACGCAACTGACTGAATGTTCACTGTGCCAATATTATTAATAACGTAAGAAAAATAATTACATTTCTATAAGAAATATTATAGGGTAAAGTGAAACAAGAAAAGATGAGGATATATAACAGGTTTATAAGAAGCATGTTGGTGTACTGATCAGAAACTTGGTCGATATACATGGAGAAAAGGCAATTGATCTAATATGGTCACGTACAAAGGATGAGTGACGAGAAACTACCAAAGAAAGTAATGAGATGGATACCAGTAGAGAATGGGAAGAGGAAAATATCTAAGAAACATGGATGGAAAATGTAAGAGGAACAATGAGTACAGAAGGATTGAATGAAGAAGCCTGCTTCAAACATAGTAACTGGCGATTAGATAAACCTACGAATCTTTACATTCCCATTGATACTAAATCTAGACGAGCGTTACTAGTTAGAGTTGCTGTTAATATAATACATTATACGAATACTGTTAAAACCAGTTTGCACTAACCAACAAGTGTTCTCTGGATAATTTCAATTGTCTCGACGATCTGGACCACACTCTAGGTCATTAAAATATACGAATGTTTACTTGACGTTAATCTACCCGCGTATACTTTACTCCGTACAGTAGGACTTACTTTCAAAAGATAGCATCTACATCATTAATGAACAGCACAGGTATAGGAAAATACGTTGAGATACAAAACTATTTTCTATAAATAACTTATGAGACGTACATAATTGCAAGCGAAACTTAAAGACCAACCCGCGTATATATGTCTATATAATCCTCGAAAATATTTCGCGCGTTTTACCTTTCTGCATAATAGAAAAATCGATAACCGTGTAAAATAAGTGTTAATTGAATACATTTGTATCCTCTAGTATCTAGCAATTTGAATGTAATTACGAAAAAATCACACGTCAATGTGAAAATGGCAACGGAAATGACACAAACAAAAGCATGTGACAATTTCCTGTCCACTGTAGCCATTTCGTAATAACTAGAACGTACAGAGGAAAATATGCACAGCGTGCGTCTACAATACCTAACGTAACAGGCGAAAAAGGAAAAAAAAACGGGAGCGTGTGTGACTCTTAATAATTATGCAAATATTTTCGTGTCGGAACAAGAAGGTAGCGGCGCGACTGGTTCAAGAGCGCGCACCGGCTCCACTTAATTAGACCCCATATCATCAATCATATTCAGATTGTTCATTGTTCACAGATTTCGGTCGCAGGAGGTCTTGATGGAGTGGTTGGCGGCGAGTACGCTATAACCGGGTATGGGAGCGGTGGTGTGTGCGAAAGGCATTATTAAAAAGCCGGGGGTCCGACGTCTTATTTACTTGATAGCCCGGACGGGGTTTGTGTCACAGGTTAACATCATTACACTAACATCTGTTTACAAGGATGCTCTCCAGACGTTTTTATGGTGTTTTGTTATTGCGTTTTCTTTGGACTCTATGAAGTTAATTGGGATGTTTAAGGCGTGTCATTATTAAAGTCTGGGTGTGATGGAATATTTCTTGTGCTATATGGAAACTCTTTATGCTACAAATATTAAATTTTTTTTACAACTTGAGGAAGAAAATTTGTATAGTAGATTACAAATTTGTAATCTACTATGTCGATCTTGGTGATTGTGTCTCGGACGTTTGTTTTTGTTTCCATATAGGGTTACTCCTAAAATTTTAATAATCGCCGAAGTCACATTATACCTACATTAAATGCCTCAGAAACAATAAAGGACGCAATGTCAAATAATATGGCTTATTTTTTAATTATTTTCTTTATAATAATGTTATTAAATAACTAAGTATTATCTAACTTCTCTTAGATCAGTGCAAATAAAATGTCTATTATTACTTTCGGAAAGGAGCAGTGCGCAATTTCGTGCGATATTTGTGATAAAACGCGAAATGTGAATACAGTTAATTTATTGTTTATTTAACATACAATAAATCGTTAAGGCTTTTGGCACAAGAAGATCCAACTCAAATTTTTGGACAATTTTGGACAAATTGATTAAGATTGATTACTTGAGATGTCCATAGAACCTATTTCACTTCAACCTTTCCATATTTATTGTGATCTTCATGTTTCATTAGAGGAAACTCTCTAGTTTCAGTGTTTTATTTATATCTGGCGTCTTCGAGAGCGATTTTTATACATCCTCTTAAAAATATTCATAATCTATTTATAGAATAATTAAGAATAAGAACCGAAGTTACAGACGTCATTGAAAAAATAAGGTACTTAAAATGGAATTGAGTAGGACATTTGCCAGAATGAAAGATGGAAACTGATATGAGGAACCCATGCGTTGAATAGATGAAATTAAAAAAGTAATAGCTAACTGGATGAATGAAGCACAAGATATAAAATTTTTAAGAGATACCAGTGTTTAACGATCGATGACAAAAGAGGCTGATTGATGATTTGTACAAACCGCGTTCTTGCCAAAAGTTGAATAACTTGGTTCCTTGACAAGTTTTTTAAAGGACAAATTGAATCATACATGTTCTTCGTATTTAATCAAAACTCAAAAAGCACGAAATATGGTGAAACTTTGCAAGATAACATATCTGTGATTAGATAAACCCAAAGTTCCAGGACATGATTCAAAACCTTCGCTTGGTCCATAGTAAGTTTCAATGAAAATTTGATGGAGTACGATCAAAGTATTTCTTCTTTCTCAATGGTGAAAGTACAACAACAGCTGCCAAAATATGCGCAATACATTGAAAAACACCAAAAGCTCAGTAGGGTACAGGTGAAATAATAAATGATTAATGAATACTATGCCTTATTGCCTGGTATTTCTCTGCGCTGATCTAAATTCTTTACCTATTTATCGTCTCAGCGTTCATTTCCTCTCAGAAATCACATCCACGTTTACAATTTAGTAGACTAAAATAAAATTATAAAATACAAATTATTTATAAATGGTTTAATAAGCAAATATATAATATATATATATATATATATATATATATATATATATATATATACATGTATAATAATATTATAATAATCCTTATAATTTCTGAACATATCCTCGATTTTTCTAGAAAATAATGCAACTATATCAACTCGTTGATCTCACAGAAGACTTCCTTAGATACGCTCGATCTTCTTATTTACGATAACATGGTTACGTAATTAAATTTATATGTATCGTAATATTATTATACATGTTATAAGGATCCGCAAATCTCGGTGAATGATGGCGTTTTTCATGAAGCAAGGGGCACCCATCATTAGGAGTAAGATATTATCTTTTATTGCCTGAATCTTTTTGATGTGACAATTTGGGCGTCGCGTGGATCACACTTTGTCATATGGCCAATGTTGTAAAGCTTCGTCTTAAGCTTCAGGTCCAACTTGTTATTATAGTGTAGCGGCGTATATAACCGTACCCTGGTTGCTACTCCTCAGTGTACTATTTCTTTCACTTGATAGCGCCATGTCAATCTTCGACCTAGGATGACTTCCAGGTATCTCATTTTTTCCTCCCAAATGGAGTCTGTCTCTTGTATCTACAGGTTCGGTATCTTCTACGACCCAGTGCCTTTGATGAAATAAATGGTTAAACTTTCATTAGTATCAATCGTAATTCTCCAAGTGAAGAACCACTCTTCGAATTCATCAATCGTGTGCTGCAATCTATTCACACCCACTTCGGATTTGCGTACCTGAGCATTAACCGCAGTGTCATCTAGATAGAGTGCAATATGAACATTTGGTGTGTCTTGGAGAAAGATATTACGTAAGATCGGAAATAGTACGGAACCCTGAGGTATTCTTGCTTGGATTGGTCTGAGACTGGAGAAAACCATTGTGTTTGGCTGTGAAAGAGTAGTTTTCTAGTTGTGAACGATGTGTATTAATTGAAGAGATATCTTGGAGGAATTACAAGTACAAAATAAGTTGAAAATACCATGACTAACTCTCCTAGACAGGAGCATACTCTTCAACATTCCACAAAGCACAATAAATATCATTTTCTAAACTTAAAATTTAAACTATGCCATATGTAACCATAAAAATGGACCACATTCGTCAAACTTATCTACGAGTCTAACATATTATTTCCCAAAGATGCCATCGAAATTTTCGTCAATTTCAGAAATTCCTTTTTTAAATTCAATTCATGCCCTAGTTAGTTATTGGTGGAAATTCTTTCAACCCAATGGAAGTTAGTTTCTTTAATAGAAAGTTTTCGAAAAACTAAATAACTTAGTATGATCAAAAATTTCATACTTCAGATACATCAATATACAATAGTATACCATTCTTTTCAATAATCAATTTAATGCTATCATATGTATGACATATTGTATTTTTATGTTTGAATGCTTTTTATTATGTTTAGCAAAAAATAAGCCTGAACTGGAAGTAACTTGAAAAGATACCAGCATTGTTAAGTAATTTTTGTTCAGTTTTATTTTTTCCGTAAATTGCTATAGAGTCCAATGTGAATATAGAAGAAAATGGACCATACTTATCAAATGTATTCTCCGTTAGAAGAGTATATATACTAATGATGTCTTTGAATATTACCGCTATATACCTCGTTTCCCAGGTAAACTAGCTACAGATTCTTAGATCGTGGTCTGTCAATTCTCTCCGTCTATCTTCGAAGCTTCGAAAAATAATGAAATGTATTTCCAAGCTCTTAATATGGTATTTCCGATATTTTCTTGATTTCTGGGTACTTATATTGAATTGAATTTAAGCATATGCCCAAAAAATTCCTCCAATCACTGAGGTTTACTTATCAACTACTTTGAACCGCGTATATTCTAAAACAACCACGTGAACAACTGAAGCTCCTGAACCGTAATGTACTGAATAATATACATTCAATGAAGATTTTTCGCTCTCGAATTCTGGTGATAACAATAAATTTTTTTTTTCAATTTATGCCAGAATATTTTCTAAATTTTGTTCGTTTTAGTAATCGAAGTCACTTATAAAAAAACTTATTAAATTTTCTTTTACTCATAAAAATTCAAAACAGTTTGAAATATCTACCGAATAGCTAATTTCCATTTCAAGATCGGATACACGGTTCTCTACATACATTTTGGTATTTATGGACCGGTCACCAGGGTGCTTCAGGAACAAGTGTATCCCGCGCTCATCCCTATCTAAATTGTGTTTTAAAATAGGTATTCCTGAAGTGGGCATTATCGGAATTTCACCATCACAGGTCGCGTGTACGTGCCGTTATCTCGATGGACGGCAACTGAGCAGCGCCTTAGTCGTCGTTTACGTTGCACCTCGCTCACCCCCCCCTCGAGAACCAAATTTATTATCTTTTGCTGCTCGGACGGGCTTTTCTATTGCACGATAACACCACTACCCCACCACCCCTTACCCTTTGAAATGCCCCATCACGGCGGAACGCGCAGACAAACAGCGAGCAACAGTTGTTGTTCGTTTGCTTGACTGAACTTGTATTTTATAAACAGAACGAATATGTTTTGTTAATCTTGTTATTTTAATAAACACGTTTCGGAATATCGATCTTCAATATTCGATGAATTTTTGACCTTAACTTATGTAAATGTAATCCATTTTCGTTAATGTTAATATGTTTTAGTAATTGTAATATAATAAATAATTAAAACTTCCTGTATTTTTATTGATTATGTTTTCATTTGCACCCTCTGTCCAAACTTTTAACAAATAACTGAACGAAGGCCAATTTGTCAATTTGCAATTACTCAAATCATTAACTTCAATCAACATTCTCTCTCTCATTCTTCTTACAAAGTTTGAAATGGTCTGTGTAAATATAACGCTGACATTTCCGTTCACCAATCCCTCGATCATTTTCATTGATGTCGTTTGGTTTCTCTTTCATTGGGAAAAGAAATATGGGGAGAAGAAACGTATTACATCAAATGATTCATGATCCAAGACACAATTTGTTAACGATTGAGGATTGTCTTCGCTCCAAATACGGCAATTTTGCTTATTGACGTAGCCATTTAACCAGAAATAAGCTTCATCACTAAACACAATTCTTTGATAAAAATGCTCATCTTCAGCCAGTTTCAAATGAGCCCAATAAGCAAAAATGCAACGCAAACGATGGTCGTTTGGCTTCAATTCTAGCACGAGCTGTATTTTATAGACACGTAAGCCAAGATCCTTACGTAAAATTTTCCACGTAGTCGAAGGACAAAGGCCAACAAGTTGAGAACGTCGACGAATCGACATTTCGGCGTTTTCTTCAATACTTCGCGCTACAGCAGCAATATTCTCTTGGCTACACACATTTCTTTGTGTTGTTGATGGTTTTGAATCGAGAAGAGTAAAATTAGTGCGAAAACAATCAATAACTGCACGAATTGCTTGCTCACTAGGCCGTGTTGACCGTAAAATGGGCGAAGTGCTCTATGAACTTTGCGAACAGATTTATTTTTTTCAAAGTAAATGTTCACAATTTGGAAGCGTTGTTCTGGCCTTAAACGATTCATGATGACTTGCCAAACCTTACTGAATAAAAATGTCAACACAGTTTGACATTATCAGCTGTCAAACCATAGTTATGGATATCGATAGTTCTCATGCAGCTTAAAAAACACCCATAATAATTTTGGTACTACGTAATGTCCTTTGAACTACGTAGTTTTGATAAATATTTCGATTCTATTTTCAGTCCCTAAAAGCTAACAAATTAATTGCTGACGCAATACTAATTAATGCCGTTGTTTTCAACAATAAAAGGACACAAGTTTCTAGTTTCCTTTCATTTTCGAAAAGTTCAATTTTCTTTTGAACGTAAAGCATTTACGTTTCATGCAAGTGGGCTTGAATTCCATTTAATACCTAATGTAATTTGAAGGCAAACAACTTAGAGGGTATTTTGCTAGTTTGAAGTTTAATATATGTAGTTGATATCGCTAGGATGTTTAAGTTTTGAAATACTTCAGTTATTCCTGTCATGGCTAGAGAGATTTTTTTCCAAAATACAAGAATCTATAAAAGTATAAATATGTACTAACTCAATACAATAAATGAAGTATTATAACATTGAATGTGAGAATGAATAAAATAGAATGAGAAATTAGACCAGTAACTTCAAAAATAAATCATCTTATTTAACCATTATATGAAGAAATGTCATAGATGAAACTAAAAATAACAGCAGTTTTGTATTAATTCTGCAGTAAATTAAGAGTAAGTGTTTCACTTTTCGTGTTAGATCTCTATATAAAACGCTTGAAAATTGGATAAGGAAACGATATTTGCGGCCCCAGAGTTTAATTTTAAAAATATGTATCCTCCCAGAAGACCTTGTTAAATAACATGCAATGAATATAGAATCAAAATTCTTATCAGAAGTAACTGCTTCCTGGATTAATTATGCCACATCAATGCTCCCAGTTCTTTTTGCATTTCACAACAAAATTGGCCGCCC
Source organism: Dermolepida albohirtum (assembly GCA_031893035.1). Taxonomy (NCBI): domain Eukaryota; kingdom Metazoa; phylum Arthropoda; class Insecta; order Coleoptera; family Scarabaeidae; genus Dermolepida; species Dermolepida albohirtum. Next base: position 93,242 of record JAVIWB010003917.1, on the reverse strand, counting down.
ATGCAACTGATTTATCCATTTATTCTGCCCGAAAATCCCGCACACACATCCGCAATCTCAAAGGAAATCATCCCGGCAATGTTTCGACGTATTAACAAAGCATTTAATGGCTTCCGCCATTAAAAACCGTTTCTCAAAATCCCCCGGCGTCCTGCCGTGCGGCGCCCTCACCGTCAGACTCCCTCGAACGTTTCTACGTACGTTCTTCCCCCTCAAAGGGCCATTGTATAAGTAACAGATTTTCCGATCTATCTGCTGCACCCCAGGTCTCTAGAGTCGCACAGTCCCGGTGTGTACAAAGTGAAGAAGGGGGAACGATCACGATGCCCATAGTGACTGCGGCTAATTACTTTAATACGTTATCTTATTCCTCTTAGTATGCAGAATGCGCAGCGAACAACCCCTGCTGTGTGTCTGCACGTATCCCTTTTGTCGAATGCTTGAATAAGCGTCATCGGGTAAGACCAATAATTGGTTTTGGAGACGAAAATTAATTGAAATAGCTGAGAGACTTGGAGGCAATTTAATCGAACAATGGTTTTATTAAGCGTTTATGATTAAACAAACTAAAATCTTGGATTTGCGGTGAGGAACTTTTGCTTTGGTCATGTTTAATGTACTGTAAGATTCGTCCAACGTGCAAATATCATTGATTTCTGCGCAGTATGTTCTATTCTTGTTGTAGTAATATCCATTATAAACTCTGCTATATTACAGAAGCGGAACTTCTCATAGTCATGAATACAAATACAAAACTGATCGAATATTACAAAGCAACCTACATTCTACATAAAAAGAAACAATAAAAGCACAAACGTTTCTTACTATTGGTTACTGCTACCTATAGTATCTTCTGAAAATGATCGAATTACGAAGTTACTTTCATTTTGTTAATAAGAATTAAATAAATTACATATTTTTACATAAGAACCAGAAAATGTGGCTGCGCGCGCGGACTGCACTTATCTTGAAAGCTTCATTATTCGTACACGAAATTACTTCCAAATTTTCAGACAGATTGTGTATAATCACACGCCCTTACTGTCGATCTAAGTAAGCATTCCGTGCAGTAATGACAGAAAACTTAAATGCTAAGCAGATAAAAACGGGGTTATACGATGGTTATTGCCAATCGTATACAACTGAATTGCTAAAGTTAAATACGGTAGAACAATAGAAGATGCATTATGTTCTAACAAACCAAAAAATAGCTACCGATGAAAAACAATTCAAGAGTCCACGAAGTTGCAGCAAATGATCTCCGAGTAAACTGAAGAGAGATAGCAGGTATTTCATACGAAAGCATATATTGCATCTTACATTAATATTCGCTTATGAGAAAGCTTAGTGACAGATAGGAGCTGCGTCTGTTGACAATCTATCAGAAACTGGTCAGAATGACCATTCAGCAGCAATGTTCAAACATATTAAAAAGGATTTCTCGGGACGTTTCGTAACTGTCGATAAAACGTGGGTACACTACACTCCGTCAACCAGAGAGCTGTCAAAGTAGTGCCTCCGAAAAGTTGTACAAACATTATGGGCCTACACTGCAAACAGGTTATTTATATACAGGAATAAATTAGAATTACAGCGTATGAATGAACTAATTTCTTGGTGCAATATATACACTCTCAAGGATGGTTATAGAACGAACGATCATTTGAAAGAGGCCTTTTTCAACCTTTGAATGGCGTTGGTTCCATGGCACTGCTCAGTTTGTTTGAACAGAAATGACAAGCCAATATCAAAAGGCCGTATTCTCGAATTCTTCAAAATAATTATTAAGGTGTCCAGGTCGGCCGCGAATTTTATAATAATGAAATAAACTACCAATTTATTGGACATCTGATGGTTAGAGCTTTTACAATAAAGAAGTAGCTCATTGATAGATTAGTAGGAAAGATACCCAAGATCTTACTCTTTATTCCTTGCCTGCAAGATCCAAAAACCTCACCTTTTAGTGATATGTAAATGATCAAGTTTATATTCCCTCATTACCCAATAACCTAGATAAATTTAAACATCCAATAGTAACAGCAATCAACTCAGTGGATCATGTGATCTGTGATGAATTCCCATATCGCTTTGATGTTGTCCCATGTGGTTGCCACATTAAAAACTTGTAAGATATGAGACAAAAATTTAGTAATAATATAACAACTGTAATTTTCTTGAAATTACTTTACCTTCACAGAATATTGTGTTATGAAAATAGAATATCCCTGTATAATGAAAAAATAATTTGGAATTTGATTGGTCACATGCTGATGAATAAGAATAAAGACCACATAATAAAACAAGCATTAGAATATAACACGATTGAGAGTAGTAGTAAAAGAAAATCAGTAACCATATGTGAAAAAATGCCGCAGGGTGAACGTAACAAAACAGGAAAAGTGTGAGGAAATCTGTCAATCCTGTGTTCCTACGCGAAGTATTTACAACAAGAACTCACATTTACACTTTCTTTACATACTTTATACGTTAGTAATTACGTAAATGTAAGAATAATGGATGGTGTATCTTTCTCTTGCCTATATATATGCAATTATTTATTAAAATTCCACCTGTTTTCTTTGCACAAAGAAAAAGAGAATATCCACCTAATTAAACATTTAGTTACTTTTTGAACATAAACCTTTAAAAAACTAGTCTAAATAATTGTGTAAGATAAGAACTCTAATAGCTATACAATAACAAAGAAGAATGTTATCGTGGAAAATAAATTACAAATTTCGACTTACTAGATCGACTGTGACTTTGTTAATGTACACACTATAAGATGTCTAGTCTTACAACGACCATCAGAATACAGAAAGCTCATGTTGTAATGTGCTGAACAAGGTAGTTCCTCTATTTAAAGACGATATTATTCAGTAAGCTGTAATATGCAAATGAACTGTGAACATGTAACAATATTAATAGTGACATAAATATGTCATTGCATAAGATGTAAATCTACTTCACTATTCATGCAGCAATGTATTTAGCGTGTGGTGGCTTCGTGACTTGGACTGGAGGATTTCGCGACAAAACGATTGTTAAATTAAGTAGATTTCAGATTCTCAAGGCCTGAATAATATTTTTGTATTCAATTAAAGCGTCATGTGTTTTCAAACAATTAAAACTACGAAGTGTAATAATATAATTCACTGAAGCAAGTTTAAAAAGTATACAAATGGAATTGTACAGTAGAAATACTATTACTTTTAACGTACTCCATTTGCGCATCTGTATATTAATTTAAAAGGCGTTTCTATTTTTGGAAACACCAATTTTGGAAATACTGTGGTGCAAAACTCTTACATTCTATTGAATATCAGTTACATTAGAATAAATTCATTGTTTCAAAGTATTTTTCAATTCTGAAAATAGCTGGAAATTAAAAGGAACTAAAGCAGGCGAATAACAGGGTGATCTAAATTGGTAATTGCTGTTTTCATCAGTGACTTCTATTGTCATAATGAACGATTTATTTATAGGGACATAATTCAGAGCTTCAGCGTTTCTAAGTAGCGTTGGTGGTCAAGTGTTTGTCTCTGTTAAATAGATTCTAGAACTATTCTATTGTAAACGAATAAATACGTATACATGGCCTTAAACTGCGAATGCATGCTTCTTTAGTACACTTTAAATTTGGGAATGTCATCTGCATGCTTTAACTTTTTATGTTATATCGGAAGCATCGAGTTTCATCATGTGTAATTTCTCTCGTAAACTAATGCGTTTTTAAAGAAGCATTAGTTATAATATTTAGTCAACGCTGCTTCTTCATCCGTCAACATCTTAACAATAAACTTCGCAGAAGTCTTTCTCATACATAGTTCTTATGGCATTCAGCTTTGGGGTTGTGCCGAACAGATCATCGTCAAAAATATCCAAGGTTATCAAAATTGAGTACAAAAGAAACCTATTGATGCATCTTGGTATTGCGATAATGTTTCACCAAGAAGAGAAATGCAGCAATAGCGAAGACTTCAAATCCTTAATTAGTGAAGACAGTTTGAGCAAAAAACTTACTGGTTGACCTTCTGATTTCTGATTACTCATCACAACAAGGCAGCAAAATAACCCCCAAAAAAACTAACGAGGTAGATCGTTCATCCTTCTTTTTGTATCTACCTACAGCTGAAGTTGAGAAATCCACATATTGGCGGTTAGTCGTGTTGATTTTCAGTATTTTGTTTTCTTCTGTATGGTGCAAATTTCAAGTAAAATTTTTGAATTTTTAAAGAAACTTTTAATTCTCGCTTTAACGAAATGTTACGTTCCTTTATTATTATTATAAATATATTATTAAATGTATTTAATGTCATTTGAAATTCTGTTAAAATCACTTTATTTCCTATTAGCCAATCTCTTTTTTCATGTCATATCAATTATATTTGTCTATAGTGAGTGTATATTTGCATATAATGTGCGTTTGGCTTTCGACGCTACAGATCGTGTACGGAATTTGTTTCATGTGTGTTTTTGCCTGATGATGCCAATTTAGTTGTCGAAAAACGTATACAGAATACGAAAATTAATGTGGAAAGGGGTTATATATCAACCTTAATTGATTAAGTTAATCAACCACAAGCTTCATCATAATTATATTTGTATACATTACTTTTTAATTTCTGTGTACTTATAAATTTGTATGATACGATATATTATTATTCTTAACAATGATCTTACAATTTATAGTCAGTATATGCATATGTATAATTTAAGTAATTTTCCATTCTTTATTATCATTCTGCAAGTAATTTCTACGATAGAAACTTAATAATTATTTTTAATATTGTCTTTCTTGTCAATTTATTAACCATCAATAATTGATACCATTTGGTTTTGATTTAAAATTCTAATTTTTTTGTGTCCATATTAGGCTTGTCATTTTCCCCCGGTGTGACAGGTCAGGATCAGTTGTAGTAAGTACGTACCTACATACGAACAATCAGATGTGAGTGAAACAATTATTAACAGTCGATGCATAAAATTTAAAAAAATAAATAATTTTGAAATTTCTGAGACTTATTTTGTTTTTAACAACTATTATGTAGAGTAAAGCGGATAACTTTTAAGAAAGGTTTCATATGTCACTTATAGCATATAGCAGTGAGTGGACATCGTTCACTATTGGCACTAACTCCACTAACTACACAGTGTTTTGCACTTTTTCTGTTGGATCAAGCCTTTATAATTGTCGTAAATAGTTTTTAAATCTGTTTCAACGGAACTATCTTGAAACCTTATCTGCTTTTCCTTAATAGCTGCAGCTTCGTCAGGGTTGAGGTGAGATTTAATTTGTTTAAAATACTTAAAATAATAAAAAGTCGCAAGAATTGGCTCTGGTGGTTCAGAAATACGGGGCAATCGTTTGTGATATTCCCGAACTCATTTGGAAGATTTGAAAGCCACTTTTTTAGTATTTGCTATCAATACATCCATCCGGAAAACATTATCGGACAGTTTATACCACAACATGTAGACCGTGAACTTTACAAGTCACATGTAAAAATCTTTGAATGTTTTCTCTATGAAAGCGGCCGGCAGTGTTCATTGTAGCGGTAACATGGCTCATAAACATTATCAGTTAGTTAATTGAAAATTTGTGTAATGTATCCAGCACGCCCCTCATAATCGCTTGATCTGTACATTTTTCTAGCCTTTTGCTAGCTAATAAAATTGGAAATCGACAGTTTCCAGCATGAATTCAGCCGCTACTGGCACATTTTTTCTATTTTCGTGTTGCTTACTCTTAACATGTTCTCTACGGTTGTGTTTATCTCAACACATCGGTGGTTTATGGCAAACTTTACATATTTACGTAGAAAAACCACCGATGTAGAACCATTATAAAATAAATCAAAAAATTCACTTATATTCTTCTTGACCGTGTTAACCAATGGTCGCTTCTTTCTTCAGCCCGTTCGACATACTTAATTATATATTTTTATAAAATATTAAACAAATAGCACACAAGTACCAATGCTAACTAAACGCAAAATGATATGCATACGCATTGCTCGGGACGATTGACAACTGACGGAAATATTCGCTTCACTGCTTCGGATTTGCAGGCACATGGGCAGATAATTATTTCATATAGCAGATCTCTTCTTCTCTTTCTTTATTAGTTATTTTTGCCTCTATTATTTCATTCTAATTAATTTTTTAATTTGGATGTTCAGCTTTTTTAATTCTTATTTCTTTTAATTTTTCATCTATTTAAATATCTGTTTGCACCTTTTCCTCTTGAATGTATACAGGGTGTAGTTAATAAACTAAAAGCGAAGAAACTAAGACTCTATACTTCCATCTCTCGGATAAAAATGATAACTATCCGAGAAATGGAAGTACAGCGAAGAGTACTATGTTGATTTAAATTACAATGGCTAGAACATCAATTTCCAATGCGAATAGCGACCGTACATATACATGGTTCTCACCAAACATATTAGCATACTTAGTAAAAGGTTACTGCCAAAAAGGCACTGAGAATTACACATTTCCCTCATTCTGAAGTCGTCCGGTAGACCTTAAACCGACTTTCACTTCTTGGATAGAGATGGAATCATAGCAGCCTCATTTCTCCATCTTTCATTATTCAAATTAACACAGACTAGGTGATTTATATACAGACAACGAAGCGAGGGTTACCTGACGAATTTTCGATGAATGAAACGCATCGTATTCAGTGCTTTGTTGATTGTAACCTTTAATTAATTACGATGTAGCCAATAAATATTCCTTGAATATTTGTTTTTCCTTTCTACGTTGGTAGATTTTTAATTTTTTTTAGTTAGATAAGCTATTTATTACATTTTTACCCGTCAACAATCCACATGCCTTGTACACACCTGCGTATACATGTGATTGCTCAGAAATTTAAACTCTAACTATAGGAGAAAAACCATCCCTGGGATCTTAGCTGAAGTGATCGTAGGTAACAATTAAACCGTAGGTACGAGGCAAATTCAAGGAGGAATGGTAGCATTTTCGGTTAGTTTGCTTTTCTGCGTCATTAACTTATTTATTATTTTTTAATTATCCTTGCTACCACTACTCATAAACCATTAAGATGTAGTCACAGATGTCGTTCTGGAAATACATTGGAATCTCTTTTAAGAAACGTCAAATATAAAATTGATATATATTAGAAGTTTATAATTTTCAGAACCATTTACAATGAACATGTAAAGAAGCTTAAAAAATTAAAGTATTTCGACATATTTTAGAAACTAAAAACATAATGCAAGCTCGAGCTTTTATAAATAAAAATAAATACTCTAAAAAGATTAGATGGCCATGAAGTGATTTTAATCGCAAAACAAAGGGAAAACGTATTATAAATTTAAACAATGAATATGTAATGGAATTGTTCGTCCATATATCTGATTTACTGGAATAAGCAACCATTAATTAGTGGCATTAACGACTAAGACCAATGTATTAATGAAGTCACCTGTGCCCCACACGATATGTAATGCGGAACTGATGTATATCTTTAGCGTAGTACTTATTGAATGAGGTCTCCTAATTAACTGCATACATATTTCTGTATGAAATATTTCCTCAATGTGTACGTGCTTATTATACCTTTGTCGTAGAATAACGTACTAACATAATCAATTCTTAGCTTACTACAAAAGCAAATAAAATTTTATATTCGAATTATTTTATTATTCACCAGAATTTCCTCTTAATATAAATACATGTATTACAACGCACCTGTAACGCCTCTAGCCCTTAAAAAATTCAATTACTCTGCAGGCTATAGGTGTCTTTTATCGCCTCTTCTGTGGAAGAAAATGTACGATTTCAGAAGTTTTTTCAGTTGAAACAAAAGACGATAATTATAAGAAGCTAATCATGTAATTAACGTAGCGCTCAAGTTATTCGAACCTAAGATCACGAAACTTTTTCCCCCGGTGGCGTGTGATTTGTATGGAGGGATATTCTTCTACAAAAACAAAAAACTATATCCAAGCGTCTTTTGCTATCCGCGTCCTTTTTCCTTAGGTTTATTTTTCTTAGAGGCATTAGTAACGTCGAATAATATTCTCCAAACTGAAATAAATAAAACCATGACTTTTCCAGCAGACTTTTGAGACCAGAATTTCTGAGGCTTGAAGAATCAGAGTGCCTCCATTCCATCGATTACTGTTACTATTCTTAGGAGTGTGCTCAAGTTTCATCCATGGTAACAGCATAATTTGAGAAGTCATCTTTTACAACCCGTGCACATATTGAACGCGATGTTCTTACTCTCGAAAACTTCTAATCAACATTCGGACATTTGATGATTCATTTCGTAAAATTTATTTTCACATCCAAACCGACATGAACTATATGATCTTACGTACTTAATCTATACAGCGTAGCTGCCCTCATGGATGTAAAGCGCTGGGTAGAATTCAGTTATCTCTCGTGGCTGCTTTCCATATTTTTCTTCATTCCCGCTCCTCAGAACTCATATTTCCTAGGTATTCCCATGTCACTCTTCTTCTGTCCAGAACCTATTCAACTTCTTCTTGCTAGCCCTTCTTAGAATTGTCTCTTATTTTCTTTCTGGTACTTCTTGCTTCGAACACTATTCTTGTTAAATTTGTCCTGTCCATCCGTTTTACATATCTAAAGCATCTTATAGTTCCTTCTTGTATGTTATTGTCTAATGATTTCACATCTAAATTTTCCCTATCTGCTATTTTCTATTTTTTCTTGCAAATTTCGTCTCAATGGCTTCTAGTTTGTTTTTGTGCTTTTTACTTATTGCCCGACTTTTTGAAGCATATGTCAATATCGGGCTCACTACCTTGTCATGTATTTCACTTTTATTTCTTTCGTAATACCCTATTTATGTACGAAACGGGTCAATGCCAACTAGATATCAATGCATACTTGTACAGTGAAACCCGCTTATTATTGGAATGCTCATATTGTCCGCCAAAATTATTCCCATATGGGGATTATTCCATTATCCATTTTTAACTTATTTTTTCTTATTACTAGTAAGTTAAATATGTATATACATACATACTCCGTATTCTTTATATCTGCGATTTTATAACTATAAAATTGACTTCAATATGATACTGTAAATTTATGTTGCGATTTTCATAAAATACATACAAAAGAAATAAAACACATTTCAGCGTAATACATATTTTTTAATTGATACTATTTTTTTTCAAACTCTACACATCCTTAACAAAATAGTCTGTAATTTTATTTTGTTTCCTTTCTTTACACAAAATATCAGTGATTTGGTTATCTAATGCATAGAAATGTGCAAAATTACAATCAGTTTTTGATTCTAAAAACCGACGTATAGTGTCACAGCTAATTTCACTTCTTGAGATGATGGCGCGGTTGATGGAGTATCCTTTGAATATGTATTTTCACCAACAATTTTTTTGAAAGAAATTTGGGAACGACTTTTCCATCTGGTAAACCACCCATTTGTTGCTTGAAAATTTACACTATCCAGATTTTGTGCAATCTGTTCGGCTTTTTCCTTCAAAATGGGTCCGCTAAGTGGAACTTTACGCGCTCTTTTTTCCATAAACCAATGATTTAAAGCATTTTCTACGTCAGCATTCTTCCCGTTGCGTCCTCGTTTTTGGGTAGATTTAAAATTATCACGCCAATCACTTAAAATACTGTCTTTTCTTTTTAACAATTTACTCACTTGTGCTTGAAACACATCAAATTTTTTGGCAACAGCCGACTGACAGCAAGTTGTTTCTTCTAAAAACTCAAGCAATTTTACTTTTTCCTTCAGAGCAAGGTCTTTTCTTTTCAAGTTTGTCGAAGAAGTCATTTTTCACTCACTTTCACTCACTTTCGATTGCAATGTCAAATAACAAACTGACCAAAACTATAGAAATTTCCTGCTTTTAAAACCTCGGAAAATATTTTTATTGTATGTATGTAATTCGCACAGAATTAACCATTATCTAACTACTGTTTAAAATCACTTAGGTACAATATTTTATTGCAATACGTAATTATCCGAAGATTATCTGTAATTATGTACATAATAGCTTTCTAAAAGTAAAGTAAACATTCATAGTAACTTTTGGTTAACATCCACCTTTAGTTAAGCAGGCAGAGAAATTTATTCTTTTATAAAGACAAAATCGCGTTAATGTTCTTAGAAAAGCCGTTCCTTTACCCAATATATTCTATTAAAAGATATTCTTATAACTGAATAATTTTGTTAATACTTAAAGGGAAATGGTTTTGTTCTCGAGATTCCTTTAACCGATATATTCCATTAAGAGGGTTTCCAATAAACGGATTTCACTGTATTACCTATTTTGTGAATAAATAAATGTACTATAAAGTTATTCGAAATCCTTGATAATAATAAATTAATTCTAAATTTTAAATGATAAATCTTTCGAAAAGCGTTTCACTTTTATTAATAATTTAGAGTTGTATTGCATGTTTTAAAATTAGTATAGAATTTTTCTTATTGAAACTAATAACTTTATCAGCACGACTTTGTTTTAATCTGTACACATAGGTAGAAACTCATTAGTGTGGGCTTTGTGAACACGCCAATTTCCAATATAATTATTTAAACGAACCAAAATTCTTGTTAATCTCCCATCAACTATTAATTATCGGCGTATTAGACAGTAATTCTACATCAAATGTCTGCAGTTTGATCGGATTTTAATCATTCAGTCAACCCTGCATGAGCGCATTACCTACGTAAGCTCCTGAAAAGACACAAATCGCGCAGGGCCGTACGGAATTCGGGTCACGCACTCTATAAACGTCAACCATCATCCAGAATTTTATGTCACTCTTTTACGTCGCAGAGTGAGGGCAAAAATGATAGAACGCGAAACCTGTGTACATATTTACGGCATCATTTGTAATTCCACCTATGTATGCAGATGGTAATAAACATAATGCGTTCATTTTTTTTTGTTTGTTATCTCTATATTTCGTAAAAACTTTATTTCTTCGATGGAAGTATTCACATTTATTTATTAATAGTTTAATGAAAACATCCGAAGTAAATTTTCAATCCGAACTATTTTCGCGTTAATATTTTTTGATCGGAAAATCGCTCAAGCAACTAAAAATGGAAAATTTATGTGGTTATACATGAATCTCTTAATCTTATTCAGGTTACAGTATGTTAGTGAATAAATAAATGGAGTAACTAATAAACTATTCTGGGTAATTAATTAATTAATAAGAGAAAAAGCAAACCAATCAACATTACTCTGTACACCAAATTTTCGCTATTCACATCTCGTTAGCATTTGATCAAAATGACAAGTATTATTTCTATTTACTTGTAAATAATTAACTAATGCTGTAGAAGTGTATTAATTCTCACAATTTTAAGCAAAATGATATAGAACGTTCGCAAAGTACTTTAAGTAAGATGACTATTAAGTTAAACAAATGAATATAATAAAAGTGTATATAATGCAAAGGGTACTAGGAAAAGTTTGCAATACAGCTTTGTTGATTTAATTTTTTTTAAATAATTTCTTCTACACTCAATACACCTCTCCATCCTCCGAAACCAATCTTTAAGCCAGTTTTGCCAAGTTTCACTAGGGGGTAAAGCACACTCGTTGTCCTAAGCCCGCAGAAGATCCTTATCACTGGAAAACCGCCTCCTTTTTAGCTTCATTTTCATATGCGGGAATAGTGCAAAGTCGCAGGGAGCAAGATCTGGACTGTAGGGAGGGTGCTCGAGAAGTTGCAGGCTTTGGCGCGGTGAGCTGGAGCATTATCGTGAAGTAGGAACCAGGTGTCCATTCTTGATCTTTGGCCGCAGGTTCTTCATAGATACAATGACTTTAGGCAGGCTCTGTTCAGTATACCACTTAGCTGTGACTGCCTTCTGTGTGTCCAAAACGACGCGTTCCACGATTCCACTCGATTTGAAAAATACAGCTATCATTTTCCTTTTTATAGATCGGGATTTTCTGACAACTACTGGTGTGTCCTCACCATCAAAGACCCAAACTTTGTTTTGAGCTTTGGTCGGCACATCGTAATAATACAGCCAAGTCTCATCACCTGTCACGATGTTGTTTTCATATCGAGACTGTCCCTTATTAAACTTTTTCTAGCATCTCCCGGCACCAAGTCACACGTCGTATCGTCTGCTCTTCAGTCAGTCGATGCGGCACCCAGAGAAGACAAAGTTTCTTCACGTGCAAATGATCATGCAGAATCGAACGAATTGCTGGTGCATTTAGGACTGAAGTACCCTCTATCTGTTGGTAGGTCACTCGCCTGTCATCGCCAAGCATTTTCCATACAATAGTAACGTTTTCCTCCGTAACCGACGTTCTTGCCCTTCCCGGCTTCTCAACATCCTCCACAGTTAAATTTCCCCTTTAGAATTCTCTATACTACCTGAATATCGTTGTGCGATGTGGACAAACATCACCTAGTGCAAGAGTCATTTCTTCGAAGCACTGATGTATGTTTAAACCACGCACGAAATTATATCGCAAAACCACCCTTACCTCATTTCGTGACCACGATGCCAACACGAGCACTTTATACTCTCACTGCTAATGAATAACTAAGCCCATCGACATGGCGCGGCGGCTACTATGCACGGATGAACATGTCTCCACATGCAGCAACAAGCAGCTTCCTACGATTCATTGTTGCGTCATATTGCAAAACTTTTGTATATTGTAAACAAATATGGTAACATAATTAACATGTATCAAATATGAATTAAATGATCCGTTTGAAAGTTAAAATATTATATACGACTACTTTACTTACTTTGAAAACTTTATAATTATTTTATAGGATGTATTGTATTTATTTTTATCACTTTTTTCTTAATCTCAGCTTTGTTATTCGTGTTGTTCTAACTCATGTGAAATTGTCAAATACTAATAGTTAAAACATATAATGAATTGCTCTTTCTTAGTTCTTATATGTATTTGGAAGCGCCAGCAGATTTATATCTCTATCCTCTAGTCACAGTTGGTTAAAATATGTTGATATGTTGACAGTATTACCTTTCTTTAGAGCTCCAATATTTTTTCCAGTCTGATTATCATTTACTAGTCCATGATTTAAGTTATGCAGGCCGTTCTTATTTTTGAAATTGCACTGCATTTTAAAATTCTGGAATAAGCTTGTATTGTATATGTCTCAGGTAACTTGTTCAGAATTTTGACAGTTAGAGTGTTTCAGGAGTTATTTTTTATATGCTTGTTTTTTAGAAACTCCAGGTTTATGGATACTGAACGACTTTCTATCTCTGTTGCACTAGGTATCTTATGTAGCGATTTCATTTTCTGTATTTCGTCCATTGAAATATTATTTTGGAATTTTAGATTTTTAATTTCGCGCTATAATAATGCAACAACTGTGTTCGAAAACAATTTGATTGCTTTATTCACTGAAGCCGTTATAATATCACAGAAAGTACAAACGCATGGTTTTAATCTATTGTCCTGCTTCAAAATCACAAATTCTAGTGCCGAGAAACTGATACATTTTATATGACAATTTTTGTATGTGATTTTTACATCTATAACCATCGTATCTGCTGATACTTTCCAAACACACTGCACATGTTAGCTTCATGACGACTAAATAAATTCGAATATAAATTAGAATTTATCATAACAAGATAAAGACATTTTTAAAATACAGCGTGTTTCGAAAAGAATATACGTATTACTGTAATAATACGAACTATCGATCGCAGCGCCTCGGCTCGGCTATTGGAGAAACGAATACATAGTCTAGTTTATTTAATAGCCGTGTCAGTTGTCTTCTGTTTTTCTTGGTAACCGTCATATGTTTAAAATGGCTACTCCGCAGCAGAAATCATTTTGTGTTCTCGAGTTTGCAAAGTGCAATTCCGTGATTACAGTGCAAAAACATTTCAGGTTGAGCTACCAAATTGATCCTCCGAATGGGTGGAACATTCGAAGATGGTATCGATATTTTGTAGATACAGGATGTGTATGTAAAGGAAAGAGTCCTGGATGCCCTCGTGTTTCTGAAGAAAATGTTGTACGAATTCAAACTGCTTTCCAACGTAATCCTCCAAAATCAACTCGTCATGCCAGTCGGGAGTTACAACTGCCTACAACAACAATTTGGCGTGTTTTGAGATGTCGGTTGGTTATGAAGCCATATAAGTTACAGTTGTTGCACGCTCTGCGCCCCGATGACAAACGGAAACGTGTGGCATTTTCTAACGAGATTCATGATGCTATTGACAATGATAACACTTTCGCACAACGCATCGTTTTGAATGATGAAGCGACTTTCCATGTTAGCAGTCTGGTAAACAAACACAATGTTCGAATTTGGGGTCTACGGAACCCACATGCAGCTATTGAACATGTACGAGATTCGCCTAAAATCAATGTGTTTTGTGCGATATCCCGATCATCTGTTTACGGCCCATTCTTCTTTGATGGAAACGGGGTTAACGGTCAGCAGTATCTCGCTATGTTACAAAACTGGTTGTTTCCGAGGTTGCACGAAGACAACTTCATTTTCCAACAAGACGGGGCACCCCCTCACTGAAGTCGCCAAGTGCGTGAATATCTGAATGAAACTCTACCGAACCGTTGGATTGATCATCAAGGAGCTGGCAACTTAGCATGAACATGCTTGCCCGAGTATGAGAGGAATTTGAGTATCGATGTGATATTGTTCGAGTCGCTGATGGAGGACATACTGAACATCTGTAATCTGAACTTGAGAGGTTCATAAATATGTGTGTAAAGTTTCATATTCGTATATCTGAAAGTTTAATAAATATATGCATTCGAAATACGTATATTCTTTTTGAAACACCCTATAATATAGAATTTTTAGAAATTCTAGATAACACTTAATACAATACAAAAAACCTTATGATAAGGAACATTATAGTATTAGTAGAGTAATAAAAATCCTTTTTTTGGCAAAATGTGCTAAAGGTCTTGCCATAAATATATTTCTTCACATTGCTAGATAATATTTAACTCTTAAAGTTTAATAAATATATGCATTTTAACAGGTATATTCTTTTTGAAACACCCTGTTCTACTAATGTTCAAGGAAAGCACGATTAATAATAAAATTTAATATTTTAATAAAGAAAACTTTGCATTAACGAAAAGATTTCTTTTGTTAAAAAAAAGTAACCGTTTCCAATATACATTAGATCAAATTCCGACGCTTCTTCTGTTATAATAAAGAACATGTCACAAATTGCGTACGTATTCGAATTCATTCTTTTCACAAAACTAATATTACAAACGTTACAGGGGTAACTATATATAATCCAGCTGAATTTAAAAACACATCTAGTGATAAATGCGAAAGAAAAAGCAACGGGACAATTTAGAAAATTTATGGGTCGTTTGTAGGTCACCATGATATATTAATTAGATTATTATGAGTGGTTAGTTCGCAAGAGCAAACGTGTCGATTTTATTTTTGTATATACGCCGCCGCCGCCGTACGATCGAATCGACGCGTTAGAATTTCCACCGTCTTTTACGAAGCGAGACGCCGTGAAATTCTTCGAATTTACATAGAGACGAAGTAAAGAAACGTAATTACAATTACGTTTCTTTTAACAACTTTAAAGTTGTCTTTGTGTAAGTCTCGATTTGCATAATATTCCCGTAAATTGTTTTCGTACGCTTTCATTTACCCAAGTGTTTTCGATGTAATGGTGGAAACAACTCATTTTTGCCCCAACCGGAATTATCATTAATTTCTTTCCTCCTAGGCTTTACATGCTGCGAATAAAACGTGTCATGACTAATTACTACAATTTATAGTGAAACATGAACATACACATTTAGATTTTTACGTAAATGCAGATACAAATTAAACCAAACAATACTTAATTAAATACGCCCATGTAAACATACTTTATTTTTTCGTATTAATAACACATTAGGTTTATAATAAAATACAATTTTGTCGCAAAGTAAAATAATAATAATAGTCCATGCCTTTACATTTTCCAACAGCAACGAGGAGCAGCGTCAGACCACGAGTTATTAATACGCCCGCGCTCGTGATGCAACTTAAGATCGTTGACTGTCAATATTCGCTTAAACTGCAAAGGGAAACCATAAAAAACTATTCTGACGACAAATTACCGGACTCTATCTCGAGGCACATAGCGTGATAAGCCAGTAACTTACAACTGAGTAATCAGCTGGCTAATAATTATAGTTTATCGAATGTAACCGGCGGCTTATACCTTATGAATTTCATAGCAGGTTTTTCTGTAAATTATGTAATAATTAGTATTAGAAATGTCTTGTTTGCGTATAGATGACACATATCGCAAACGTGTAGCTAAGCCTACCTAACCTATGCGTTTATTATAAATTGTGAAAACGTGTAGGTCTTGAGCTGTTTTGCAAGATACAAATCTAGTTCCTTGTTATTCATTGTATTCATTAATAATTTTTTTAATCCAACATTTTGATCCCGCACATTGGTTGTAAACTTTTTTTAAACTTTTAAGTCGTAATTTTTTTGCTTTTATTTAGTAACCTATTCTGCAGTAATAAGTTACTAATTTGGCGATAACTAACTTAAATCTATTGAAACAATCCACGTAATATTAAAACTTTTGACTAAAAAATATAATAATAATGTCACAAAATAATAATTACAGTCTATTGTAAGTAATAACTTGTTTAGGGTGTACTTGAGCATCTTGGACTCCAGTACAGCAATATACTCTGCAATAATAAACTATTAATTTGACTATAATTAACTTGCGTAAACTAGTTCCAGTGAAACAATCCACATAATACTAAACATAAGCATTTTATATCAATTTCGGTGTTAGTAACTGCTTGAGAATACAGTACTATTACTTAAAATTAGACAGTAGATGATAAAGTGTGATCTTCAATTCTCTCACCTCTTCACTTTGTCAATATAGTCGTTTAGTGAACATATTTAGACTTGTATATGTTTCGCTATGACTTTAACGGTGATAACCGGAATACCACACTGAATGACGTTAGGCACATTTGTTAAGGCATCAACACTTTATTTTGGTATCACTGTATGATATGTTAAAATTACTAGCGATCCCCAAAGCTGAACATTGCGTGCCTGTACTGCTTTAAGAATATTTTTATGTAGTAGTAGATTGTTTTTTGAAATATAACTGTTATCTGCCAGATATGAGTCAATATATTTGATTAACCTAGAGTACTTAGATTTGTTAAAGATGTCTGTCTGCCAAGTGAGTCTCTCTCTATAGAGATTAATGCCGATGTATTGGGTTGGCAACTAAGTAATTTCGGTTTTTACTGATAGAGAGCGTTGCTTTATTTTTTTGTATCACGTATGTTAGTGCTGTACTTTACCGTTTGTCGCGTGATACTAGTCACATTGACGTAACTTCAGAAGCAAGTAGTGCGTGATTTTTATTAAAGCTATTAGTTGTGGGTTAATTTTAAATGGAGTGCAGAAACGAACATTTTCGACATATTTTACTATTTTATTTCCGTAAAAAGATATGTGAAGTTTATGGTGCTGATTGCTTAACAGAGCGCACGTGTCAGAATTGTTATAAAAAATTCCGTTCTGGAGATTTTTCCCTCAAAGATGAGCAACGTTCTGGTCGGCCTACTGAAGTTGATGATGACCAAATCAAAGTCATAATTGAAGAGGATCGTCATGTAACTGTTCGAGAGGTTGCGGCGAGGCTACATGTATTGAAAAACATTTAAAATGTCTTGGACTAGTTAAGAAGCTTGATATTTGGGTACCTCACGAATTGAAAGAAATTCATTTAACACAAAGAATCAACTTTTGCGATATGCACCTTAGACGAAATAAAACCCACCCTCTCTTAAAAAGAATCATCACTGGTGATGAAAAATGGGTACTGTACAGTAACATAGTTCCAAACGATCATGGAGCAAACACGATAAACTAGCTCAAACCACATCGAAAGCTGAATTGCATCCAAAAAAGATCATGCTGTCAGTTTGGTGGGATTACAAATGTGTGGTGTTTTTGAGCTGCTTCCAAGGAACCAAACGATCAATTCTGATGTTTACTGTCAACAATTAATAAAATTGGATGAAGCAATCAAAGAAAAACGGCCAGAATTGTCACATTGGAAAGGTGTAGTTTTCCACCAAGATAATGCAAGGCCTCACATATCTTTGGCAACTCGTGGGAAACTATTGGAGCTTGGCTGGGAAGTGATGCCACATCCCCCATACAGCCCTGATCTGGCACCATCTGCTTACCATTTACTTCGAAGTTTGCAGAATTCTTTGAATGGTAAAACTTTCACAAATGACGATGACCTTCACTCGCACCTAGTTCAGTTTTTTGCTGATAAGGATCAGAAATTTTATGAGCGCGGAATCATGCAGCTGAAAGAAAGATGGCAAAAGGTCATTGAGCAAAATGGAAAATATATAATTCATTAAAAACTATTCTTTGTTTAAAAAAAAAGTGTTTTATTTTATACTACAAAACCGAAAGTACTTAGTTGCCAACCCAATATAAAATCTTTTACATTCTAACTATTTAAAATAAGCCTTTAATAATTTTCAAACGTGAACAGTGAATACAGATACCAATTTATTAAACAAAGATGATATACATCACAAAATTATTAAAACTAGTGCAGTGCAAAAACAATAAACGTATGTGTAAATCCATACAAACTCAAGTAAAGAGGACGACGCGAGGTCGCTGCTAAAGCAGTAAAGATCGCAAAGAAGAGATACGTTCCAGGAATATTTGTAGTGCATCTTGTGGTTAAGATGCAATGCAGGTTGTTTACTGCAATTTATTACGGTTAGCTTACCAGGGCACTATTTTGTTTAGAATGCAAACTCCAACCATGTGTTAACATTTTAATATCTTACAGTACTAGGTATTTAAAGCTTAGGTCGTAAGACTACGTAACAGCTTACTTGCACAATGCAGAATGACTTGGTATATTTAAATTATGTTTGACTAACTTAAAGGATTATTGTTTACGAATATGCAGTAGACTATGGAATAGTAAGTCAATTGGCAGCTTAACTATGAGAATATATCATTATAAAGTGTTACAATCCTTGTTTATTGAAGCTCTATGTTTTCAATCATATGTTACCGAACTTTTATTCAGCATTTAAATATCATCTTTATATTTTATTGGGCGCCTTTAGTGATAGTAAATACGTGCCCGTAACACCTTATTTAAATTCAGTTTTATCTGATCACATATTCTTTATAAAGTCGTTGATTTTGTTAACATTAATCTCGGTTTCAACTTTTCTTTTGATATTACAAATATTGTTAATAATCTCTTATTTAATTTTCTACTTGTATTAGTTATTTTTAAGTCTGTAAAAGACACATTTGGTCGGACGTATTTATGTCCGTAACACGTATGCGAAGTCTATCTCATGTTCGCATTTTTCTGCACTTTTTGTACACCGGAACGTTTGGGAAAGACACAGAACACTAGTGAAATATTCAGATTTGGTGATGTTACATTTTGCGTACCTTGGGAAAAAGCTTGGATATTTCGGAGCAAGAAATTTAATTTCTTAGCTCATTTTTGATAACTTATAAGATTTTTCACGAGCGCGTGTAGTTTTATATTATTGGGAGAAATATTCTTACCCTACGATGTTTTCTTTTACTTTTATGACGAATATTAATTTCTGCCATGTTTCTTTTCTATTCATATGGTTTTGCTTTCTATTCCTCCATCAAATTCCATCGGGACCATTTTCTACCGGAAAAGGGACAGTAAGCTATCGCTGATCCATATCAAACTCCAGAAATTGTAACATAATAAGGTCAGATGGTTAATTGCGATTACTTTTCACGATATTCCTTTTTTTCGCCTACGTCTTAATATTCTTAGAGATAAATCCCTCTTAAAAACCATCATTTAGTAAACTAACGAGCTATACGAGATCAACCTAGTAAATTCAATAATTAATTTTTTTACAATTTTAAAGTTGTCAATTGTAGTTTATCGATCCCGATGTTTTGTTTATATTATTACACAAGTTCTGGCGTAAGTCGCTTGTATTTTTTTTGTATAATTAACACTACTAAAGCCATCTGGCTTTAGTAATACACAACTACTACACAAAAAAAACTATTCTTATTTGTCATATTTCTTGTGAAGTAAACAGCCTTTATTTTTGCTGTTCAACATATACACGTTGAATATATATTTTATTCAACTATTTTTCTATTTAATAATTTAATGTTGTGAATAAGCTTTATTTAATTGATTGGTAGTTTTTGTGAACCTAATATATGTATATCTGGGGTTATTTGTCATATTTCATTTTTAAATTTACGATTTCATATAATGGGTGTTTTTTAAACTGCATGAGAACTATCGGTATTCATAACTATGGCTGATAATGTCAAACTGTGTTGATATTTCTGTTCAGTAAGGGCTTGAGAATTTCTGTTCAATAAGGGCTTGAGAATTGAATGTTCAGTAAGGTTTGGCAAGTCATCATGAATCATTTAACGCCAGAACAACGCTTCCAAATTGTGGAAATTTACTTTGAAAAAATCAGTCTGTTCATAGAGCACTTCGTCCATTTTACGGTCAACATAATCGGCCTAGTGAGCAAGCAATTCGTGCAGTTATTGATTGTTCTCCCACTAAGTTTACTCTTCTCGATTCAAAACCATCAATAAAACAAAGAAATATGCGTACCGAAGAGAAGCCTTTGTCCTTCGACTACGTGGAAAATTTTACGTAAAAATCTTGGCCTACGTGCTTATAAAATACAGCTCGTGCAAGAATTGAAGCCAAACGACCATCGTTTGCGTCGCATTTTTGCTGATTGGGCTCATTCGAAACTGGCTGAAGATGAGCATTTTTATCAAAGAATTGTGTTTAGTGATGAAGTTCATTTCTAATTAAATGACTACGTCAATAAGCAAAATTTCCGTATTTGGAGCAAAAACAATTCTCAAGCCCTTAACGAATCACCATTACATCCATTAAAATTGACTGTTTGGTGCGATTTACACGCTGGCGGCGTCATCGGTCCTTATTTCTTTCGAAATGAGGAGCTGCCGTTACGGTGAATTGCGAGCGCTATCGAGCCATGCTGACTGAATTTTTGTTTCCATAAATTAATCAGCTAAACATCGACGACATTTGGTTCCAACAAGACGGCGCAACTTGCCATACAGCCCTCGTTGGTACGATTTAACGCCTCTAGATTATATTTTTATAGAGCTACGTTAAGTCATTGGTTTATGCCGACAAATCAGCAACTCTTGAAGCATTAGAAGCCAATATTCAAGCCACCATTGACGCCATACGGCCAGATTTATTGTAAAAAGTACTCAAAATTTGGACTGATCGAATGGACCATGTAACTCGTAGCCGCAAAGGACATATGCCGGAAATCATTTTTAAAAAATAAATGTCATGAAATTATGTACCAGATTATAATAAAAAAATTTCATGTCAACAATATTTCTGTCCTTGTATTATCATTTAAAGTTCTCGAGCTCTTAAAAAAACACCTGTTATATATATTTTCAAAATTTTTTATTGTCTCTGTCTATCCTCAATAATAATAAAGTAATTAATCGACAAAAATGAGCTTGCATTGTATCGTTATTTTCTAGCGCATTGAATGCACTATTATTACTCAATATTAGTTTTCTTTCTCTCGTAGTATTAAATTTCTATGTTCATTGCGTTTTTCTACTAGTCTTTTCATATTATTGGCTTTTGCATATGTTTTTTATTGTTGTGACATAACAGCTAAATCGTGGTAACATATGAAATGCAGAACTTTAGTTTACTAGTATTTTATAGTTATTTTATTTTATTTCTTCGTTCTTCAATATCGCTGTTTTATTCTGTAAATTGGGTTTCCTATTGGATAAACAAAGATTATTGCTGTTTGACTTTGATTCCACTGACTTCTCCAGCCTAACTCTGGGAAAGTTTTCACTCAATGCACATACCATATCAATAAGTTTGAGCTCGGACTGTACGCGGGTGATACTGAGATGCTATTAAACATCATAAAATAGTAAATCAATACGAGCTTTGTAATGCTTTTATTATTATTATTTATTATTATTATTTATTATTATTATTATTACTACAACGTTTTCATTTCTAGTTCGTTACTTGTAATATCAATAAATGAAATACTTTGCAAAAATTACTAATACATTCGATTGTTGATTCGTCATCGACCAATTAGCTTTTATTAGATGTCTAAATAACTTAATTATTTTAATGAATTAATATCTATGTTGAAAAGTTTTTTTTCACAATTCTAATTAACATTGCTTCATCCTGTATATGAATGTACATATATTAAAATATATTATCGTTCAGTAACCGTGTTTATGTATGTTTCATATTTATTTATTTAGGTCAAATCAGTCTAATTTCAAATTTATTACTACGGTAAAAATGTCTGTCATCTTACAAGATTAATTGCCATAAATCTATTAATAACTTTGGATCCGTTACTAGTTTATGATTAAAGTCACCCAAAATTAATAAAGACGCAGTTATGATTTTTCCAAATTATACTGTTTCTGAAATGTTTTACCGGAATGTTAAAAAAATACAATTTTGTACTATTATCGGTACAGTTAGAATTGCCAGATTATATTGATACATGTAAGAGGTTTTTCCATTAAAGACAACGCATTTGAGACTTCTTTTAGGTGTCAGAAAAAAATAAGTTCAGCAGAGCGAGTGCTATTTTTTTGTATTTGTAATTGTCTGTGTCTACTACCAGAGAAATGCAAGAAGCGAAGAAAATGTTGCAGTGTACGCCAGAGTTTTCGTGAGTATTGAAATGTGCTAATTCCTGGTCAAACTCAGGCATTAAATAAATCCAATAGAAGTATATGGCGAATTTTGTGTAATGATGTTAACACACACGTGTCTACAAGATCTTTTTAACTATAGATCGCAAACCGCGCGATCATTTGTTGTATCGCATTTTCAATAATTAGGCTTCGGAGAAACTTGAAGATAATCCACCATTTCATAGGATAATCAACTTCCGCAACGAAACTTACTTCTGGCTTAATAGTTTTGTGAATGAGCAAAACTGTTGTATCTTGTCCTGAAGTAATACGAGAAGAAGCATTGCATCCACCCGTTTAAGCTGACTACCTGGTGGTTTAACAACGCCAGTAAGCCCGTTATTATGAATGAAACTGATTATACTCAATATTAGCTAGATTTTTACCAGAATTAGTTGCTCTCGACTTGGACGACATGTGGTTTCAACCAACGATATGATGCCACTTGTCACGCTATCAATCAACCAAACAATATACTTACTGAAAGAGAAATTTGATAATTCGATTATTTCGAAAAATAAATCCTCCACGCTCATACGAATTAGCACTCTTAAAATTCGTTCTCTGGAGTTCTGTTAAGTAGCTGCTTACGCCACCAAACCAGCGTCATTACCGAACTTAAAGACCAAAATTATACTTGTCGCGTGTCATTGCTGGCATTTGACCCAGTTTATGTAATGAAAGATGATTCATTTATTTTTGGCTATTCAAAAGGACATTTTAACGGTGTTATCTTAATGGTTAGTGATGATATTGACTTTAAACTCAAAATGAAAAAACACAAGATCAATTAGTTGAATAAATGGTTTAGTAATAACTCATTGAACATATGTGAAACACAAACACACCTAGAAAAATCAACAAACGAAAATATAAGAGAGTAAGATTGTTTTAGTCTTTCAGTTCTGTGGTGCTTCTAAGCCCTTCAGAGCCTTTTTTATGATATTTCCTACTTTTCTCCAACAACGAATAACTGTAAAAATATTTTTTGTATCCCTCTAAATTTCAAAATTTTTGACTTAGACTGGTTGTTTTAAGCATGCCGGGGCAAACAATACAATGTATTCATTTATGTGGAACCCCAATTCATTATTAAATTTTTCCTATAAGGAATGTGAATTTTTCAATGAAAATTTAATCATTCAATATTGTTAATAAAGTAAATATTATACAAAATTGGTTTAAATATATATACATATATATAAGGCGTGTTTTTTAAATATGGCCGCCGTAGCTCTGCGATTGTCGTTCCGCATGTGCACGCTGAGTACCTACATCTGCTGGTTAGTCACAGACACTAGTACAGAAGTATTCGTTCGTGTTTACGTTTGTTTGTGCGTATTTAAAATGCCTCGGGCAAAAGAAAATCCCGCCGATTGTGAAATATGCGCTGTCATTTCTTTTCTGTGCGCAAAAGACATGAAAGGCATCGAAATTCATCGACAAATTAGTCAAGTGTATGAAGAAAACACATGAGTGAGGGAATGGTATCAAAATAGATTACAGCATTTAAAGTTGACCATACTAGTGTTCATGACGAGCGTAGTGGGCGATCGTCGGTCATTACTGAAGACTTAGTGCAGAAAGTTGATGCAAAAGTTCGTGTTATAAGTTTTCGCAAGTTTCAAGGAGTATTTTTTAAGGAATTCTGACAGAATGTGCTCACGTTGCGTACTGAAAATGGTAACTGAGGAGCGCAAAACTAATCATGTAACCAGTGTTTTGACTTTTTTGAACAGTACCGTTACAAAGGTGATGAGATTGGGAACTACTTGATCACCCTCCATATAGTTCCGATCTTGCCTCAAGTGACTACCACTTGTTCCTTCACTTGAAAAACATCCAGGAAGTCAGCGCCACGACGATGACGATGACGTAAAAACAACTGAGCTGCAGTGGTTGATGGATTTATTCGATGATGGATGAACAGTATAATAAGCCTATATTCGTCACAATTATGTTGAATAGTAAATTAAGGCACAGGTTTTCTTAAAAATTTTTAGAAAAATGCACATGTGTTCTTTTTATATCATAATGGTGTTTACTTAAGAGACATACCTCGTTCTTTTACTGCTACTATTATTTGTTTATATTTTGCCAACTTCCACGTTGTTGCCAGCTATGCCATAATTGTATGAATGAAGTCTGCCAGAAAAGTAAATACCAGATTTTCAACATTAAACATGGAAGTGAAAGAAAAATATGCAGCAGGTCTCATAGCAACGAACGTAGTCAATACAATAAAGTACATTACCATTTATATTACAAATAATCTGATTTTTTACCTTTTTGCTGAAGATGCTGAAATGTGCACAAAGGGTATTACCCTGTGTTATAGGCCGTTTAATGTTTTATTTTCAAAGTTAAACTTGAAATCAAATCACTCTTTCTAGTTTTATCAAATTAAAACCAGTGAAGTCGAAATTTTTTTATTCTTTTATGTATTTTTACGAAAGAGCGCTTGAAGTTTGTCGCTTTTAAAAAACCACTGAAATATAATTTCGTTTAGCATCGCAAAAACACAATTTATAAACATGTTTATAACAAGTAATTAGATTTGAAATGTAAATAAATCTCGATTTTCTTTGATACAAACATGTAAACACAACAGTTCCATCCCGCAAATACACGAATATTACAGCAAAACCGTCTGGCCTACTTTCGCACATGCAGGCTGGAAAATCGTTCTCTTTCTTGACATTCATCAGCTGACACATACAATAATAATGCATGTCATTTTCAACATGTGTGGGGGTTTTTGTGTCATATCTTCTCTCTGAAAATACTCTGCATGGATGCCGGAATTCTCATCACCCCATTCAACATCACTCGCCTTATTTTAGGTACCTATCGACTGTTTGATTTATGCTACCACTAGCGACCAACGTTGGCAAAGCTATTCCATTCTCTATCGCCATTTCCAGCTGATTGTAAGCAAAAATTTTGACATTTATTTTTTCAGCGAGAACATTTGGTCTGACTTTGCACTCAGAGGTATAAAATTTACTGCACTTCTATACCGGATCGCTGTGATAAAAGAGAATGATGTACTATCGCCAATTTGCAAATATTTGGCTAGTTTGTCTCGAATTTAGATTTATACAATTTATATTTTAAAAATAAAATTCGTTTGATAATTTTTACGTTATTATTATTATTACCAATTATTGGTAAATTGCATAAAATATCTTCGTTTTTTATGCAGAAAATGTTGTAGTAGATTGACGCATTTGAACTGACAATTTTAATTCTTGTAAATACAATATTTGTGATAAAAGAAAAATTGATGATACAAATGGATCAAATTGTTTTCGTATAATGTAATATTCACGTATTTATATTCTCTTTCTACATGCACTAAATTAATACTACAGAAATACGCATTATAAAGAAATATCAATTTTATCTTGTAACAACTTGATTACCCTCCATGTAGTCCTAATCTAGCCCCCAGTAACTACCACTTGTTCGGTGTTTATAGTGAGATTACTGTACATAAAGAAACTTGTACAGTGTTGTCTCAGCGAATTCCGTGTAGGAGATGTGAAAATGAGCCTCGGAATGGATCTTAAACATTGGTTGACGATGAAATTAGATAGATTTTAATAGAAAACAACCTAAATCAAATCTCGAAAGAATACAGGATTACGCCGTCCAATCTTTTGACTTAGCCGTCATCGTTATCTGTTTTCATTTCTTTCTATCCCTACACTTCGTGTTTTCACTGAAGGGGAACTAATCTATCGCTTACTGACCCTGAAGATCGTCAGCGTCAGTAAGCGACAGATCAGCTCCAGAAGATGACGAGTAAGTTATCGTTGGAACGTCGAAAGAAGGATCCTTCTCAGGACACAACTCACACGTGGCTCAGAACCCGAAAAAATACTTCTTCATATATATATATATATATGTATATAAATATATATATATATATATATATATATATATATATATATATAATATATATATGTGTGTATATGTATATCTTATTTGATTAAGTTTCACAAGGCTTAAGATTCTTTTATAATCGATAAATAGGATTCTTCCAATGGATATCACTTATTTATGAAATAGGTTATGATTATTCAGTTTATATAGTCTGTTCAATGTTTAATACTTTTTAATAAAATACTTATACATATACAATTCTTTGAAATATACACAATACTTTATCAATGAAAAATTTACGGAGGACGTTCCATTTCTGATACACTCAATTTTTTTGGTTACCTGTACCTTTACTTTGTATACTGTCTACTTACAATTCTTCAAAATAGTCTCCCTGCTTCGTCATGACTTAGTCTCAATGTCCTGGGAAGCGTTATTATTCCATTTAATATATAGAATATAGAATTTGACCTGGATTTAAAAGTAACGGTCTAACAAGCAGGGACGCCTACGACTAAAACGATTTCAATGATCTTAATTAAAGGTGAAACAAATGATATCTGCTTACGACCATCACGGAATCATCAAGAGAGGAGAGGGTTGAAATATTACAGTAGTGCGTTATCGTGAATTCAAACCTAAACCGAAATATGTACAAAATTGGATCTGTTTCTCAAGGTTGGATAACTCAGTTTCCATGATAATGCTCGTTCACTCATCGCTGATGTTGTTTGGGAAGTGTTACCTCATACAGACTTTGACTTTGCCAAAATTGGAAAAATCGATATATGCACAACGTTTTGCCTTGCATCAGAAAGCTATTCTCTGGAAGAGCCTTTTTGTTGTTTATATAAATTTATATTGTATATATTTATATATATATATATATATATATATATATATATATATATATATAATATATTAATATAATATTATTATTATATTAATTAACTTAATTAATTAATTAATTTTAACTTAAGATATGTATATTTAATGGTTTAAATCTGGTTTTACTATTTTTACTGCATGTAGCCATTAGCATATACCTACTATTACAACTTTTTCTTCCTTAAAGAGTTTATATATGCCTCTTCGAAAAATGACAATCTTCCGTGGCCTTCCTTTAAAAATATATTTCTTTACATTTCTTTTATTTTTAAATGTATTCATAAATATAACCATTAAATTTTCTGTATTTACTATATTGTTTACATATGACATTCGTCCATTTAACTTTACGAAAAAACTTAACATTTCAAAGACCTCAAATAATTTCGATATATACCCCCATTATTAAATAAATAATAGCTTTTGCAAGTTAAATCGATCACTATTATGTGTTAAATGACTTCCTCTTATATATAAATTATTACCCAATTTCTATAGTCATAAGAAAAATCCTCCTTCACATCTCTTAACAACTTAAATCAATGTTTATATGTTTGTCATATTTATCAACTATTATTAATACTATTAATATATTTCTTTACTTTTTAGGTAATAATAATACAGTTTTATGAACTACATTACCATAATTTGGAAAATTGCCATAGTACTTGGACATCTACTACACATTTTATACATCACATCCTTTCATGTTAAAGCATTCATCTATCGATTGTAAGTATTTTTTTCATTATTACCTTAAATACAATATATATACGCTCGGCGAAAAGAGTATTGTAGTGTCCTCAAAGCATGCGTATTTGGGACTCGTAGTCTGTTTACACAACTCTGATAGCGTATGAGTTTGTTTCTGTTAATAAATCATTTTTATTTTCTAATAAAACGTAAAGGGATAATTTATTTCCGGTATATGTATGTCTATTCAAACAAAAATATTATAAATCCCTTAATTTGTAAAAGTAATAAAATAAACATGTGGCTATTTATAATTACGTTAGAGAGTAATTGCCTCCCCTATGAACAAATTTGAAACGAATTATTTATACGCGATATTATTTGTAAGCATAATATTATCTACTATAGTATGCTGCTTGGTCGTCCATTCTCTGTTAGATGCTTTAATTGAGCCTATGATTTTCTAGTTTTCGCATATATAGGTTTCCTCAAACTTCTTCTTGATTGTCTTCTATCTTTCTTTGTGGAATCCAATCTAATTCTCTCACCACTGATTTCACATCATTTTTCCTAAGTCTGTATCCGAATCATCTTCTCTTTCAGAGTTTTACATTTAATACTACTTCTAGTCATTACAATAATTCTTCTTTATTAAGTAACGATTCACAAGTATTTGTGGTTTATGTTAAATTATTAATTTTAATGGTCGTGCTTCATCAATAAAGTAGTACATAGTCGTACCATAAAAATTATCAATTATTAATTCCATCAGAAATAAATTGAAAATAGTAATATCCAAGAGTTTTATATACATTTATTTCTTATAAGCATACAACAATTTAATATATTTGTACATATCATATTCAAAATGTTTTCCTTTTGCTTCCTCATAACCTTTTAATCGCCTAAGGTAATCGCTTTCGCAGCATGCACTCTATCCGCGGGGAAATCGTTAGCTACTTTCACTAAAGTACGCTTCAGACTTTCCAAATTTCGATGGGACTGTCTCCAAGCCATGACTTCCAATTTAGACCACAAACAGTAATCCAGCCAATTTAAATTTGGACTTCAGGAGGACCAATCAATCGCTTCAATTCACTGTGGAACATGTTGCCTTAGCCACTGTTATGTAGTTTTTACTTTACCAACGGTACTGAGGCTTATTGCAAGACTCTCCTCTTTCCGTTAAACAATATTCCATTCATAGGCTTTGCAGCAAACTCGAGAATGTTAGTTTGATTTGTTTCGGCTGAAGTTTTGACAAGAATAAAGTTGCGTCTCACTTGCATAGGAAATACATCACCAAATTATTGCGAATGCTGAATGGTAATCTCTTTGAACTCTACTACCACTTCATCCGCTTCTCAGGAATTATGAATATAGATTCGGCTATTTTGTTTTACTATCTTAAAAACATTTTCATTGGTAAACAAGATATTTAGATGGTCTTTTGCATGTTTTTAAAGTAAGATTTACGTTTTTATATGTTTTATTCATTTTAGCGGCTCTGTATTCTTCGATAGGCACTGATTCTTAGATCGTGACACACGTCTTTGTGAAATGTTGACTTCACGAGCTGTAATCTGATTTCTTCGAATTTTCTCTTGCACACAGCCTTTATTGTAACAAAAATGTCAACTATTCGCTCTTTGTAAGGTTTTTTATTATTTTCCACGTATTTATTTATAGTTCTATACACAAACCATAAAGTTATTTATAATAGTTTTAGTAAATTAAAAATTTTACTCGCCTTTTTACCGCACCTACTTATGTAACGTTATTGCAAAATGATTCTCTTATTCCATTCCATCTTTCTCTTTCTTAAGATAAAAATTATTATCTTTTACAATTTAAGCATACAATTTATCCCTACTTAACGGATTGCGTTGTTTCTTAGAATTTCATTTTTATGACAATATTTACAGCACGATTAAGTACAGCTTTTAAAATGGTGTTGAACAATTCGATTCTGTCTCTGGTTTTCAAATCCCTCGATCTGTTACTGCGTTTATTTTATTTGTAACTTCTTTAATTATATGGAATTTCTTGATACGCTATCTAGACTAACAAGTTCTTCTAATCTTTTTATTATTACATTATCTATTGTAATATTTTTGGGGTTAGATACATCCATATTATCGACAAATAATAGTTTTATTTTGATCTTATGCATTATGATACCTATTTATTCAACTCTTCTTTAAGTTTATTCAATTTTTCTTATATATCTTTTATATTATGCGATAGCAACCGTATATTATAAACATAATCTAGATAGTTAAGATTTCATGAAAGTTAATTTTATTCTTCTCTTTCATTGTGCAAAGGTTTCATTCAAAATTTGATCCAGGACGATTCATTATCACTCTGGGGGAATTCTTGAATGAAGAGGTGAGAGTACACCTTCTTGGCGAACACCGAAATGGTCTAAAATTTCTTAGAGAAACTACCATCGTATACAGAGAGGTACAATAACTGTGTACACTCTTAACAGACAAATTTTTTTCAGTATCCCTGGATTTACCACCAATATTGTCCAAATACAACTTGTAGAACCGTACACACGTCGATAATGTATAAATTCTAAGCGAAGACGGTTATTGAACTCAATTGTAGCCTCCAAAACAACTTTAAAAATAATGATTTGATCAAAACATAGTACATATATGTACGAATACATAGTGTTAATTTTGGAAACTAAAAATTTATTTTGATCGAAATTTGCTTATCTGTTTTAAATAATATAGAATTTCTAGAAATTCTAGATAGCACTCAATACAATACAAAAAACCATATGATAAGGAACATTATAGCATTAGTGCAAAGGGTACTAGGAAAGTTTTGCAATACAGCTTCGTTTATTTAATTTTTTCAAAGTAATTTCCTCTACACTCAGTACACATCCCCATCCTCCGAAACCAATCTTTAAACCAGTTCTGCCAAGTTTCACTCGGGAGTAAAGCACACTCGTTGTCCCAAGCCCGCAGAAGATCCTCATCACTGGAAAACCGCCTCCATTTTCACATGTCAGAACAGTGCAAAGTCGTAGGGACCAAGATCTGGACTGTAGGGAGGGTGCTCGAAAAGTTTCAATACTGTCGTGGTCAAATATTCGGTGCAGGCTTTGGCGCGGTGAGCTGGAGCATTATCGTGATGGAGGAACTAGGTGTCCATTCTTGACTTTGGCCGCAGGTTCTTCATAGATCCAATGACTTTAAGCAGGCACTGTTCAGTATACCACTTAGCTGTGACTGCCTTTTGTTTGTCCAAAACGACGCATTTCACAATTCCACTCGATTTGAAAAACATAGCTATCATTGTCTTCTTTACAGATCGGGATTTTCTGACAACTACTGGTGTGTCCTCATCATCAAAGACCCAACGTTTGTTTTGAGCATTGGTCGGCACATCGTAATAATGCAGCCAAGTCTCGTCACCTGTCATGGTGTTGTTCACATACAGAGATTGTCCCTTATTAAACTTTTTTAGCATCTCCCGGCACCAAGTCACACGTCGTGTCATCTGCTCTTCAGTCTGTCGATGCGGCAGCCAGAGAGAACAAAGTTTCTTCACGTGCAAATGATCATGCAGAATCGAACGAGTTGCTGGTGTATTTAGGACTGAAGTACCCTCTATCTGTTGGCAGGTCACTCGCCTGTCCTCGCCAAGCATTTTCCTCACAGTAGTAACGTTTTGCTCCGTAACTGCCGTTCGTGGCCTTCCCGGCCTCTCAGCATCCTCCACAGTTAAATTTCCCCTTTGGAATTCTCTATACCACCTGAATATCGTTGTGCGATATGAACAAACATCGCCTAGTGCTAAAGTCATTTCTCCGAAGCACTGGTCTATGTTTAAACCACGCACGAAATTATAACGCAAAACTGCCCTTATCCCATTTCGTGACCACGATGACATCGCGAGCACTTTACACTCTCACTGCTAATGAGTAAGGGAGCCCATCGACATGGCGCGGCGGCTGCTACGCACGTATGAACATGCAGCAACAAGCAGCTTCCTACGATTCATTGTTGCGTCATATTGCATAACTTTCCTAGTACCCTTGGTAGAGTAATAAAAGTCCTTTTTTGGAAAAATGTGCTAAAGGTCTTGCCATAAATATACTTCTTCACATTGCTAGATAATATTTAACTTATTTTTTTTTATTAATCCATTTATATTTCTTTTATTTAAGTACGTTTTCAGTTCGAGCGCTGTTTCATTTATATCTCTTGCACTTCAGCTTCTTTTTTCGCTTTATTTATTCTGTTTCCACTTTTCCGCGTTACCAACGACGATAAATATCTAACGAGAATTTTTCCGGTACTTTTTTATCGTAACATCCTTTTCGATTTTTATTACAGACGTACACCCTTTGGATTTTAATTTTTCTCGTTATATTTCGCATCGCAGTAAACAAGTTTAGACCTTTTTTTACTGCCTCGTATTTGATTGATACCTTCGGAATTTAATTTGACATTTTTTTTGCTGGAAGACGGTTCTGCAAAATTCAAAAGTTGATACAGAAAATATAGATCTGTTGTAAATGAAAACGATAAAAAAATAGGAATTTACCGACTATATATTTTAAATCTAAGCCGCTTGATATATATTTTTAGAAGTTTTTTTTTTTAGTATGAAACTCTTTTTAATAAAAATTGAAGCAAATTCTTTAGAACGTGTTTACAGGATTCCTTGTAAATTTGTTTCATAATATTCAGGAATATTTGATAAAATTAAACTTAAATTATTTCAAGGCTAATAACTGAAGTCAAGACATCTTAATTTATTGGAAGATATAATTTTAGCAAAATATCCTGAATAATAATAAACACAGACAAGAAGGAAAATTTAATAGCAGGCTGAGAGAGTATGTATTAATATCTTCCCTCTAATATAACTAGCTAATTTTGGTTCAGTTATCCCCTGTATTTGATCCAGGTAATATTTTTCGTTGAAACGAGCATCGTAAATGTTCTAAAATGATAATGGTGGCGAAAGCTAAGTATTTACACAAGTTGGAAGACTTTGTTAAACGATGGATAAGCCGTTATTAACAAATCTAAAGTGTAGATGATCTAGGACGCAAGAAAAGTGGCACTGCAACATTGCGACAATAAAGAGTTATTATTAGTTATTAAGAAAAGAACTGCAATTATCACATCATCAAGCACAATTCGAGCTAGCTAATAAGAACATAAATATTTTTTTAATAACAATTAGAAACAAATTAGTCAAACACGATAATACTTATCGAAGCACAATTATTAAGGCGCTGCTGAGCGATAAACATCGACACACGTGCGTGCTCTGGGTATTAGAAAATTCAAGCAGAGGTTGGTCTGACGTTGTATTTACAGGTGAGTCATCTTTCTGGGCCTGGTTACCTAGCAAAAAAAATACATGGTCAATGGACAAAACGCGTATTGTACAATACGCCGTAACACGGGGTCGCGGAATTTTGCGCGTATTTACGGGCTCTTTAAACGCGAAATGAATAGTAAAATTGTACCGAAAAGATCTTCCAAGGCCGGTAAAATGTGATTTAAAGATAACAGTGTAGATTCGACCCTACAAGAAGACAACGATCCAAAATATTTAAGCAAACTGTGTAGGGAACGGAAAGGTATTGCCTTAGTGGACTATTCCATATTAAATATTAGTAGTCCATATTAAATATTCACATATTAGCATACGAGATGTGCTTTGTGACAATATACCTATATTTTCTATTAACCTTTTCTTTTAGAAGAAATATTTGTCTGCAAATTATATAGACTGTAAGTGTGCCGAATTTTAGGAAAAGTATTTGCTATTCAGTGTGTTAAATTTCTCTTGGTGACTGTTTGGTAAGGTTTAACATAATTTCTTTTTAAATGGTTTATTTTAATAACGGATAGCATCAAATTCATGCGACATGTCAGTATATATACAACATGAAAAGCATTTTGCACTTTGTCTATGACTTCTAGGACACCAGAAGTTTTCATCCTGAATTTTCTTGATACCTACCTATTAATTGTTACCTTTTAATCTGTCACTGTTAAGGTCATTAATACTAACTTTATTACCTCTGCCTTCGACCTTACCTTTCTCAATGCATGACATACTTTCCTTTTTACAGTATCATACGCTTGTCTAAGGTTAACAAATAGCGGTAGATTCAGATTCTTGTCTATACTATTATCTATAATTTGTTTTAGCATGATCACTTGATCAATAGCTGATCTACGAGGGTGATCCCAGAAGTGCCCGACCCAAGAAAGAAAATACAAACATTATGGAAAGAAATATATTTATTTTTCAATATAATCTTCTTTCAGCTCTATACACTTTTCCCAGCGATGTTCAATAAGTTCGATACCCTTCTTATAATAAGAACTGTCTTGCCCCTCAAAATAGCCATTAACTGCCGACATCGCTTCTTCATCTTTGGAAAATCTTTGACCACCGAGCCATTTTTTCAAGTTTGGGAACAGAAAATAATTCGAGGGGGCTAAATCTGGTGAATAGAGTGCATGAGGTAGCAATTCAAACTTCAATTCATTAATATGGCTATTGCAATAACGGATTTGTGCGCTGGTGCATTGTCTTAACGAACCAACACTTTCTTCTTAGCCAAATGCGGCCGTTTTTGCTTGATTTCTTCGCTCAAACGTTGCAATAAGTTCGCATGATACTTACCGTTGATAGTTTTTCCTTTTTCAAGATAGCCAATGAAAATTATTCGGGCATCCCAAAAAACCGATGCTATGACCTTGCCTGCAGATGAAGCGGTCTTCGCCTTCTTTCGGGCCCATTCTCTCTTTTGAGTCCATTATTTTGATTGTTCCTTTGTCTCGGGAAGTGATGGACACATGTTTCATCCATGGTTATGAAACGGCCCGAAAATTCTGCTTTATTGCTGTGAAATTTCGCTAAACACTCAACTAAAACATCTTCATGACACTGTTTTTGCTGGAGCGTGAGCAAACATGGCACGCATCTTACGCACAGCTTTCTCATGTCCAAATTTTCAGATAATATGCGATGTACCACAGTTTTTGAAATGCCTACTATGTCTGCCAGCTCGCGCACTTTCAGTCGACGATCATCCAATACCGCTTTGTGGATTTTCTTCACCATTTCTGGAGTCGTCGCCTCATTTGGTCGACCACTGCGATGCTCGCCTTGGCAGCTCGTATGGCCTCGTTTTAATTTTGCTACCCAATATTTCACTGTCGTAAACGAAGGAGCAGACTCACCCAGAGTAGAATCCGTTCACTATTTATGACTGACATAAATACTAAATTACGTCGCGTCTTCAAACTTGAAACATATGCTTTATAGATTGTGTACTTTCTAATACAGTGATATTTTTCAAACAACTACCACCATCTCTAGGTCAGGTCAGGTACTTACTGGACCAACCTCGTATTTTCTTAAATACTTTTTGATATTGTCGTATTTTCTTTTCCATCACCTCATTTATTCTATTCTTGATTGCCAGTAAAGTGAATAAAGTTACCTAAAAAAAGATGCTTTCTTTTTAATAAATACATCACAGTGCATCTCGTTACATTATTTTGGTCCTTCGACAATTAGAAGTAATAAAAATGTACTACTGATAACACTTTAGAATTGTCAAGACCATCAGGTTTAAATAGTATGGGTTTATTAAAGATTACTTGTCCACAAATAGAAAACTATACAACAAATGATGTCAAAATAAATATTATTAAAAAATAGAAAAATTAGAATTGTTACTTAGATGAACGTAATTAACAAAATTCGATGAGTTTTAATACCTATATATGGGTTAATATAACCGTTGAAAACTCTTTTAAGGTATTGTATGTTCTTATGAATTAATTTTCTATGCATTTTCTCAATATTGTTAAACGAATCGCAAGCGTATTTACGTATTATAAAAAAGAGTATTTAATGTAATAGAAATAGTGTGAATTACCGCTATTAACATCAAAACCAGCGTAGCATTAAATCGACGTGATGAAATATCTAGTCACAAAAACGTATCCAACTATGACCCATATTTGAAACGTGTAAAATTATCCAATATCGTCGGTTAATCACGATGACCGACGCGACGTATGGACACGGATCTCGAATAAGGTAAACATTGAATAAATCATCTCATAGGCGATATATAAAAAAAGACATCAACGCTAATACCTACTACTTACGGATATTTTTAGACGGATCTAATCATTCGATGAAAGCCACAAGACACACATCTGTCGCCATATTTACGCGATTTATTTTAATTCCGAAACGAAATCTTCTTTAATGAGTCGAGCGGTTAGAAACTGTACGTCGTGGGGTTTTAGCTTGGTTGGAATCTTTAGTATGTGAATTACATTTTGCAGTTGCTTTATTGCTCCGCGTTACCGGAAATTTACGTAAGGAGGATGCAAATGTCGGTGTGTTAAAACGGAAAAAGGGGGAAGCAAATCATAAATCTAATAATACTGAGCTTCTGCGAAATTATATTTATTTACTGCTGAAATTTCGAAAATATCAGGACTTCGATTTGATTTCGCAATCTATTTCCGATTTTTGTAACTTGCATTTCCTATTCATTTTAATTTTTACAGAAAAAGCCTCCACGGATAACCAATAAAGCAACCTTAACTAAGAAAGTTTCTCAAGTACAATACTGAAAATCTTAAATAACTTTGGAAATTGAACTGACCTTAACAGAATATATTAAAAAATTTCGTTTCTCTTTACAATATTCGCACATGTTTTGTTTTACTAATCGAGATGTAAATGTATTTTCAATAGAGCGTAAGTTACCAATACCGATATCCATGCATTCGTTGTGGATAAGGTGCGATTAATCAAACAATAATCAACCGCTGTGGGTTAGGGGACTTTGACCTTTGAAAGCCTTTGCTTTCGTGATTACATCATTACAAGCCTAGTAAGGTCTTGACTCGATTGACTATTTCTCACTATGTGTCTTTATTTCTCTTCCAGTCGTTGACTCCCCATTTTGTGCAAATCTCTCTCCACATTATCTATCCATCTTGTTCTTAGCGTGCCTCTTCTCCTTTTGCTTCCTATTCTACTTTCAAGAATTTTCTTTCATTCGATTTCCTCGAATTTTTCAAATATATGCCAACCATTTTGATCTTTGGGATTTTACAATTTTTATTATATCTAGGTCCTTATATAGTTCCTTCCACTTTTGATTTGTTCACTTTTCCCTTCTGTTTTTGACACTTTTACCTGCCAATATATGTTTCTCCCATACCCTCATTTTGTCC
This sequence comes from Dermolepida albohirtum, assembly GCA_031893035.1. Lineage (NCBI taxonomy): Eukaryota > Metazoa > Arthropoda > Insecta > Coleoptera > Scarabaeidae > Dermolepida > Dermolepida albohirtum. The sequence goes on along the minus strand of JAVIWB010003917.1, from coordinate 55,671 downwards.
TATGCTGTTCCCAACGTATATGCTTCGAATCATCTATGTTTATTTAGCATTTTTATGAGTCGCTGTAATGTTTGGTATACTATATGTTATTGTGTGAAAATATTTCTTTTCCAGTACAATTTCACCTCCGAAGTCTACATATGTCTGGTTTTGTACTAGTACTATGAGTCAATTGTGTCTACTAATTTGAATCTTATTATAATAGCTCTACAGATATTATTATCACGCGTTATCTAATCCGTCTGTGCTTAAACGAATTGCTAGATAAAACATTTCGGCATGACGACGCTACCTACCACACAGCTCATGCCACATTGGACATCCTGCACGAGCGATTTGAGAGTATGGTCATCTTACGTGGAGGTAATGTGAACTAGCCATCGAGATCGTGCGATTGGCACCATTAGACTTTTTCTTGTGGAGTTTTCTTAGGTTGCAAGTATATGCGAATAAGCCACAAACCACAGCGGCCTTCAAAGTCAATATAATCCATGCCATCGATCAAATTCAGCCTGATTTATGTGCCAGTCATGGAAAATTGAATATTTTGGATGCGTACCGCCCAACGAAGCCGCGGCGGTCATTTGCACAATGTTATATTCCATACATAGTGGTATCAATAGGCCTTTCAAACGTATAAAAAATGTTGATGATATCTCACACACACTTTGTTTTATTTAAATTTAAAGATAGAAAGCGCTTAATGAAAGACCTGTTATAAAAGAACTGTGAAAAAGAAAACTTGTTATCAAAGCGACGTAGGATTATGAAGTAAATGTAAATCAAATATTCAATAAACGTGGTACTCAAAATAAAAAATGCAAAATCATAAATTTTTCGAAATTACTTGGTTTGGCATATTACAGATTCTTACCTTAAATTTCTGATTTAAAATTATGTACATATATTTGCAACGTAAAACCTAATTAGAACGAAGTTTCTATGGCAAAGTTTGTGTTCATGGAAACAGAAATATTTATAATTACCTTCTTTTCAACCGTTCAGAAGAAATGAAAGTACTACTTATTGCATTTTATAGTTTCGAGGTACATTTTTAAATAAAATAATTATGTGATAGGGTTGCGAGAATGTCGAACATTCCATTAATTTCAAATAATTTAATTTATTTTAGTTTGCCTTTCAACCGGTCTATACGAATCCAATGCCAGATAGTATAATTTGAAATTTTATTCACGTAAAATGCATTACAGAAACGTTTTCCTTCCACACGACTGCCTGTTGCAATCCGCGACCTGCTCCTGCGGTGGTGAAGAAGGAGGTAGAAAGGGGGATCGTCGACGCGCACCGCCGACGATTTCCCCTCGACGTCGTAGCGTCCGTCGACTCGGAGAGATTTATGCCGGCCGTTCGATTAGTTTTGCGGCCGTTACCGGAGGGAAAGTTTGTAATTGGAACGGGCGCGGGAGTAAACACCAATCGGCCGATACACACGGTCACGTATCACCACCCCCGCCGCCGCCGTCCCTACGCCTCCCCTACGATCTGCACTCGTTATTCGGATACGTTCCCTAGAGTGTCGGTCAAAACCCATCAGGACGGGAAAGGACCATACCGCAGACGACTATGTTTTTACCATAGTACGCTTTTTTGGATATTGCTGGTGTTAGCGTTAGAAAATCGAATAGCCGTCGTGAGACAAAATTAGGGCCGTTGTTGATTCAAGCGTGTCGCTACCGAATTGATTAAAATATAGGGTTGTATCTGTTGATTTAAGGGTAGAGAGAAGACGCCAGACGATCATTATGATAAAGTCGTCGCAATCGAATTTCCGTCCTTATGTACAGGATTAAGGGAATGTGAAGGTATCCATGTCTTAAATTAAGAATACTCAAGGCGATTTTATCACAGTGTAATCCTAATTGTGTTTAATAATTGCTGCTTTAATTAAAATATTATACAAACTGCAATACTTTAGAGGATGTTGGAAGAACACCAAAAACTCCCAAGAAACCGTATATTTGTTTATATATATATATATATACTATATGAATCATTGTTTTCCCGGGTATCGTTAACATCTTGCCGGTTCTTAGAAAGATTATTCTATCGGCGTTTCAATGAGGCCTCACTCATCTTCCCGTGACTCTTATTCGGCTTGAAACAGGTAAACTCTTCATTCGCCTGTTTCGAGAACCGGCAAGTCACATGGTACGATATCCGAAAAGCCAACGATTCATACGGTGAAAGTGAAAACATCAGGAGAAATATATATATATATATATATATATATACATATATATATATATATATATATATATAGTATCACGTTTCAATAAAGATCATGATCGCCGCCAGGAGGGGAGGGCTAAGAATAATTTTTAAGTGTTAGAAATGTCAGTATAGGATTTTCAAGAGTTATTTTGATATCTCATATATGAGTCAATGAAAAATATATTTTTAAATCATGCGGCAACATATATGAGACGTAAAAGAGACGCACTGATGATTTAGTACTTTTGAAATTTATTTTGCGTAATGTATACATATGTATGTCAAACAATGTAATAATAATATGCCACATTCTTAAAAAGAAACAGAAGTGTCTTGAAAAAGAAATTGGTGTAAAAACAATTAAGGAATGACTACTCAACTTCAAACCGGATCTAATCACATCATCCGTGGTACAACCTAAAGCACGGGTACACACACATTCCCATCACCAGTTCATTTTTATCTTTACAATCTTCACAGACAAAAGGCATTTGACTTCTTTTCTTGAAGAATAAACTGATATCTCCTTTTGTTAGTTTTTCAGGGTAATGCTTAGTTGACATTTACTTAGTTTGTACGTAATTACTGTTGATTGGTTTATAATGTCTAGTAATACTATATCTCCGAACTGTTAGTAGCTGACATTCGTTGGTTTAATTTTCTTGTAGGTATCTCCGATCCATAGCCAAATACCAATTAAATAAAAAATATCTTTACAACAGCACATTTTTTTCTGGACATTGTATAATACGATATAATTTAGTCATTTCTGTCGACCTCAGACATATTCTATTGTAGTCAATTACAGCGATCGGCGTTTTGTTCTTCTGAACCCCTTCTGTTCGTACACATGCCAGAAGTGGCTGAACGCAATCTAGATATCATTAGCGCATCTATTTAGTATTTCAAATTTAAAGCTAGAATATTTCCTTTTTTTCTAAATACTTTTTCATATTTTCTTTTTTAGAACAGATTTTGGATTTTTGTTACGAGATTTTTCCCAATATACCTGCACATTTTTGTTTTTATAGAGAAATTTAGCAAATTGAATACTATTATAATAGTTATCTAAATATAAAGTACGATCCTTGCCAAGGTGTAGATGTGCTAGCGTTCCAATATAACAATTGCTTCAGAATGGTTCGGTTCATCTGTTCTTTTCCAGAACAAGAATCTCTACGATCAATACATCTGATGTGCAAAAGTCAAATAGTTTAATGCTATATCTGGCACTTATTTATTATTTGGAATATACTGGCGAAATAGTCAATAGATTTCCTCTTGGATAAACAGTATTGTGAATTTTGGATAATACAATCTGATTGATTTTAATGCAAACGAGAGGTTTGGTCATCTTCTTTTTTATAGAAACATGAACAGCCAAGAATTAATTCGAACTTAATCCTGGACACTATTTTTCCAAAACAATGGAGTAGCATTTAATACTTGCCATATTTATATTTGCCATAAGAATGCATAGACCTATAAAAGGGCAAATCGCAAAACTCCTCGGGATTAATCGATTTCCACATTTTCAGAGTTGAATATTTATTCGACTGCTTTTACTTCAAATATTGGACACGAATATTACCTATTCACACACTTTTTCAAAAAGTGAGCTGACAAATGGTTAAGTCAAATTCTTCTCTCGCAAAACCCATAGGTGAAATATTACTTCTACAACCTTCGGGAGCTGAAAAAATCAGAAACGTTCGACTTACCATCTACCAAAGAATTGAAATATTATAGGGTAATAAAGAATTTCACTTAAGATATTTACATAAATAATGCAAAACTTTACAATTATTGAGAGTTAGAATTGCGTATGAAGTAAATAATGTAATCGTTACAATTAATATATAAACGCTTATTATATTAATATGCAGCATATTTTCTACACCAGTACAAGAACATTTCAAAATTATAATTAGATATTATTGTCTTTTTATTCGTTTTCTTCTTAATCATCCAATAACCCCTCTTCACTTTGATAAACCAACATGGCTTCTTCAGCACTAGACTCAGATGAGGAGTTGTAGCTGCTGTAAATGTCATTACTGATTATTTCATCAGCTACTTCTTGAAGTTATTCACTGTCAAAAATTAATTGTTTTGCAAATCGCAAATCTTAAACAATTAAAAGTGCTTACATATACCAAAAAAATAAATCGTTGTGAAACACAAAGTAACGTGTTTATTCTCCAACTACTATTAGCTATCGTGGGAATACCGTACTCACAGATAAGTCAACTCATTCAATTGACCATTCTTGTCAAATGTTGTACTCTAATAAATGAATATTTCTAGTAATAGTAATATTTTGATCCTGTAGGGCATAGTATAGAATACAAAAACATTCTGCAAGATCTAACGTTTGACTAAAATCATAACCACAATTGTTCAAGATAGTTAGATTCATTTTAAACTAAAACTGTTCTAACAGCAATTGCTTGTACTTGTTGAATAAAACACATTTTGCAAATTCCTCTCCTTTTCGATATCACACATGTTACTCTCTCTAAAGAATATTTCTATATTTAGTAATATAATGTCCCAGCTTCTGCTCTAACGTTGTTTTAAATTGCTGGAGGGTTCAGAACGTATTGATATAGTTTATATCTTTTTAAAGTCAAAAAGAATCAATATTCCCAACGGTTCGAGGTATTACATTTTTGACTAACTTGACATTATTCCGAATACTTTCCTCAGCAGTACATTATGTGCCTGCATTTTACTAAAACTACATTGCTAGCCTACCCTATATAACCCGTTACTATACGTGAGTTATAGCTAGAGGCTTTTGATTTCGATTTTCATAAAAATACCGATCAATGACCCCGTTAACTGAACTGTTGCTCCATATTACAACTTCACCAACTTTATTTACCGTGCCATCTCTAACAGCTAATCGATTCAGATAATTCTTTCCTATTAAGCACTGAAACCGTACAGCGTTATGAAGTTCTTGTTCATAATCTTCAAGAGCGGGTGCTAAACCACTTGAATTTTATATGAAACAAAGGTATTTTGTGTAAAATGCTTTGAAGGGATCCCCGGAATAGTCCCCTCAGTCGAGCAGATTGTCGTCAGTTAGAGATTTCTGGATATCGACCAACGCTTCCCCGTATACTCTGAATTTTCTTTTTATAAAAATGGAACCCGAATTTTCAACACAAGAAAAGCCAGGTACTACACCTCGTTGTCGTAAATGTTTCTTTTTATAAAAATGGAACCCGAATTTTCAACACAAGAAAAGCCAGGTACTACACCTCGTTGTCGTAAATGTTCAATTAATTTCAGTATAGTCCTTCCCATTGGTGTATTTCTTACGTGAGAATGTCTGCGATACGCTCTCTGCACCTCGATAATTGACTGTCGGTTTTCCAAGCTAAGTACAAGGAGTTTTTCTATTGTGAAACCCTTGTATGTGATGCTACTATGCTTATAATAATACGAAATTTTTCTTACAAAGAGAATAAGAGTTTATTAATTCCAAAAGATTTGTAGTTTTCTAATTTATTTATTCCCCATACACCTAAATGTTCACCTTCTTACCTCAATAATTATTTAAATAAGTTTTATTTAAGAAATTAAGAGAAGTATTTTCTAAAAGGTTCTGGTTTGGGCATATTTAGTTGTTGCTGAATTGATGTATTTGTATATTTTTGTATAATTTAAGCCAATCTTTGCTGTTTTTGTTCTATATCCTGTATATATATACTTATATATACGAGGCATGTTTTTTAAGTAAGGGCCGTAACGAGTGCTTGCGCAACCTGTACTGTCTCTTCTATGTCTTTAAAATGTTCGAGGTTATCGAATCGCCCGCCCCGTGCGAAGTGCGGTCAGTGATACGTTTTTATCGGCAAGAAACATGTCTGCTGCAGCTATTCCCCGACAGATTTGTGAAGTTTACCGAGCTACGCAAAGTGCGTGAGTGGGTCAGAGACTTCAAAGCTGGCCGCGACAACGTTCATGATGAGTCCCGCTTCGGTCGCCCATCTGTGATCACAGACGATATGGTGGCTTCAGTTAAAGCGAAACTGCTTCAGAACAGACGCATCACTATAAGCACTTTTTCAACCGACTTTCCTGAAGTGTCGAGGTCACTACTGTACAAGTTGGGTCCCTAAACTCCTACTAGAGGACCACAAAAATAAAAGATTTAAGTGTTCACTGAATTTTTTGAGTCGTTATAACAAAGAAGGTGACACCATGTTGAGTCGTACCGTAACGAGAGGCGAAACGTGGGTTCACATGTCACGCCCAAATCGAAGCAATAGAGCATGGAATGAAGACGCACACACCTTCCAGTCTGTCCCAGCGAAAGATCATGGCGTCCATGTTTTGTAGGTCGACTTCCTGCAACGCGGAACCACCATAAATGTGGTAGCCTACGGCTAAACTCTGCGAAAGCTACGCAGAGCGATTCAAAACAAAAGACACGGTGCATGCTGACAGAGCGAATTTTGCTTCTCCATGATAATGCAAGGCGTTGCACCGCAGCTCAGATCCGAGTTTCGTTGGACTCTTTTAGCTGAAAAATTTTGGACCACCTCCTCCCTCTACAGCCCCTACCTTGCACCGAATGATTTCCATCTTTTCCGCTATCTCAAACATCATCTCGGCGGCAACCACTACAACGATGGTGGAGACGTAAAAACGGCTGTGACCTCTTGGGAATCTAAAAATAAATTTGGTTTTTGAAAATTTTCTTTCGTTTTGTTTTTATTTTCAAACGGCCCTTACTTAAAAAACACGCCTCGTATATAGCATAGATTGGCATAATATATATTATATAATAATATATACCTATTTATTCTATAAGCTATTTCTAAACAGATAGAATATTAAAATTTGTTTTGTGCTATATATAATCTTAATTTCATCCATCGTATAAGAAGCATTCATGAATATTAAATTTCGAACCAAGGAGACCTTTTAAAATAGATGTAAACTACGAAGTTAAACTTATTGATGCTTTTAAACTTCTCGCGCCAGCGGAACGGATTCTTTCAGAAAGTCATATATCTAGTACAGCAATCGATATTGCAAAATCTGATGTTCACTTTGCGAAAGAGGATATCTGCCATGTTAAAGAGACAAAGAAGTTTTTGTTTCGATAGTCGCTTGTGTATGGCTTTTTCTTCATAACTTTCCGTGTACTTTGGGATTCAGCTGTAATCCGAGAATGTTTAATATCTTTGGAGTGTTCAATATGACAAGCTTTGTACAACTATATATTTTTGCTTTGATATGTGTAGGTACATGCAGTTTTATTTTAATAAAAGACGTCGCATTGATGTTATCGAGTTTTATACTCGTAAAACATTGAAAATAGTATCGACAACGCTATCAATTAGTCCTTGCTTTTATGGTTTGCAGACTTAATAATAATTCGAAAGAATTGTTGTACAAGAAAATATTTGAAGTTTATAATACTTGCTTGTGCCTTTTAATTAATTTTCTTTCGGAAACGACATGATTTTCTTTATCTTATAATATCTATCATACAAATTAGTGCATGATTAGATTGACTCTTCTACCACCCGTCAATAATATCTTTGGTAGTACAATCTCGAATAACTCTTAATATTCATACGTAATAACTCTTCCACTTCTATTTTATTATTCTTTTTCGATCTTGTTCGAAGATGTCTAAGTGCGAGTTGGTTTGCCTCGAACATCCACGGCGTTTATCAGCCTCAGCTGCGCTTAAGCTTTCGAAAAGTGAGTTTCAATTTTTACGATTATTTCTGTGATAATTATAGGAGATTAATACATAGCTGATTACGAGTTTGGCACCATTTTTGTTTGTTGGAAATACGAAAGCCTATCCAATCTTCTCCACATGCTACAAAGTTCAGTGATTAGTAAACAAGCATGCATATCTTTGGGCTCATTTTTGCATCTAATTGTGCGAAGATAACGAGTGCAATTATCAAATCCCTGTGATAATTTCGAAGTGTTTAGTTTAGTTTCTAATGAAATAAGTCTAGTACTGCACTTGAACATTTTGAAAAAAACAGGCTTACTCTTGACTATCAGTTTGTTTATTTCTGAACATGGAAATAAAATTCAGGCCTCCGATCTCATGTAATGTACTAACGGAATCAACAGCATATCTCTTTAACGCCAGCGATGGCTAACTATTATCAAAATTTGTATTTTTACTTTTTTGGTCGACATTTATTTAAAAGGAAAATATACAATGAGATTTTAAACAGTGTGTTATAACTGCTTCTATAAATTATTAGTTTGAAATGCAAACATTAAAATAACTAATTGTTACTAAAAATTAATTGAAACAAATACTGCGAAAGCGCTTTAGTAAATTCAAATTTATAAAGAATTTTCTTGAACTTTCATTTATCATGCTGTCAACTTCTTTGGAAGTTGTGCAAAGTCGGTCTACTAATGAAACAAACACCAAAATTAGCCAAAGGTTGAGAAATACGTTTTAACCTACACTCAGTATTCGAAATGTAATCAAAACTATAATTCTTCGTAGTACGTTAAACATAATTTTTGGAGCTGAAATGTTGCAATGTTATACGGTATTGGCGAGCAATTCAAGAAATATTGGATTTATGCAATAGGTCAGAGCAAGATAGATAAATTTGCTTTAGAGTATGTTTTTCGATGCGGATATTTAGTTAGTCAGATGATAGACCAATCGTATGCAATGTTAAGCCTTAAGTATGTCTTTCCTCGCTGATTGCAAACACGTCTCTGCTAACCTCCCATCCAAATCAGATTAATTGGTAATCGACAATTTCTTTTATACAAATTTTGCAATACATACCGAATCATTCGCCAGTACTTGTCTTATAAAATAATGGCTTCGAAATCGCATCACTTTTTTTGCTACCCTTCCACGCCTACTTATGTCAAATTCTCCTTTATTGCGCATAACTATTTCCTCTTGGCTTCTATCCTTCTCCTCCTGTAGTTAGTACTCTCCTAAGATACCTGTTATCAGTCACTCCCACCGCATTTTCCAGCCATATCAATACTTATACACATACTTCAACTTTTCAATATACTTAGTTCTCCATACAAACTTAGAATCTCTCAATTCGTTCTTCACCTCCATTCTGTTTACTCCACGTATAACCCTCGGAATATCTTTCGCAAGATTTTCCTCTTTCATGCATTGACTTTAATTTCCTCTGACTGTGTCAATTATTGCACAATATATTCTAACTTTTGCTTTCCTAAATGTTTCGCTTTTATTAAACTTACAGAAAATCCAACTTACTTTTAGCTAGTTATTTACTTACTTCTATTTTTTCTTGACATGTGCACATACTTAAATTGTAACTCGAAAATGTATTCCTTATTATTTACCCTCTTCCATTTGTTCACTCTAAGTCTCGCATGGATATCATCCACACTTCCATATATGAGTGTCTTCGGTAGTAGTTAATCCGTATTCTTTCACCTTACCTACCAAACTCTAAAACATTTTCTTCACCTCAAGTTAAATACAATTGTGGATGAAAAATTCCTTTTATCTCAATTCTATAGATAATCTTCCTTTATACTTATTTTATTAGCAGTTTCTCGTAATTTACTCAGTTTCTATCGTGCCCTCAATTTTCCAGTGCTGTATACATTTATTTCTCGGTACGATACCGTACGCCTTTTTAAAATCAATAAATAATATGATATATGAAACCATAAACTTTGTTCGTATGTATTATATGAGGATGATTTGATAACTGCGTCACTTGACGAAAGATACAAAAGTTTTTTGGACAAAAGCACATTTTATTTTTCAATAGAGTCTACCACTTACACTTATTCCAATAGTACTCCGAAGTAGCAATGCCTTCATTATAAGTCGATGAATTCAAGTCCTGGAAATTAATTCGATGAAAATCTCTTGCTGCTTAATCATTTTTCAATTTCGAAAATAGATGGTAATCGATGGGTGCCAAATAGAAAATAGGGTGAATGAATCACTAATTCAAAACCCAATTCATGAATTTTGGCCATTTCGATCGCGGACTTGTGAGCAGCGGCGTTTTTTCAATTAAAAGCACTTTTATTTTTTGACAAATGAGGTAGTTGCTCTTTGATTTGGTCTGGTCCTTAAATTCTAGCAATAAATTGGCAAAATATAAGCCATTTGTTATTTTCCCATTTTCTACTTAGTCAACGAAGTTAATTTCATGAGAATCCCTAAACACAGTTTCTATAATCTTTTGTGCTGATAATCTTCTTCGGTAGTGAATAACTTTTGCGTGTCCATTTATTTGACTATTATTTGGTTTCAGGAATGTATGTGATGGTGAAGTCAGGTTTGATCAACAGTAGTGAAAAGCCGCAAAAATCTTTGAAATTGGTGCGAAAACTCCAAAAAGTCGTGTCAAACGCTCGAATATTTCACTTTTTACTATGTTTTCATTCCCAATTCTTCAATTAAAATTCTGTGCACACTGTCATTTAACATATACATTATGCCTGCTATCTCGTTCGCTTTTACCCGACTGTCAGCCAATACAATACCATTGGCTTTTTCAAATGCGGAGCAGTAGGCGTTTTTGGACGTTCAGTATGTAGTTCATCCACACAACCACGTTAAAATTCGGACAGCCAATTTTCAACAATATTTATGTGCTTTGATTTAGAATGGTGTTAAAAATAAAATAAAAATAAAGACAATTCTGCAGAATTCGTGCTATCGTAGTTATCGAATCATCCTCGTATGGTGGTGGTAAAGCTTTGGCAAATTTCGATATTAATTGGAATTACGATTTATTAAATCGAAATGTGTTGCTGTCAGATACTTTTCTGAAAAAAATACTTTATTTTTTGCTCACTATATATTAAACAAACACAACAGATTAGATTGGCGATGTATATCTATATTTAAAAATTGTTTCGCGCTCGTAGCTTCTGTAAAGTATATTTGTCTAATGAGAAATTAAACTGAATGTGTTTAGGCTCCAGTATATAACATTTTAATTCTGATATTACAATAAAACTGTACTTTTCTAGGTTAACAATTTAAAAGAGTTACATTCACGATGATTTCTGCGGAAACTGACTAGAAAGAAATTTAATCAGTTTTGTCTTTACGAGCGCATTTCCATCGGGTAACTGGAAATAGCATTCCCTTTTTAATGTTCAAAATCTAATTTCAGAGATGAAATCGACTTGTACATGTATAATACATGCCTGTGCAATGCATATGTACATAAACTACTTCCGTATAAATACATTTCGGCATTTGTTTCTAAATTAAAAATCATAGTCCAACATGTCTTTATGGTAATGAAAAGTAAATTCATAATTCTTTTTGAAGGTTTTAACTTAATGAAATTACAATGTTTTCCGCACTCTGTGTTTCGCCTTATTATTACAGCTGTTATTGCTAATTTAACCCTATGCACATTGATATTAGGCTTTTTAGATATAATTTTTTTACAACAAACAAACAAATTATGTAAGAAACTTTAAGCGTATGTGCACTGGTTCGATATATTATCAATCAAATCTTAAATGAAAGATGAAATTTTTGACTTGAAAAATATACTTCCACATAATATTTCTTAAAAGTAATATGCACTGGATCAAAACAGTCTCCCTCCATATAGGCCACGGCATTTTCAAATTATACATACTTCTAACATACCTAATATATTGATTAGGAGAGAAACACTATTTCATGGAAATATTGTAATAATTAAGGAATTATTACAATATTTCCATGAAATAGTGTTTCTCTTACTGCAACCAAAAAGGATATAAAGAAACAATACAAAAAAAAATTATTCTACGAGATATAAATAAACGAATAATATGTTATACAAGTACAAAAATGTATTTAAAAAAGTTTCCATACAGGCGATATATGGCTTATGACCACTTCGTGACTTCCCACTTCGGGACTTCTTACAAATATTTCCCATTTCGTGACACTACCTAAAATGATACCTTCGGCGTCTCCCATTTCGGAACGCGATATTAAAGGAATGCTATACATCATAAACATAGACAAAACAACTACACATTTGAGATCAAAAATTGTTTTATTTACGTCAATCTAATTTTAAATAAGAAAATGTGTCAAATATTTACACAATATCACAGAATTATTTCAATTAAAATGCAAAAGGACATGACAATTAAACCATTATCTAGTCTAATCCCTGATACGCTCAATGCTCCGGTATAGGTGTCACCAAATGGGAACGCTAGAAGTAATCAAAAAGCGTTGAGTCATGAAATGGAAACAAAGTAGGTAAAATTTCGCCGTGTCACGAAATGGGAAGTCCCGAACTGGGAAGACACCCGATATATAACAAAATATATAATTTGATATTTTACATCCTTATAATTTGCATCTTTGGCATATACAACTTTTGCCATTACGTGTACGATTTTTTTGTCACTTCTTCATCAATTGCATTCCATTACTGCGATATTGCCGTTTTAAGCTGTTCTTTTTTCTAATGACGTATTCGCATCTTCATTCCAATCTCATCCCAAATGCTCAATACGGTTCATACCAGACGATTGTGGAGGTGTACGAAACTGCTTCCCTTTATAAATAACCAATTTTCGACTCTTGCCATACCTTTCGGCCACAGATCATTAGTGTGTGCTCAGAAGCCTGCAACTCGCTGGGGTTTGTATTCCGCACCTCCAAGTATTTCTGTGACCCTGATGCATTAAAGTCCCTGTACTATGCTTATGTTGTAAGCAAACTGGACTATGCATCACTGGTCTGGTCTCCGATATATGCTTGTGAGTGCTTGAAGTTGGAGGGCATTCATCGAGGGTTTTTAAAATTCCTTACCTTCAAGATTAGTGGTGTTTACCCACAGAGAGTTGTGTGGCAGGGATAGTTGCTTCTTGAGCATAATATGTCCTCTTTACATGACAGGAGGGCTGATCTCTGTGGTGGGATGTTGCATGGCATCCTTGGTAACAGTGTTGACTGTCCTTCGTTACTGCATCGTTTCTATTTTTTAGTGCCCCGTTTAAACTCTAGGTGTAATTTGTCCATTGTAACGCCATGGGCGCGGACTAAAATTCTCAGGAGAACACCGGTCTACATTTTGAGTAAAAGTGCCAACGAATTTGCTGACTTGTTTGCTTAGCATGTATACTATATATGTACTTTCAGTAATTTTTGATTCTGTTTGCTTTTCTGATTAACTTTAGCTTGAATTAGCTTTAATTTTTTTTATTACATCTGCCACACATATGTTTAAATTCAGTTAGCTATTTTGTATTTTCCTGTTATTGGGTTATAAGCCTGCTGGAAATAAAGGTCATTATTATTATTATTATTATTATTATTATTAGTATTATTGTTATTATTATTATTATTCCTTTACCAGCATTACACTATGTTTGGGGTCATTATCTTGTTGAAAGATAAATGGCCCGTCTAATTTAAATTTTTGGGAACTTGTACGTATGTTTTCCTATAAAAGTTTCAAGTACATATTTTGGTCTATGAGCTCATCTAGTTTCCCACATCTACGGTGCTCATACACATTCACACGAGAATGTTTCCGCCTCCATGTATCACAATTTCTTTTCGATTACTCATTTTTCTTCTGCCAAACCATAGTTCGTTCTCCTATCCGACCCAAACGTGTTAAATTTAGACTTTTCACTAAAAATTATGGACTCCCAACATGATATTGATTTATTGAGGTGTATTTTAGCGAATTTAAAACACAGCGTTTTGTTCTTCTTGATGTATGGCTTCCTGCTGGGAAATCGTTCCTGTATATCTTGTTCTTATAACACATTTCTACCCATTTCATTTACAACATTAAATAGTAATAGTAACGATAATAATAATCTTTATTTGCCCAATAGACAACCAATTATAGGGAAAAAGCACAGGAAAAATACAGTGCAGAAAATACAAACAAAACATAACTAATTACAAAAGCAGCATGCATAAGAAATGTAATTATATCTGAATAAATTTAAAAAAATCAATAAATAGGAGATTTGCTAATGAATTAAATATTAATACTAAAAGTACTGGAATGCGTTCTCAAATAAAGCATTTCTTCTCATATGCGATAAAGGAGTTTATTTATAGTATATCAAGTGAACTATTAACAATTTTTATCAAAAATTTGATACTGGATCAAAATCAAGAAGCAAACTAACGCAGTCAACACCACTAGGAGGATATTCACCACAAACTTATATGCAAGATCTTTCAAAAATATCTCCTGAAGACTCAAGTTCCAGTTGTAAATATGGTGGAGGTACCAAATAATGACAGCATTTTCAAGTTTGGGACGCACGAATGAATAAAATAGTAATATTAGAATATAGGTGTCAGTAGATCATTTACAAGACTGCATAACAAAATTAAGAGAGCCCAAAACAGAATTACATATGGAGTGAATATGTTCGAAAAGGTTAAGTGCGAGTCGAAAAGAACTCCCAAATCTTTAACCTAATCTTGTCTGGCTGAAAGAATTTTGTTGAACGAATAAATAAATGTATGCGAGGGTTATTACACTTAGAAAATGAAACTGCTCTATATTTGCTAACATTAATCATAATTTTATTAGACTCACACCAATTGCAAATATGTTAAGGCGATGTAAGTATAAACAATCGAAAATAAATTAAATTGAAGAAACTTTTCTTAAATTATCAGCGTAAACTAAGACTTTACCATCAATTGCGGTCAGGCGATCATTTATCTAAATGCAAGTAGCGGTTCAAGAGTTTATCCCTGTGGAACACTGTAAAGCAATAAAGCAATTCAAATTAAAATTATTGTAAGAAAGTTCTATTGTAAAGGTATGATTTCAACGGATTAACTGTTGAAATTAAAAATTTAAAAAGTTTTAGTTCAGAAAAAATTTTATAAATAATATGTACAAATGTTACGTACGGCAGCAAAAATTTCAGGACATTTCTATAAGTAGATTACAATCCCTTCCCTAAGGATATTTTGCGATAAATTTGCTGGAATACAAATATATTTATTTACGGGATCAGATTAAGATAAATTGAAGTCGTCTGTGAAGGAAATTCAGTTTTTCCGATTTTTTTAATTGTTATTTTCTAATGTTCGTGTACGAACCTCTCTCGTTTGTCATATTTTAGGTCTAGATAATATGATTTTTTTATTAGAGTACAATACTTTTTACAATAAAAAAATTACCACGATCGTTCTGAGATAATTGTCGGGAACCCGTTAGATATCCTCGATATTGTTTGCCATCACCGTAATCGTCGACCTTACGTATCCTAGATGATCTTATCTGATGTCTGATATCGGTAAATGCCCTGAGCCATATGATAACCAACAACCGACAATGGTAGGGCATCAAGAACGATCTATAATATATATATATATATATATATATATATATATATGTAGAAGAGTTAAGCGTCTCATCTTGTGTTTAACCTCTCCGTACGTTGCTTTTATCCAGCGGGTGCTCTCAGACCGCCGCCGTGCCACCCTAAACGCGCGTGTCAGTGCCTCAGGCCGCTCGCAGCGTTTGACGAAAGCCATAGCTCTGGTCTTCGTCGTCGCCGCCACCACCGCCGTCGTCAGCGTCCTCTCATACACGCACACACGGACACACGCACACACACACGCACGCGTCTCCTTTAGTAGAGGGCGCTTGCGCCGGCGTCGCGGTGCTTCATATCCGTCGGTCCGTCAGTGCAGTTGAAGCCGTCGAGTGGTTTGTTTTCTATTAGTGCGTCGGTATGTCGTCCGTAACAAACGCGAAACAGTCCGAGACGGGCTCGGGACTAAGATGGGACACCGGACCCCGGAATAACCTACCGCGCGCATCCCTACATGATCTCAAATCGATGCTGAACTACATTCTAATAAATAATTTCATAATGAGAACATCTTAAAAAAATAAACAATAATAAAACAATATATTGTACAGATTTTCTTTTTTCTTTTATAAATAATTATCATCAGCATTTTAGTCAGTGTCCAGTGTGTTCTATGTCCTGTTCCCGTCACGTTCTGTTCTGCGAAATCCAAAATACGCTTATTATTTGTCGTGCTCCGGTCTTTGAAACATTTTTTTATTGTACAAAAGGCCGGCGTAGCACGTGTTCTTTTTTAAATACGTTATATCATGTTTTAATAATGCGCTTTTCAACCAGTTTCCATTTTATTTTATGTGTGCTTTTCAGGCGCCAGTAACTCTGTTTTTAGTAGCAAAATCAAAAAAGACATCAAAATATAAATCATACGCATATAAAGCAGTAACTGTGTGTCTGCAGTCTCTTTCCTGTTATCATATACATTCTCCGCTCAGCTACAGCCTATATACACGCTATTATCTCTCTGTTTCTGTATGTTGTCAAAAAATATGTATACATAACAGCCAACTGTATTGTTAAAAATCAGAAAACAGACTTTAAATAAAACCCTTTTAAAAGTTAAAAAAAAATAGTTTAGTCGTACATAAAAAAAAAGTAGCCCGTATGTGTTTAATTGTTAATCACACTTCCTACGTGATGGTCCGGTATCAATTTTCTTGGTGACGGTTGTGAAGAATAGGCCTCGGACCTACCATCTCCGTTTTGGTGGCGATAACAGGTGTTATCTGGTCGTCGGTGTTATCCCTGAGGTCTTATCTTATCTTATCTTTCGTACGAGAGACACATACGGGGTGCAGGTGAGCGGCTCAGTTAAGTGCACGCTGCGATAATAACGAGTCATGTTGCATTCCCTGGACACGTTGGCAGGAAAACTGTCACCCGGCGGTTCAACACAGAACAGCCCACAATCATCACTATTAGACAACAACGCTAACAGAGTTAGGCCTTATAATAAACCAACGACGAACAGTAACACGTAAGTTTTCTTTATAATTCTTCTGATGATATCTGTGTAGAGATAATGTTGTTTTCGCAAGATATAACCAAACACCAACAAGATTAATCCACGTCTAACAGATACATATTTTACTCTGCAATTGCTAGCATTAATTCTATGTGAAATAATAACTAAACATGTAAAACTTTAATTTTTAGTCGTATTAATTTTGATACAAACCTGCGTGTACCAATTATTTCTAACCTGTTAGATTATGTTTCTATCGCTTAACTAAATATTTACCAACAGTAATTGAAATTGGTCACACTAAAGTAATTAATTAAGTGGCTACAAATAAAAAAATTAAATATGAAAATTATTTCATTAATGGAAAATAAGAAGTAATATTGCAGATGGAAAATTAAAGGTGTTACTTTCATTTCGTAAATTAAAATTTGTTAAGATTCTCTTCCCTTCAAAATTAAATAATTTGCATATGTTGCACTCAATTACTACATTACTAGATTTTGCCTTTCCTTATTCTGTTTACTTTACTGCCCGAATCAGTTCTGATTATGTCCTATGTTCGTCGGTTCCAAACGTAATTTAAATTACATACGTCCGTGACAATTTTCACTCTGTTCTTTGGAATAATTGAAAGGACGGAAATTTATTTAATTTACCATCTAATAGACTGGACACTCCAAATCTATTTTTTAAATAGTAACATTACACAGTAGCGCTACAATTTTATATCGTTTAATATTGTGTAATAATTGTAATAATAATAATTAATTTTTTTATTAATTACTTTATCACGGAGAATAACAAGTGTCTATTACTGATTGAAACTGACAAGATGTATCGATTCGTACCACATTTGATTTCGATCGCAGCAATTAGCGGCAAATATCAATGATATATTTACGAGTATAAGAATTGTTTACTAAAACCCGTACCCTTACCTTTAGACATGTTTATTGCCAACATTTGCTAACTGAAATTAATTAACGAAATAAATTTTGAAATCATTATTACGAAAAAATACCGATAAATTTTCTTCATTAACTTAGTAACACAATTACGAGAAATTGCGACCCTGATGCTATAAATATAAATTATTTCTCCTCCTGTTTTCAAAGAGAAATTTTCGACTCTAGTCTTACCTTTCGGCCACAGATCACTAGTGTGTGTTCAGAAGCTTGCAAATCTCTGGGGTATTGTATTCCGCACCTCCAAATGTTTCTGTGACCCTGCTGTATTAAAGTCCCTATACTATGCTGATGTTGTAAGCAAATTGGAGGATGCATCACTGGTCTGGTCTCCGATATATGCTTGTGAGTGCCATTTTTTTGTCACTTCTTCACCAATTGCATTCCATTACTGCGATATTGCCGTCTTAAGCTGTTCTTTTTTCTAATGACGTATTCGCATCTTCATTCCAGTCTCATCCCAAATGCTTAATACGGTTCATACCAGACGATTGTGGAGATGTACGAAGCAACTTCCCTTTATAAATAACCAATTTTCGACTCTTGTTTTACCTTTCGGCCACAGATATAATTAACGCCCTAATGCGTGCTCAGAAGCCTGAAAATCGCTGGGGTTTGTATTCCGCACCTCCAAATATTTCAGTGACCCTGCTGTATTAAAGTCCCTATACTATGCTGATGTTGTAAGCAAATTGGAGGATGCATCACTGGTCTGGTCTCCGATGTATGCTAGTGAGTGCTTGAAGTTGGAGCGCATTCATCGAAGGTTTTTAAAATTCCTTCCCTTCAAGATTAGTGCTGCTTACCCACAAAGAGGTGTGTCGCAGGGAGAGTTGCTTCTTGAGCATAATAAGTCCTGTTTGATTGACAGAAGGGCTGATCTCTGTGAGATGTTGCATGGCATCCTTTGTAACAGTGTTGACTGTCCTTCGTTACTGCATCGTTTGTGTTTTTTAGTGTCCCGTTTGAACTCTAGGTGCAATGTGTCTATTGTGACGCCAAGGGCGCGGACTAATATTCTCAGGAGAACACCGGTCTACATTTTGAGTAGAAGTGTCAACGAATTTGCTAACTCGTTTGCTTCGCATGTATATGTACCTTTAGTAATTTTTGTTTCTGTTTGCTTTTCTGATTAACTTTAGTTAGAATTAGCTTTAATTTTTTTATTGTATCTGGCACACATATGTCTAAACTCAGTTACCTATTTTGTATTTTCCTGTTATTGGACTATAAACCTTTTAGAAATAGAGGTCATTATTATTATTATTATTAAAAGATGCTGAAATTCTTTCCGTGCACTGGGCTGAATCTCGCATTTAATTGCCTCCATCAATTCGTCTAAATATCTGCAAATATTATCTTTAATCTTTCTAAACCAAAAATAGTCTGGAGGAGGTCAAGTCAGGTGACTTAGGCGGCCACCTACCTCGATTAATAATTCGATCTTCGTAAAACTCGTTTAAGAATGCTAATGTTCTTCAGACAGTATGAGCTGAGGTGCTGCCAATTCATCATCATCATGGAATTATTCCAAAAATTCTTGCAAAATAACTCGATATCGTTTATAATTGATATCATGGAAAAAATATTTGCACGGCGTGATATTGTTACCCAAATGCCAACTTTTCGGAGGTGTAGATCTGTTTTGAAAAGATATGAGGGTTTACAGAATTTGCGTAACCTGATAAATGAAGCCAAGCATTGGTAAAAAAGATCTAAATTGTTTATATTATCATTAGTCTAATTGCAATAGGTTATTGATTATATAATATTCATGCACAAATATGCATATCTTACAATTTTAAAAAACACTTTCGTCATCCGTTCCACCAAATCATTTTATTGTCGAATTAGCTTAAAATAGTTTATATTACAGTTTTGAAAGATCGGATTCTTTCTTCTTCAGAAAATTTTCATTATAATGGATCAGGAAATACCAGGTATTTCCAGATGTAAAATTGAACATTTCTTCATTCATCTATTCACCAAACCCAACCGTTGACAGCATATTTCTATTTATTAGCAAAGTGTATTAAAACATTGTTTAGTTATACTGTTAAGTTTGTAAGCATATTACTTTTGTTTCTCTTTTCCTTAATACAACTTACTTGGTACTCTGTAATTTTTGTGTTTCTTTGGAAAGGCTTTACAGTGACTATTTAAACTATTTCACAGTGAATCCTTTAGACTATTTACTATTGAGGTTGGTTCAAGGACTTTTATATTTTGGGAATTTTTCAAGGTATCTTTCCGTCATCAGTTGCTACTGCTCCCGTTTATTAATTTCATTTATCATTCAAAATTCATAGGATACAATGGACGGATTACAGTGTATGGATGCATGCGAAGACTTTTCTTTGATGTTCTAATTAAGTCACAATCCTACAAAGAACAAAAAAATAGTTTCAATGAGCACAATTCTTATATTCTTTACTATTGTGCCTGTTTGTGCTGATAACTTTCTCAATAATTTCTTTGGACTCTATATTTTGCTGAATGTTATCAAAAACCACTTGAGTAAGAAGCGAAGATTTTCCTGTTTGTTTTCCCTCCCGATACAGTGTTTCGTTTCAAAGCGATACAACCTCTTTGCTTATGTTGTATGAAAACAGCATAAGCAATATTTGCATTGGAAAATGTTTCATTACATTTCTCAATACATGATTTCAGAGAATAAGTCCAGCTTTTGTCAAGATTGTGCTCCGAAAATGGTTCAGGCATTTTGCTTAGATGTAAACACCATTATAAAATCGTTAATGATGTCTAAAGTGTATTTTTAAACATAGCTTGTAGCTTAACATCAAATGTTACAGAAATTTGGAAATTTTAGTAATTATGAAAATGACTGATTATGAAATGGTGAACAAAAAATTATTATGAAAGCTAACGGAAGACGGATGCGTGCGACTATAACAAAAGAGGTTAAAATCCAATTGATTTGATAATATAATTTTCAGTGCTGCAAATACTAAGCAAAAAAATTTTCTATATTTGATATAACGTGAGCTTTAGTCATTAATAGACACCTGTTATCTACAACAGGCTGTAAATTTTATCCCTTTACATCAAGTATACTCCGAAAGAACTGTATTCTATAACCTTTATTTAAAATTAATTAAATAGAAATATGTGTATGTATATGTACATAACTCAAGACAGATCATGCTTCAACAGTAACGCGTTCTTGTAGTTTCTTTTTCTTAAATAAGTTTTAAAAGTATATCGTAGAGCTAAATTTACTTCGTTGCTAGGAACTTCGAACTATATCGAATTCTGATAATGCTTCTTCTGCATCTATAGACATTATACTCTACTAATGCATCAATTTAGCAAACCACGTTTTTCAAGTTACTAAAGTTATAAACTTATCATGTGCATGGACAGAAGTATTAATTCCTGCAGTAATCTTTTACTTTAACATTTGTTAAATGTTTGGTAAACATGTTGCTTTACTAAAACTGTTGCTTTACTAAAAAAATGATAGTTGAATGAATGGATTTTCCACTGAAGGAAAGCATTAATGTTTTCGCTTTAAACTACTATTCTGCTTCAAACATGCTATGTTTGCTGTGTTTGACTTGCACCGACTTTATGGTCATCAGCAAGAAACAATACATTTTTAATAAAAGAGTAAAAAAACAATAAATAAAGTTACATAGTAGTTATGAACGCAATTTAATTCTTGAAATATTCACCAAACGAATCGGAAACTCTTTCTATCTGCTATATATATTTTCAGTGAATATTTAAATTTTTTAATGTAGGAATTCATAAAGAGCATTTTTAAATAACCAGATAGAACGGCGGGTGCTTTAATGACTTTATAATATAAATCACATCATAGAACCTTAGCAAAGGATTGGTATTGAGAAGTCACCAACACATACATATGCAGTGTTCATTCATTCCACTTCTTTATATATACGAGGGAGCGTTTTTATATTCGCGGAATGGGGGACAAGGGGTGGAAATAAAAATACCAAATTATTTTTCTTTTTCAATATATTCACCTGCAAGACGGATACATTTTTCACATCTTTCAATTAATTTATTTATACCCTCATAAAAAAATGATTTCTCTTTATCTGCAAAATACGCCGAAACTGTCTCCTTGACTTCATCATCGGCAGTAAATTTTTTACCCCGCAACTCTTTTTTCATTTTCGGAAACAGGTAATAATCACTCGGGGCCAGGTCTGGGCTGTAGGGTGGGTGATTCACAATTTCGAAGCCCACCTTATGCAGGGCAGCTAAGGCAACGCGGCTCTTGTGGACGGGCGCGTTGTCGTGCAAAAGCAGAACACCTTTTGTCAATTTTCCCCGTCTTTTCTCTTTAATGGCTTCTTTTAGTCGCTCTAATATTGA
This sequence comes from Dermolepida albohirtum, assembly GCA_031893035.1. Lineage (NCBI taxonomy): Eukaryota > Metazoa > Arthropoda > Insecta > Coleoptera > Scarabaeidae > Dermolepida > Dermolepida albohirtum. The sequence continues at coordinate 33,285 of JAVIWB010003917.1, read as the reverse complement.
AGCGTAATATTCTCCGTTTATAGAAACACCTTTATCTTTATAATCGATCAACAATATTCCTTCCGAGTCCCAAAATACCGTTGCCATGAGTTTCCCAGCTGATTGTGACACTTTAAATTTCTTGGGAGGTGGTGTGCCCTTTTTATGCCACTGCATGGAGTCTTGTTTGGACTCAGGTTCATAATGATGAACCCAAGTTTCATCTCCAGTAACAATTCCACTCAATACACCATCCTTGTCTTCATTACAGAGGTCCAAAAATGCACGCGAACACTCTACGCGCTGTTGTTTTTGCGGCGGCGTGAGCATTCTCGGCACCCATCTTGCGCTGACCTTAGACATGCCGAGATGATCGTGTAGGATTTTAAAAATTGTGGTATCGGATACTCCAACCATTTCTGCGAGTTGTTTCTTCCTTAGTCGAGCATCTTCGAGTACAATTTGTTCAACTTTTTGGATAAGTGCTGGCGTGGTCACCTCAATACTCCTGCCCGGCCTCGGGTCGTCTTCAAGGGATTCCCTTCCTTGTTTAAATAAACTATGCCACTTGTACACCATGGTTTTTCCTGGACAAAAGTCGCCGTAAACCAATGACATCTCATTCATTATGGTCGCGACTGATTTTCCTTGCCTGGTAAGGAACTTTATAACGGCACGATATTCGATTTTTTCCATATTTCACTTTTCACTCCTGATTATGTTACTTGGTTGACGATAGCTCAAAGACTAACTGTCTAATAACAATGAAACTTCGTATTTATACTAATCATGAGTCGCTGCACAGGCCACGCCCCCAATGCGCCTACTCACCCCTCTACAACCCGCTCATACCGCGAATATAAAAACGCTCCCTCGTATATCACAAATAGTATTCTAAATCAAACAGTCTTTATTTTTTAAATTTAATTAAACTACAAACGTTTCAAAGTTGGCTAACTTAATTGTAAGTACATCAAATTATATAGTTTAACATTCAAACATTATTTCGATGAAAGAAACGACACGTGTTTGGAGTATGGCAGCATATCCTGAAAAAGTTGGCAGTATAAATAACGAAACTGATTATTACCCGGAAAAATATAATTTTGTATATATATATATATATATATATATATATATATATATATATATATATATATATATTAGTAACACCAGATGTGAAAGCCTATGGAATTTCAAATCGTAGAAAATTTTTGTGAAAAATAATAATATAATAGCTTAAAAGTCAATAGATTTTTTCAAGTGAAGAGTGAGGGTGACTATTAATGATCAAAACTGACGGCACGTACCAAATTTTGGTTAGGTTTGTACCACTAAACTTCATTTCGATCGCAAAAATTTGTATTAGCGTCCCATATGGTAATCGCCTTTGATGTAATTATAAAAATTGTTTATTAATATCAAACATAGTACACTTATTTTTTGCAAATATTGCTTTTTTTATTGGAATAGCTCACAAATTTCTTCGTTAGTCCGCCTTATTCCTTTATTACAAATTTTCTTGCCACCAAACACTGTGTAAAATTTTTCTGTCAAATATTTCCATTTTCTGTTCAGCCTTGTTCATAACCCATGTTTCACCTGAATATAGTACCGTTGGTAGTATAATGATCTAATACATTCTAATTTTCAATCTATGTGATGTGACATTCGATCTTATTGTTATTCAGGTTTCCCGCACATTTATTGCATTTTGCTAATTTCTAAAATAATTCTACTTCCTCCTTAAAGACTCTCTCTTATTAATGTACCCAGAAACTTTTTCTTTCTTTCTATTTCTATCGGTTTTTTCTTCTTTAATACACAATTCTAATTTTTCATTTATATTTGTGAGAATTATATCTTTATATTTTTCTTGGTTGATTGTCGAACGCATAGTTTTCCAATGTCTTTATTAACGCCTTATCCGTTGGTTCTAATTTTTCATTACATTTAGTTATAACAACCACGTCATCGGCGTACGCTAACATTTGGTCTCTTATTTATTATTGTCTGGCTTCTATTTGTTCCGCTACCACTAATAATATTTTCCAGTAGTGTATTAAACAAAATTATTGTTAGTGGTTCATCCTGTCTTCAACCTTTCTTCACCAATAAATCTCCGGAAGTTCTCCTATATACTTTACAGCGCACTTTGTGCCTTGTATTGTTATTTGTACTGGGATTCTTATTTTTTCAAGTGCTTCAATATGTCTCAAAGCGAAGAATGGTTGACCTCTGTCTAATGTATCATAATCTATAAACAGTAAATACACGTATATGGAGATTTCATTTTATATGTTGTTTCTAAAGTCTGTCTTAACATAAATATTTGGTTCGAGATAGACTAATATTTTTTATAGTATTTATAGTCTCCTTGGTAGAGTTTTCTAACCGTTTCTTGATTAAAATATTACTGTACAATAAATCTAACTGTTCTTTTGGAACTAAGATGCGCATAGATGTAAAATTGATTCATTTTCGTTTGAGATTTTGGAGTGTTTTCATCAACAAATCAAGTATAGTTGTCGTTAAAAAGTTATGTAAAATGATGGTTTTTAAAAATAAGGTTTTGTAACAGTCAATATAAATACCGTTACTTACTTTATTAAAAGAAAATGTCGGTAATCATTCTTCATAATTATAGTTGTGTTATCTAAATTGGTCTTACACAGAACTTTTGTACCACAACTGTATTCAACTGTATCTGACAATGTGTTTTATCTATGTCTGGGAATCTCCCTTCTATAATATGCGCATCTCAGGAGAACAGATTTGTTGACCTGTAGTTAAAGTATTAAGTGTTTTCTAAGAATAATTTGTTAATGAAACTATGTTGAACTTTAAATATTTTAACGTTTATATTATCGCAATGCATAGCATTGAAATAAATATTTTTCTGGAAAGATTACATTTTAACATACCTATTAATATTTTCTTCGTGTACAAGAACATCAACAACCCGAAAAGTGCGATAATGGAATTAAAACACAAGATAAATTATGTCATCCCCTTCAGAGAGTACCTATGGGTCTTCTAGTAATTACCAATAAATACAAAATATATTTTAAGCAACGTATTTCTTACGAAACGAATATTAAAATCTATAACAATTTCGTGGTGAAATAATAAATGGGTATCACAATCTGGACTAGAAATCTTAACAAAACAAGACATTTTTGTTCGAAAAACGATTTCACTTTTCCAAGTTAATTGCTGAATGTTTTAATGACATTCGAAGTTATTTAAGATGTGTACTTTATCCATACCCGTCTCTTTTAATTAATGACAACGTTTCTAATTTAGAAAAAGTAGGCCAAGATTTCAATAACCGTCCTTTGAAATATGTGCTAAATCTGAAATCCTGCATTTTTCCCAAATACCTTACTACATTCTTGATTTTTTGCGAATGGTGTGTTATACGATATGACGTGATTTGCAACAAATTTCTTGACCATAAAGATTTTATTACAAAAACGTTTTGAGTTAAATATTAGGGAGTACATACATCTACCTTTACAGGACATTTTTTAACTAAAGATTTGTAAATAGTAATTTGCAAACTTGTACTATAGAATTGAAGAGTTTCATCATCTCTTTGATTTAGTATTATCCATTAATCCATTCCAATTTCCGGTAAATCGGTTTCATACATTTTTATTTTTTTTATAATTCTTTTGTATTTTTATTCATAAATCGAAGTAATCAACGTAACAATTTCCTCTATAATTAAAACGGGCAATCATACACGTGCATTTATCGCTTAAGAGAGGGAATTAAGATTGCTCCTCGATATCTACTTGATCATGTATTTGTCTTCCAAACTAATTTTCATCTAGAAACGTAAGTAAATATATGCGCACACACTTGATAAGTATTATCAGATGTTTATGTGAACCTGCTAAAATTGATAAAAATTGGCATTTTTGTTTTACGTTCAACAGGTTTTATAGCGCGCGTTAGGAAAACAACTTGATAAAGATTCGATACCAAAATAGATATAAGCTTTATAAAGCGATAATAAATATTGTTAGTTATTAAACAAGGGAATAGAAACAGAACGAATATATATATACAGACTTGTTCATTCTAGAATTAGATATGCGCTGTCCACAAGTGGAAAGAGTGCAGTTAGGTTAAAGCGCGCGAGAAAGGAGGATAGAATATCTCTCACTGGCAGTTTCGTTTTCTCCCACTTTTGTATTGTAAACAACTTCCCCTACATCCTCGCGTGTCACGCGTGAGAATGTCTGAAATCAGTCTTCACCAGCGACATGATGTGTGTAGGTCGAGGCTGTAAATCATTATGCATTGACAATACGTACCTACATTTTTGAATTGTATAAATTATTTGATGCATTTTATTTGAATCTTTTAATAAAATGCAACATGGCTATTTTCTTGAAATGTTTTGCTGTTTGGCGTGAAACTAATAAAATATTCTTGAAATAAATGAAATAGAAAATTCTAAAAATTAAAAAGATTTTCAAACATGACTATTTTCTTGAAATGTTTTGCCGTTTGGCGTGAAATTAATAAAATATTCTTGAAATAAATGAAATAGAAAATTCTAAAAATTAAAAAGATTTTCAAACAATGAAAAAATTAAAAGAAACTTTTAAAAATCCTGGTGTAGAATACGACGAACTGTTAGAGGTTTTACGTCAACTACTTCAGATATTTGTTTACTAGAATAAGAAGGTTCACGCGAGAAAGTAGGGGAAGTTGTTTGCAATACAAAAGTGGGAGAAAACGAAACTGCCAATGAGAGATATTCTATCCTCCTTTCTCGCGCGCTTTAACCTAACTGCACTCTTTCCGCTTGTGGACAGCGCATATCTAATTCTAGAATGAACAAGTCTGTATATATATATATATATATATATATATATATAGGCATTGTAACAATATTATTTATTAAATACAACAAACTATTGTTTAATAATTTATTTCAATATAAAGAAGGAAAAGCAACATAATATAAATATGCAAATGATCATAATCATTAACATCAACCAGCGTCTTTTTGTCGTCCATCGTTGGACATAGACTTCTCTTAAAATTTGTCGTCCTATCTTGTGCTTCATTCATCCAGTTAGTTATTTTTTTAAAGACTTCCTACACCTTTTATCAGTTTCTGATGTCCAATCCAGCATCCTTCGTGTCCACTTTCCATCCTTTATCCTTGCTATTCGTCCTACCCAATTTTATATTAGATTACATAATCTTTCAATAGCGTCTGTAATTTGTGTTCCTCCAATAAGTCCTTTTTCCATTCTGCTTTAGGTGATTCGTTTTTCTGGTGTTATTTGAGTCGGTGTTAAAGCTTCCGCTCCATCTGTCATTACTGGGAGCTCGCATTGATCAAGTATCGAATACCTTTCTCTTCAAGTTGATATACATACTTACATATATATATATATATATATATATATATATATATATATATATATACATACATACATGAATATCATCTATGGCAACGAACGCAATTTCTACAAAACTACGAGTAGGAAAAAAAATTTTGAAACTAACCTAACATAAATTTTGCAAAGTGTCAGCAATGTTTGCATATTCGTTCGAAATAGTATATGCGAGATAAAGTATTAAAACAAAAATATAATAAAAATTATTTGAAGCAATATGTACAGTACACATACTTGATAAGATAGCAATATTACAACTCGCTGGTGATGCCAGTAAATGCCTTGTTTATTTGAATTAAGTGAGAACACTCATAAAATATTGGCCGATCTTCCGTATTTAGCTAGACTATTTCAGTATAAAACGTGGTCAAATGTTCCTGTTCTTAAAGCCCCAGATGAGCCTGGAAGTTTAATTGACAATGAAATTTCTATAGACTTAAGTCAAAGAAAATCCAAATCGAACTTCGAGGGAACTTAAAGACATATCGATGGTGGTGTAGTATTATAGAACTGTACATGCAAGATCAAAATTTATTAAACAAATAGACTATATATATAGTCGAACATAGTTCTGTCAGTGATTAGGAAGCGTGTAGATATCATTTTCAAAAATTTGTAATTTATATTAGTACTCTGTCTACCATCTTTTAACTTATTAGAAATTGTGCAGGTTGCTTACATAATTAAATCACCAATATGCTAATATAAGGTTGATGTTTATCAATTATATTTGACTAGTTTTTTTATTTACCATTGGGGGTAACCATGAATATTGTTTTCTCACTGTATAGAGTGAAGGTATGGAATATATTCCATACCTTCAACTTCTTCTCTTCTTTTCCAAGCTATACTTTTGACAACATAAAACTATTTTTTTTAAATTGTCTTCATTTGTAGTACTTTATGTCCATTCGTTATATTATTTTCATTACCTGTTGCAAAATATGGTTATTATGATTATTATTGATATTAATAGTAGTGGTGTCGATCTCATAATTTTTCGCGGCTTCATATTCCAAAACACACAAAAGTGCTTGTAAACTTAGGTGTGTTTAAATTTAGTTAGCAGCATTATGCAAACATTTTCTTTCAATATTACAAGTGCAGATCCATTAATTATTGCATCGGTATAGACATGTTCTTGGGAACACAAGTAGATGCAATTGCAAACACATTTTTTTGTATTATCCCTGTAGCTATTGGGACAACATAAACGAGCTCTATCTGTCTTTATAGTTGTGTTTCTATGATAAGAGCATCTTACTTATTCATTCTTTCTGTGTGAACTGTTTGTATATTTACGTAGTTAATAATGGTGACATCTATATAATAAGTGGTTTTAGTACTTTTATTTACTAACGCAATATTAGATCTATCAGACACTATTGCCTTGTTTATATCCCATTGTAATCGCACGTCATTCTCGAATATATTTTGTCGAGAGCGAATTTATAACATGGTGTTATAGTACACATAAATTTGTGCTTCGTCGCTAGTTCTGCTCGAAGAATTTTCGCAACAGTATCATAACTAAATTCGAATGTTCTAAAACTGTTCTTAAGGCAGGAAATTTAGAACACCGATCGTAAGAATAATAAAATGAAGGGTTCCCTTTGATCGACACTTGATTTTCTCATCACTCTAGTAAAACGCCTGAATTCTTTACAACAGTTCTTCGATGGCATCTGTACCTATTTTTACATCTAAATACTTTAACACAAAATCCAAGAAATTATTGTCCTTAATTTGGTAATACCAGGAAGTCAGTATAGGTTATATAATTCGTTGTAGTGTAATATTCAGATACTTCTATATGTTTCAATGGCTTTCCTACACTGATCGCTCCATGTTCCGTTTTCTCTAATTTTTAGTTTTTAAAACCTAATCCTTAATCGCGCGTATGGTAGACTCGTCGACATGGACTTGATGATGAAGTGGTATGCGAAGGGCATTCTATATTCGTCTGTAAAAATTTTATTCAGTCGAGAGTACTATCGAATTTCATGATACGTTTCTATCTACTTTTAGAATATCTTAATGCAAACCTAATGTACTTCCTTTTTCATTTTTTTATAAAATAATTTCTCAAGTTATTTTATTTTTTATTTTAGAGGTCGAAGTTAGTGTGTGTCTGATTTCGGGTGGCAAAAGTTGGTATTGATATCTTTCTCTCAAGTCTAGTATATTGGTGTTGCTCCACAGGATCGCATAGATTTTAATGTAATGATATTTTTCCTTAACAGTTTAATATCGACAATTGCCTCAACTCTTTGTAGATATTTTATTTCCTCCCTCTTACTATGTTCTTTCAATCGCAGCAAATACCTTTCAGGATATTGATTGTACACTCCAATCATTTATTACTTCTATTATTTCTCCTCTACTTGGTTGATAATTATGTATTTTACTGGAGTTACTGTGTGTCTTTATATTTCTCACTTTCTATCCTGTATCTCATTTGTACAATTTCATGGGTGTCCTGGAATATTTCTGTTTTTATTGAAATTAGATTAGTAATACACTTTTATCTTTTGGTATCAATTATTAAAGTTACTTTCGAATTTTCTATATTTTCAAGAAAATTTATTACTTAGACCTAATCTTCTAGATTTAAAGTATTTCCAGAAACTATCTGTGGCAATGAATTAAACGTCTTACTATTTATTAACGATGAATTTTCCAATAACGGGGTTTACAAGAAATAAAATAAAAACTCTTTCGAATATAACCTCAAATACAACCAAATTTTTATATTATTTAAAGCCATAGTTAACTACATGATGTTTTTAATAACACATCATTTAAGTGTCCACCTCGACCTTGTGCATACAAGCAAAATCGATGAACCCAATTTTCTTTGTACAATAACCAGACGAAAAGTAATCTAAAGGAGTTAAATCATTATTTCTTAGAGGCTAACTAAGAGTAGCATTTCCTGAAATTATCCTTTCAGGGAATTGTTTGCTATACGTCGGTAGTGGTATTGACTATGTAATATGTGGCACCATCTTATTGGCACTACATGACTCATCTCCTACCTCATTGTGGATAAAAACTGGTTTGATGGTACCATCGTACAGTTACTTTTTGGATGCAAGGACCTCTCGCGAATCCCCTGTGCATTATTATCACACTAAAGACAACAATTTTGTTTGTTAACGTATCCACTTAACCAGAGATGAGCTCTTTTTAAAAAGATTTTTCCCAAAATTATGATGCGTTTCAAATTTCTCTAAGGCTTACACTGCAAAATCACTTATACGCGCTTACGATGGTCCAATGGATTTAATTCTTGATAAAATAGCCACTCAACCACAAATGAGATTCCTCTGAAAATATAATTTCTAGGTCAAAATTATTATCCATTTCAAGTGCCTCTAAGGTCCAAGAAGCAAAGTTATTTCAGTTCTTGTGTAAACACCATCTTATACAGATATAAACTCAAGACCTTTCTCAAAATAGATGAGGTTTTCTTCTAAGTCCTAATTCTTGAGCACGACGAGAAATCGATAAATCTGAAACGCAATAGTATCTCTTAAAGCAGCAATCTTCTAGACATTTCTTGCGTTTCGACACTTTTTTCGCATCTTTAAGAGTAAAATCCCAATAATTTCACAAATAGCAACCATACACTAGCGATTATCTCATTCATAGTTTTCGCTATAGCCAGGCAATAACATTTTAGACCTGATTACAATTTCATTTCAAAGCCGTATTATTATTAGGAAACATTTTATTATTAATAAAAGCTGTTATTACTTTTATTATTAATGTAATTGCTGTTACATATGACCTTTCAGCAAAATACTGATTTAATTATTTAAATAATTTCGATTCTCGATAAATTAATTACTTCTTTTAACTACTTAAAAAGCAGACTAATTTGTATATATTTTCGCCAAATAAGTACTAAATTATTTAATATTCGATTAATTAACAAGAAAATAATCTAAATTGAGGTAGCTAAGTACTTGCAAGTCGCAGCATATATATGCGTTTCGTCCGATGAACACAATGCATGTTCTTGCCGTTTAAAATATCTTGCAACTTCTTTGACATAAGTATATGGAACATCGAGTCTAAATTTAATCATCAACTGTCCTACAATTAATTTGGACGTTACGCTTGATATTTTATAATAAAATTACGCCATTTTAGAAAATATTTCAGAATTTTTTTTTAATTTTACAGATTTTAAACACATACATGGGGATTTAAATAATACTAATAATAGTTTAGTAATTAGTTTATGTAACATCATAAATAAGGAAACTTTGATATTAGTTCAAGAAACCTTAAAGTTTTTAGGTAATCTATTAATGGAAGCTATTAAATATCTTATTACCAAATCTCTATCTACGTAAGGTACTTCACAAAATCCATTAAAAACCTCTTTAAAGATAGCGTTTGAAACGATGTTTCTATAAAGATAGATTGTATTTTATAGAGATTATAATTTAGTACTTAGTGCTGGTCTAAATATAGAAGACGATTGTATAGTCGTGTGCAAAGTAATAATGCTTAAAGAGATGTTCTATATAAGGGTAAAAATAAAATTTTCTCAGTATGGCATCTAGATAACAGTCGGAGTATCAAATTTGGTTTATTTTCTGAAGCTTCAAGCTATTACCACATGATCTGCCAACTATCATTCATCAATGTACATTCCAGTTTCCATACAAGTTTGTAATAAACAACTTTCGTGCTTTTGATAAAAGAGAACAAAGAATTTAACACCAACAGAATAAATTTTCATCGATAATATCATTTCCGTGTTTTATTAAGGAAATATCAGATCTGGGAGATCCTGGGCGAAAGATTAATTTGAGCCTCGTTAAAGAAGTTTAAAATAAGCCTTAGCTCACGGGGCACATCACCTTATTTAAAAAAATCTAATCCTTCAACTGCTAAAAATAAGGAAAAATATAACATTCAACAATTTCTTCTAATTAATGTTGGACAGTCAAAATACCTTCGATGAACAACAAAGATGATATACTCTCATGGACAGTGGTGTCTTCTACTACAATTCCAGCAATTTGACGATTAAAAGTTTCAAGAGAAAATTGAAGATGGTATCTCTCCTCATATCATTCTTTAAACTTTATACGGGCATTATCAATACACAATCAAAATTTGTTACCGAAGGCGATTTTACACCATTCCGTATTCTTTTAGAGCTTCTTTTGGCACTAGTGTGAATACTACTTTCCGTAGTCCATAGTAGCAACTCTGGTAAGACAAGCAAATAAGACTTGCAACCAAAAAAAGTTTTATATTTTAAGATGCGAACTTCGAGGGCAATTCTCTTTTTTTGGTACTAAATTGCGTCCTCGTTTCCAACCATCTTGAAATCTATGTTATACGATTAACAGTTTCAATTGACAACAAACCAGCTTTTATCAGAGCGATAATTCGACATGATAATGGGATTTTGGAAAGCAAAACATAGGCAATGACACCAAAAGAAATTGTGTAGATTCACCCAAAGTAACTTGATAATAATCTAAGGGGAGAGATTTATAAAATTCTACAACTGCCGCCTGAATAATTATTGTATTTCAGTAGTAAAACGTATTTGCCAATATTGGCCAAAAATACCCACCCGTACCACATGGTAATTTATACGCCTATCTCTAAAGAATAATCTCGCATTTGTTACGTCATTAAATAAACTAGAAGTTCATTTAATACAAACAATTCATGGTAAGGTAATAACATGATAACGATAGCGTTTTATGATTCACATGTAAACAAAAATGGATTGTAGTGTAAATCTCGATAATGTGGAATATATGCACACAAAAAGTAGGTACTACTATCTCGTCGATAATGACAATACAAGAATATTATTTTATATTTTTGTAACTTCTATCTCGTTCGATTCCATTTTGCATTTTGTTGACACAAATAAATGACACTAATTAATAACTATTATTACTTTATTTTTGGAGTGATATATTGAATATTTAAATATAATATTTAAAGCTTATAGCATACGAATTGTAATAATTTAAGTTTTTTTATACCAGATTTTGCCATTGAACTAGAGTTAGAATAGAATTCATTCTTAAGCGTTCTTTTTTGAAAAGATTCTTACGCAAAATTCTTTTTTCCAATGTTAAGGCAGCAATATGCGAGATTATTACTAATAATAATAAGCTTTATTGTCCGACAATTTATTGTTACAGGACAAATAGAAGAAACATACATACTTATACGTGAAATAGATCACATAAACTATAATCGAAAAAATTGTTAAAAAATTATGAAAAAGAAACTAAAAAATAATTCATTGCAGTTGATTAAGAGAGTCAAAAGAAATGTGCTTCAGCATTCCGACACGTTGAGGTTAGAAAAGTACTATGCAGGAGGAAGTTAGTTTAGAAAATGGGAAGATAAAAGTAGGACAGAAGCAAAAGAATAAACGGGGTACAAAAAAATTGAGGAATGTAATTGTATTTGTGGGGAGTCAATAAATTCGTGAATAAATTTCCACCGACATCTTTCTCAATGAATCTGTCGACGCTCCTGTAGGGACTGCACATCTTGTCTTGGCAACGAACTATAGTCGATATTACGTTCCGGATAGACATTATCAATCATATAACTTACGTATTTCAAACAACGTCGTTGAAACTTTTCTATAGCCAATTGTAAATAATTATATTGCGGCAATCATACGGTCGAAGCATATTACAGTTTGTTGACAACAAAACTAAACAGCAACATTTTTAGTAAAGACAACCGTCGGAAAAATTTGCATGCGCACAATACAAGACTTAAAGCTTTGGATGCCGTAATGCAAATGTTCTTAATATATGGAGCAAAACTTAGGTTTGAATCATATAAAACGCCAAGGTCTTTCACATGATCAACCTTCGTGAAACTACGATTGTTAATTTAATATACTAACTCGATAGAATGAACCTTCCTCATATAAGAAACAGAACAGCACTAATGTTTGACTATGCAGAGCACCAACTTTTAATTATATCAAGATTATATGTACCTGAAAGACATCACACCAAAACCTGATAGAGTGATAAACCATTATCAAACTCTTCATTTGTTAGAAACGAGTATTGACCATAGTTTGAGGTAGTTGAATTTGATGGAGCCTGTGGTTGATTGACTTGATCAATAAGGTTGATATATAACCCCTTTCCACAATTAACTATTTGTAAATCCTGTATACGCATTTCGACAACCAAGTTGTCATCATCAGCAGATAATTTCAAAGTGTCGCACCTGGTCAAACACGGCGAAAAAATTGTACGAAAAAACAAACTCCGTACGCGATCCACACCGTTGAAAACCAAGATGTGCACATCTTGGTTTTCAACGGTACTATAAAAACAAAAGAGAAGTAGCATCAAAAAATGAAAATAGGAAGGAAAATTCTTTCGATAAAATATGTAATCGTTAATAGCGGTTTTCAAGTCATTGGATTTATTTCAACTTAAAGACAGGATAGTAATCTGTGGGTACTAAGCCCAAATTGTAGACTGAATACCTTACTTTCTGGAAACTATATTCTCCGATAATGTTGTGCACCCTGAAATTGTCGTGCACTAGGGTAGCTTCTTCAGTAAAATTTTATCTTTTCTCTCTCTTGGAATTTTTAAATTTTTTAGTGGTCTTTGCTTTTTCGTTTTCTTGATAATAGAGCCCTTTTACATATAATGCATTGACTCATGTTTCATCAGAGGGGTCCCAAACCTTCACTTTTCTTTATTGTTTCCTGTATTCCTGTCTCCAGAAGTCTATAAGGATTTGAATCATCTTCAATGGATTCCTGACCGTAACGAAATTGTTCCAAAGAAAATTACTTAATAATGTGATAAAGGAGCCTCGCTCTATACAGCAGTTATTCTTTCAGCGATAATTTTTGCGCTGTTTCTTCCTTTATTCGAAAATTGTATAGCTCTTTTGTGATCACGTTTCGAATTTTACATTATTTAGTCTGCTAACAAAACTACAAAAATCTTCCAATTTTAGCGCCAATTTGTAGGAATATTTGTAAAAGTTGACACCACTTGACGTTGCAAAGTATTTGCATATTAATTAATGCAAGTACGAGTGCTTCTTATTTCAAAGTGTCTGAAGCGGTGTTTCATTGTGTCCATACTAATGGACCAGAAACATTTGTATCTATCATAGCAAGGTACTTGCATACATCAGAGAGATTCGTGCGATTGTGAGCCACTACAAAGCGACAAAAGATGTCGATGATCTTTCAAACGGCGGCAAAGTACGAACGTTAATGAAGGTACTACGTAGATAAGGCCATACCGAATTTGTTTAAAAGGAAACCATAATACATTATGTCAGGGCCAACACAACTTTGCAAAAAAATAAATGAATGTTAGTTTAATGATTATTAGAAATCGTTTGCATGAGAGTGAATTGCTTTCCGCAGCACAATGATGGAACCGTTGTTATCGGACAATCATAAAGAAACGCGCCGCGTCTGGGCAAAGAACAACATTAATAGAGATTGCCTGACTTTATATTTACAGACGAAGCATCTTTTAGAGCGTGTTCATCAACAAAGAGGACCTGATCTACACTACACGATCTAATAATTTAAGGCACAATAAAACATCCAGTAAAGGTCCATGTGTGAGAATATTTTAATATGCGCGGTTTTGGACCTTTGTGCGATTTTACAGAAAATTTAAACGCGCTTGGGATGTTGAAATTGTATCAAAGAGGTCTTGTGCCTTCTACGAGAAAATGGTTTATTGAACATAACGATCAGGGGATTTTGCAAGATGCCAATAATCCAAATATCGGAACTGACACTGTATATAATGGAATCTGGAAAATGGTATTAAGGCGATATAATGGCAAACACAGAGACCAAAAACGATTCAATAGAAAATGTGTGAGAAAATATGAAGCAAACACTTCATATAAAATGTCGCTACACATTAAAATTAATTTGCTCAAAGTTCAGAGATCACTGCTCACTTCATATTCCGAAAAACTGATGGAAAGTATGACCATTCGCTGTAAATTAATCCTGGAAAACAATGGAGATTGGATATTTGGACTTTGTATAAATTTTCGAGAGAACGTCAGTTGAATTAATTATACGCTCTCTTTTTTTTGTTATATAGACTTTACATAAAAATCTCACCTCGTTTCTTGTTATTTATAATATAATCTTATAACCTACTTTACTGCATTTCATTGATAATAAAGACTAGATGAAACTTGCGAAATACAAACGATTTCCTTTAAACTAATATTTGAACTGTAATAGCACTAATAAGAATAAATAAAACAGTGTTAACTCTAACATCATAGAAGGTGGAATATTGTAAAACATAAATCACTTAGCTTGCTCGTAAATACTCTTCTACACCTCCGACACCGTTCCACTTTCAGAACTTTTACCGATACACCGTACTAACCGACTCTAAACATCACAACAGAAAAAAGGGAAAAAAAGACTCTTCAGAGAAAATTTCCGAACAACACCCATTAAGAACAAATCGCAAAGTCGTTTACCGCGAGTAGAGGTCTAAACGACCGTGAAGTTCGATTAATTTCCTCGCAATTAATAGCCAGGATAAATTCGCCACCAATTATTACCTATAATTTTATCAATGTAATTATAACGTTTGACAAATATTTACTCTGTTTTTGCGGCGATATATTTTCACGAGAGATTTTCTTTCCTTTCTTTTATGATGCCCTAAATCCTTCCGAATGCTACACTGTTGATGATAATCGAAAATATAAGACGTTTATAATCTCGATTGTATTGTTGAGAGATATTTCTTATAGTTCTTTCACAGGCGGTGGATAATAATTCTTCTATTATAGCACGAAATAAAAACCGGATTTTTCTACTAAATTAGCATCAGATGCCTCTTATTCTCTATTTTTTCTACTTTCCTTTTATTTGCGAATTACTATTATATAAGGAAATAACTTATTTTTTGTGATCATGTACAAAATATATTTTTTGTCTGCGTGTTTTGGCTTTCGACGGTACAGATCGTGTACGGAATTCGTTTTCGTGCGGGTGTTTGCCGTAGTTTTCCAGG
Organism: Dermolepida albohirtum; assembly: GCA_031893035.1. Lineage (NCBI taxonomy): Eukaryota > Metazoa > Arthropoda > Insecta > Coleoptera > Scarabaeidae > Dermolepida > Dermolepida albohirtum. Next base: position 17,819 of record JAVIWB010003917.1, on the reverse strand, counting down.
TGCGACACTGTTCAATTTTCTGCTGATGATGACAACTTAGTTGTCGAAACACCAAGTGATTAAGTTAATCAACCACAGGCTCCATCAAAATTACAAAATATGTTTAAATTATGAAAATTTTAACAATTCTAATTATTAGGTTATGCGTAAGTTCGAAGCGTTTTTATTGAAAGTAGTCTACAGTATACGATGCCCTCTTTACTATCATCTTCTGGGCTTCCAGGTTGGAACCGCGTCACTAGTATGGGACATCTTCATGGCTAAACTACTGCTATTGTTTGTTGCATTGAAACTGCTGTAAGTCGATGGTGGACGGGTTTATATATGGGTAATGGGTCACGGGTCAATGGAGCTTCACGGTTGCGGTTGGGTTGTTTGGAAATGCAGGATTTCCAGGCGTTGTGTAGGGGGTAGCCATCATCACGGTTAAGGTTATTAGGGTGCTTAGAGATCTCTATAGATTCACCGATTTTGCGACCATAGTAATGGTTAGTACGGGATAGAATTTTGGTAGAATTAAATTGGATATGGTGCCCGGTTTCCAGCCTATATTCGGCAAGTGCAGAAGCAGCTATGCGCAGCAACCTTGTACAACGCTCATGCTCAGAAACACGAGTGCCGACAAACCGCTTTGTTTCACCAATATATACACTGCCGCACACCAGGTGATTGTAAAAGAAGCACGGTGAATGGGGTTTGAAGATAGTTTTGAAGTTGTTTTTGAGAAGTACCCTACTGATGCGGTCAGTAACACCTTATATATAACGTAGAAGGGATTTAGGGAGGGGGACAGATGACGTATGTTATGTATTGAGTTGTGGGACTTTGAGATAAGATGTCGATCTATGGTTTGTTGAATATCATGGTTGGAGAAATTGTTGTTTATAAGAGCTTTGGTATCAAAACGTGGATACGAAACGTCGGCAGTTATATAACACTGACGCGGTTCCAGCCCGGAAGCCCAGAAAAAGATAGTATGGACCACGACCGCGGAAGTTTAGGTACCAGATTGATGCCCTCTTTGTTTCACCAAACGCACATCAATTATCGTTTTTCAGTACCAAAGCATTCTTTTCGAATATTAACTTGAAAGCACCATTCTTCGTCGCCAATAACAATAACAGTTTCCAATAAAGCAGTCAATGTTATTGACGAGGTAACAAAAAGGCACAAATATTAACACGATGATTCTGATTATTTTCGTTCAAAATATACGACAACTGAACACCCAATTTTTGAACTTTATCCATAGATTGTAAATGTAGTACTGTGGGCAATTGGTTACAATCCAATATAATGGACAATTTCCGAGTTGATTGACTTGAATCATCAATCATAAAAGCGTTCAGTTGATCTTCATCAAGCTTTTTCTGAACGTGGAGATCATTTATATTAAAATGGCATTCTTTCAATCGACAAAACCATTTCCGTGCTATACTTTTCTCAATCACATTTTTCCCCATAAACGGCAAAAATGGTTCTGGCGACTTCGGGTGCATTAACTCTTCTATCGGATTCGAATAAAAGGATACTTTTGAAATGCTCATTTTTTTCTACTTAACATGCCATTTACTTTTGTCAATAAATAAAATAATCTTTGAAAAAATTCAAAAACTATTCAATTACACAATAATACGAAATCAAAATAACTTTGACATCTCATTGTAGAAACTAAGTACCTTACGAACTTATGCATCAGCCAAGCATGTTTGAGATACAGTTTAATTCTTGAAATACATGTTTAAAAAAATGTACATGTAGAACAGAACATTAGAAGAAAATGTTACTCTGGAAGCACTCCCTTTATGCGTTCTTAAACTGAGTGAAATACTGTTCTGAAAAGCAAGCCTGTAATTAATTTTTTTATAGTACTGCCTCATAGTTATCACACAATCTGTTGGATCTTCGAGTTACAATAAAAAATTTTCAGGCCTTCAGTACATTTTTTAATTTTGGAAATAGTCGGAGATCCCAGGAAGCTCCATCGAGTAAATAAGTAAGATGATCTAATTGGATTTTTATTTTCTCTGTCAATAGAATAGTCCACTAGTATACGCTAATTTGGTACATTATTATAAAAGTAACAGTTGTAAAAGCGCTTGATTCCGTAACTAGTTATATAGATAAGTCTATGGTTGGAAGCATATTCGAGGCGATACGGTTTTTAAATCGTTGCTCATCTCGAATGTGGTTTGAATCTCTTCCGGGACATTTCAGTGTTAAAGAGGACTAAACTAAACACTGATTTCCTAGTTACAGCTAGAAGGAGTTAGTGACAAAGCCATTGAATACTTTACAATGTCAAAAGTACTTACGACTCGGTTGGAAACCCACAACAATAGAAAATGTTGCACTTATCAGACTACAATTTAGATCGATATGAGTACCACTAAATATCTTATTGGTTGAGTGTTTATCCCTATTCAATAAATTTTAAACATTTTAAACATCAACTATGTACTTGTTTATGGCGCTCTGACTTACAGGTATCTGTTGCACTCACTCGTAATTACATCAAATTCAGACACAACCTTTCCAGAAATACTTGTCGCTTGCCAGGCGTTGTGTAGAGGATAACTATCATTACGGTTTAGATTATTAGGTTGTTTAAAGATCTCTATAAATTCACGGATTCTTCTGCCATAGTAATGACTATTGTGCGACAGCATTTTTGCCAAATCGCCTGGCAATCCTGTATCTAAAAAACTCTCAACAGTTACCGTAACACTCCATTGACCCGTAACCAATACCTCTACATATACGAGTATAAACTTCCCCACAGCAGACTTACACCAGTTTCAGCACGACTGTTAAACCGTTAAGATGTCCCATACAAGCAGGGACGAAACGTCGATGCCAGTATTGACGAGGATGCTGTGCCTGCCAGGAAGCCAAGACGAAGAAAGTATAGACGACGGCGGAAGTTTTCGAACTAGATTTTAAAGTATTCGGAGTTAATTAAACATTGAAAAATATCGCAGATCTGGATAATGGCAGAAATAACACAACAAACCCTGGCAAAGAATTAATTCATAAAATTTTTAAGAATAACTTAAATTTAAATCCCATATTATGCTTTAATTTACGAAAAGGAATACATCAACTTAGCCCAAATCGATTAGTTGATCTTTCAAATACTTATTATCGACTCAAGTAATAGTACTTATTTCCCATCGATGCATAGTTACTAAAGTTACAAATACATAAATTTAGAGTATTTCATATATCTATGTACATAAATATATATAAAACTATTTAATCGTCTAGAACGGGAGAAGTTAGAATGATTATAAAGTGTTGTTTACCTGTCCTTTCATATATTATAAACAACCCATTTGTTTGAATTATAAATATGTATGTACTTCTAAACTTCTAGCAGTAAGATTTACGTAAATGAATAGCACACTTAGTGTGCAAGTTTCCATAACTATTTCACGATTTTACTTAAAATATTCCTTGAAATAAATGAGCTCTTATCTTGAATATGTAAAAATGATAAGATATCTTGTTTGCAAATGATATTTTTAGTGGATCAGATTTTGTAATTCGAAATATTACATGAAAACTCGTATATAAATACACACACACACACACATGTACATGACATAATTCAACAAGTAGTTGGAGCGATCTCCGGCATCTAGCGGCCATAGTCTCTCTTTTTATTCGTCGTCGTTCGCAGGCAACAAAAGTGACTAAAAATAATAAGCTTAGATTCGAATGAGGTAATAAATTTATTGTATATTTCTAGATGAAAATCTTCGCTTCGAGATAATAATAGATCTTTATGTGTTGTTTTTTGTATTTCAAACAAGTAAAAGTTCTCGATAATCAAGGTCGCTGTTGATTGATTTATAACAATTATATGAACGTATAAATGTACGTATAACTCACTAATACATTTTTTAAAAATATTTACCAACGTTTTTATTTCTGTTTATTTTTATTCTATTGCTTTTCGTATTTACTTAGGATATTCCGATGTTAATGACGTAATTTACACTAATTCGATAAAAAAAGTGCCAATATGCGCGAACGGTCTAAATTACCTTATTTCAGTTGTCCTTAGTACGTACGAACTTTAGAGTTTCTAATTGTTGGTAATTTTGATGGAGCCTGTGATTAACTTGATCACTGAAGGTTGATATATAACCATCTGCCTCATTAATTTTCGTATTATGTATACGTATTTCCACAACTAAGTTGTCATCATCAGCAGATAGTTAAACAATGTCATACCTGTAAAACTACGGTAAAAATACCAATACGAGAACAAATTCCGAACGCGATCCGTACCGCCAAAAGCCAAAACGTACATTGTACATATATTCGTTTCACATGATTTTTAAAAATTGTTTTACTTAAACTAAGATGAATCACATTAAAAAAGGGAACAGGGACATAAGAGATAAATACCTACATGTGTTTTATTGCACTGTCCCTTTTCTGTCATTTAGTAGACCGAAGAGAGACGAGTTATTAGGTCCCGAATCAATGTTTAACACATGGTCTTTATTCTTCAAAATGTACATACTTTCATACGTATCTAATTCGCGATAATTACACACGTTCTTAATCAAATGCAAGCAATCCGCGTTAACGCTATGATTACAATCCAACACATGTTTTGCTAAACCAGATATTTCCGGCCGGTTGAATTTTATATGTGCGATATGTTCTTTATACCGGGTTTCTATCGATCGTTTTGTTTAGGCTTCAGTGAGCAAACTTTCTAATTGTTGTAGAAAATATTATAGAAATATATATACCCAAATGCACTTTCAAAAATTAAAGCAAAAAGATGGTTTGCAAAATTCGAATTATAAAATAAACTTATTGATAGCATAAAAAGAATATTGCCCACGAAAACCAATAGGAGAACTCGTTAGAAAACTAATTTATGATATATCAACGGCTCGAAGCTTGACTGGGTTTCAAAGCTGAATACGGTATCCTCCATGTTGAATGAAACGAATAAGATCACATATTAACTTATTTATTCTTAAATGGGTGAAGTAGCAGCTTTCCTTAGATTCTATCTTAACTTCTTTCTATCATTGATTTACTGTAACACTTCTACTTTCCCTACTTCCTTCTCTCTAAGGCCTCTCCCCACGTCGTGTTTTTATAAACCCTCCTTTTCTTCTTTGTCAAAGATTTGTGTAGCTGGCGCATTATTTTTTCTTCTTCCATCCTCTTCAGCGTTCAAACCACCTCCGTTAACTTTATTCTATTACTTAATTTGTAAATTTTAACTGCTAGTTTCGTTCTTTATTTAATTCGTCAATATTTTGCTCTCTATATTTCGTAAAGATCTAATTTCTGCATTATATTTTGCTTCTATTTTTCCATGGTTATCTGTTTCTGACTTATATGTTAATATAGTGATAACAACTTTTTTGATCTCCATATATTATTTCTGTTCGTCTAATGAAATACTTTATCCAGATCTATAAAGCATGCATGCATCTCTTCTCCTTTTTGTGTTACACTTTTATAATGAACAATGCGTCTTGTCTTCCTCTGTTTGACGTAAAACCCAACTGTAGCTTCCGACTGCTATCTAGTTAGTTTTTACAAAATTTTCGAAAAGGTTTTCACTGTATTACTGAGTAGTGTAATTGCTCTGTGATAGTGGATGCCAAACTTTTTACTTTACAACACACTGGGCGAGGAGAATTTGTTTTGCAACCCATCAAATAAAAATCCCAACAATTATATATATTTATAAGTTTGAATAAAAGTGAATAAATTGTTATTATATAAACAATTCAATAACATTGTTATATGAGCATATAGTAGGTATATATAGCTAATAGGATGCAATAATAGCAATAAAATAACATTTATTTATAAAGAAAGAAACTCAAACGCATAGTTCCTCATCTACTATCCGTTATCGTTCCATTTTTTCAACTTCGTTTCCCATAAGCGTTTACAAAAATGTAATGTATTGGAACAAAACTAATGTTCTTATTGTAACACAATTAGTTTATATTTACGGCATTTTAATATTCTTTATTTTTATAACTCTTATTCTACAGCAAGTGCAGTCAAGGTTTTCCGCATTTCATTTGTTATTATGCCATATCCAAATATTTTACCATTTTTCTGGCTTTTTGATTACTTTCTTTATTTCTGGTATTGCAATTTCTGCTTCCTTGCGCAAACGAAGTTAAAAATATTAAATGTACTTCTTAAAATTACCTCCACTCCATTCAATAAGAGTTATTAGTGGAGCATGGTTGCCAGTAAGCTATTTTTTATGACTTCCTTTTTCATAAAAAACATATGTCATCCAATAAATCATCAACAAAACAGGACAACTTAAGAAAAGGCTTTGAGTATCGGAAAGTTATCGCGCTATACACACCAATTCAAATACAATGAAAATTTAAGTAATTAGACTGGTATATTCTACCACATTTGTCTTAATATACTTCTCATTCGTCATGCAACATTTTAATTAGAAAATACTTCTGTTGAAGCTCTAAAAAATTTCGCGGAATTGTTATTTATACAATAATTCAATCAAGTTTGGTAACAGAGGTATTAGTATGCAGCCAAATAATTAAAATAACGAAATAATAATAACTTGAATAAATTGTTTTGTTTATTGTTTATCATTTACTCTATCTAAAACCCTATCTAAACTTTTGCATTCCTCCATTTATATTAAAAAACATGCATGGCACATTATACTAATTAAATAATTGCTATTAACCACCCAAAAAAATATGAAAGTAATCCGAATAATTACGCATCATTTTATATCCAAAGCAATGATGAAATAGTGACCTACATTCACTACGAACTATAAAGATAAGCGACTTCACTGTCCCATTATTTGTTATCTTACGCACCAAAATTTGACGACGAACTTAATTATATTACAGGTGATATAAGATAACAAAAAATTAAAATCGATAAGACCTGTAGAATGTATAAATTAATTAATTTTCAATCAACTTGATGTTAAATAGAATATATGTATGTTCACTTAATATATAGATAGCAATTTGATATTATTAATATAAGACGAAGTCATAACTTTAAACCAAAACATTATTATATACAGCATATATTAATGCACCTAACTAAATTTTATAATTTTGTGATGTCATTGGAATATTTATTTATAGACAACTTAAAGCAAAATGCCAAATATAGCTTCATACGCGAACTTATAAAATGGTAAATTTGGGTATTAAAAGTCGTAATACTCCCTTATTCAAAGGCCAAGCCTTCATATTCGTCATAGCTCCTTAAAATATATTAAATTAAGAAAATCTAAATTACAAAATTTTAATTATTAAAAATATGTTAATATAGTCAAATAAATAAGGGAGATTATTTTTAAAAATTCTGTAAAAATAAAATCCATAACTCACAGATATATAGATACATAAACTTTTATTACAATTGACAATAACAACACTTGATGTACAACTTGTAAAATATATCCTAAATCTAATCTAATTCCCATCGAAGAGAGTGTTTCTTTAGTTATATTTAACCTGCTATACGGCATGATGAAATCGTTCTTCCCTGCAGGATCATGATCATTCATATCAGAATTTTGAAAGTACTCACTTCTGTTGTTCTAAAAATTACAAAGTACCTGCAAAGTGTAGGCACTAGAAACTGACCAATTAACGATGCGCTTCTGCCCCAAAAACACATCCCCAACAGCCCCCGAGTGTCCCCAAAACATAATTCTGTATAAAACCCAAGAATACACTTCACTATAACAAAATAAAATTAGAATTTGTCTAATAGAGAACTGACTGTTGTTTGTTAGATAAATTTGAAGAAAACCACTCTAAAGCTATGTCTCTAACTCCATAAAGTTCAAGTTTGTAAATTAATTTGGAATTATCTATACTGTCGAATTTCCTCGATAAATTAAAAAGGATACTGAAAGGAATGTCTTTAATTTCAAGTGCGTTAGTAATAAAATTTACGACGTCAATTAGTGTTGTTCCAATATTTTTGCCTCTAATAAAAACATGCTGATGATTATATTTGATAAAGAATTGATGCAGACGGTCATAAACTACTTTTTAAAATATCTTATAAAAATCTATTAACAGATTTTATAGATCTATAGTTAAATCAATAAACGATCATTTCCTTTTTTATGCAATGGAATGACAGTTGAACGTTTTAAATAAGTCAAAGAACGTCCGCACTTCGAAGAAAAGTTTATGATGTGACAAAGAGGTACTACGTAATATTCAGAACATTTCTTTAATAAATAAATAGAAATATTATCAGTTTCAGAAGATCTGTAGTTCTTCGGCGATTTGTTTAAGAATTGTAACTCCCTTTCGCAGGTAGAGAACAAACTAAACGTATAAGCACTACATAAGGTGTTCTAATAAGACATTTGATTTTTAAGAACCCGCTATTTTAACAGTTGTCATGATTCAACCTGTAATTACTTGACTTCGCGGTCAGAGTTCGCAAAACTAAAGCATTTTTGGGTTGCCATGAAGCATCTTCTCGGCCAGCGATTGTGAAACTGGTGGAAAAATTGGAGCTGTAGGAACAAGTAAGTGATGCGAAAAATCGAACTCGTGCACGTTGCTAAAGAACAACTGAGAATATTGCTGTTGTAGCCCATAGTGTTGAATAAAACCCATTTCTCGTCGATCTTTGGAATTGGGCATTCCACAGACGATATTATACCGTATTTGGCATAAAGAATTAGGTCTTAAGGCTTCAGTTAACACAAGAACTCACCCTACCGTCCATCCACAACGCCGTATCTTTGCTTATTGGGTCCTTGAAAAATCATCTCGAGTGATGAAGCCCATGTTCACCTCGGAGGTTACCTTAACCAGGAGAATTGTCGCATCTGGGGCTCGGAAAACCCATTGTTGAAAAGCCTCTCCATCCTCAACGTGTGACTGTCTGGTGCGGTTTTTGGTCTGGCGGGGTCATTGGACCTTACTTTTGCGAAAATAAGGCTGGAGTAACTGTTACGATGAATGCATTGCGCCATCGAACGATGATTAATGATTTTGTATGGCCGAAATTGGAAGATATTGATGTGAGCGACGTTTATTTTCAACGAGATGGCGCTACGTGTCACACGAGTAACGATGCCATCGCTCTTTTGCATGAAAAGTTTCCTGGCCGTGTGATTTCTCGAAGAGGCGATCACAATTGGCCACTGAGATCTTATGATTCAACACCTTTAGACTTTTTTCTATGTGGCTACGTGAAAGATAAGATCTATGCCAATGGCCCACAATCGATTCAAGACCTCAAAAATGGAATTCGTGAAGTTATCGAGGACATCGCAGATGTGCGAATTGGTGATGAAAAATTTCATGGAAAGAATATGGTCCTGCCAAAGTAGCCGTGGCGGCTATTTGGCTGATATTTTTTTCCATTATTAATGGCATATCCTCCTCTTTAAAACTAAATAAACATCCGATGATTTCGCATTAAAAATACTCGTTTTTTTTTACAAATCAAAATGAAACCTCTTATTGGAAGACCCGTTATATAATATTGTATATTCTGAACTAAAGATCTCTCGACTTATAGAATTTCGATCACATCATCATTCTATAAAAATGTTATTCTAGTGATCTTGTAGATATTCAAAATTAGCATATTGTAGGATAATTTTTATCGAAATTTGAGGATTACTCTAGATATTTTATAACTCATTTGTCAGATAGAGAAAATACTATATGGCAACATATATATATATATATATATATATATATATATATATATATACGAATCAGGAGAGCAATACGTTCACCAAACAGACCTTATTTACTTATCTTATCTCTAAAGCTTTATCTCTTAGAAACATCTGAATTCAAATATGCACTACAGATACCAACACATGCGTACGAATACATACCTACACTCAGTTCGTCCCCGGGGATCGTAAATTTACACAGGAAAATCAAATAAACGCTGACGACTTCTACTATACATATTCTAATTAGATAATGTTTTTTCGTGCGAAGTCATTTGAGAAGTCAAAATGGTGTAATAATTTAATTAATTTACTAATTGATGTAACGAATGTTTTAGGCTGCCGGCGCGAAATTTCAATTCGAGGCGTGTGTTTTTACGTATTCATGTGAGAATTTTCGGGCGGAATAACCAGATACGCTTAAATGGGTTTAAAAGATATAACGAAATTGTATTTGCATATTACGAAATATGTACTAAATAACAGTACTATTTTTACAGTTAAGTAACTATTTATACTACGATCAGAACACACAAGCGAATGGGAACAGTATGACCGACGAAAAGGCCATTAGGGCGGTTAAGATTTAGTTCAAAATGTGTTGTAGCGACGAACTTATCGCACACCATTTTGTCCAGAATAAAACGACTGGTCATGCGATTTTAAATTCTATGCAAATTGCTCCTGTGTTAACAAGAAATTTCTATAAATTGCAACGTTTTTTTTTCTCACTGTTAGTCAGATAAAAAGGCGATAGTCGCCTTAAGAGCTTTTCAGATTTTTATCTGCAAGTACAAATTAAAGACCTTGTTATATGTTAAAGTTGATTTAGTATATTACGAGTTTTATCGTATAATTCATGATTAAGAAAAAGGAAAATTAATTAAAACGATAAATTCGAGATACTCTATACGTAACAGTAAATACTTTAAAAAATACTAAAAAATAAATAATATGTCTGGCAAATAATATATGGGCAATAATGGATTAAAACAATTGTATTGAATTCAAATATTAAATTACATTACATTCCTTCATTTTGAAAGCTCTAACCTTTTATCAAATGTACGCGAATTATTCGTTATTGTCAGTGAGACAATCTCTATCGACTTCAGCTGTGAAACCTCTGCCGCTAAAAACACTAATGCAATATCAAAAATCCTCGTGCGCATAAGGATTTTTTCCAAATTCTGACACAAGTTAAAATCGCAAAAACAAGAGAATGTGGAAGGTGTAAGACTTTCCAATATTTCCTGTGCAGTATATAGGTTAGGCCTTCCAATGTTTCCTGCGCAGTATATATATTATTACTTCCAACTGGTACAATTCCTTGCGTACTTATGTACATAAAATGCCGTATGCAAGATGGATTATCGATCTGGAAATGTATTCGTTTGCCCCAAATAAGCGAATACAGATGGTACTTAAATTTTGGTTTTAAGAAAGGTATGACCAATGATGACATCTTCACTGTCTCCTTTTCACCTTGGTAACAAAAGAGCTTTTATCCACGTCTTTAGTTACATAGTTTTTCTAATAAACCTATTCACTACCAAACAAAAATAAAGGAGGAACAAGAAGAAAAATCCAAGGAGACGTGCTTCACGTTTGGAGGGCCATCGCGACAATGTATATAACTCAAACACACAAGGCCGCAGAAAAAAGGTAACTTACAAAGAAAGAAAATAAAGAAAACGAATCTATTTTGAAACCTAATGCATAATTGGAGTAGTTTTCTTTAAACCAAGCATTTAATTAAAACTTCATTAATTTTCTTATTACCCATAATTCATCAATAAATTCATGTCGATACGTGGCTAAATTAGAACATTACAATAAAACATGATTAATATTCCCAAGAGATTTATTATTACATGATCAGAACGATCAATGGAGTACACCGATTTTGTGTAGATGTTAAGGAATGACCAAATTTTAAACGAGGCATGATTGAATTGCAATATCTGAAAACTTTATGTTGATGTATGTATGAATAAGAAATATTGGATGGCAATGAAGGATAAAACAAGACATTTTAACTATGAAAGTTATATACGGTTACAATGTTATAATTCCAGTCAGGCATCCATTTCGGCCTATATGGAATTCTAAAATAACCAATAAAGTCTGACGACATCTTCATTTTTGTACGTCAATATCAACATAATGTGTACTCTTTTATTCGAGAGGATTTTGATATCTAATTAGTGTAGAATGTTTCTATTAGAAAGATCATATTTCAATTTCTGTGACCAATAAAAAAAACATAAAAACATAGAATCTCTCCACTATATTATTTTGAAAGATTAGTGAATTGAACTGTACTAAATTGTTTTTGAATAGGTTGGCCACCTGTAGTATACAGATGTAACATCGGCAGACGATTGTTTCAAACACTCAAAAAAAACGTTTGAAGGGTAAAATATTTTTAAGGGGTTGTAACTACTTCATGAACGTTCTGCTAGATGTGTGAATAAATAAAGATTAATTTTTAAATATCGTTGGGTTCTATAACTAAGCAATATTCTAGTGGCGTTTATTCGAATCTCGCTTTGTAAGAGTCTGTATTCCTATGTCCATCTCTGGTCGATTTTTCTAAAATTGGTCCGTCTTTCGTTCCTGTTTTATCCGCAAGAACACCAATTACTCTAGAGGTAGTTTTACACAACTATCAGGTTTACATAACGTTTCTTATATTAAATTTTCTTGTGGGCCGTAACGATTGACAATTGAAATCAATTTTTGAGCATAATTTTAGCACAGTTCATTTACCCATAGTGTACATACACTGTAAGTATATAACCAATATATTCGTATATATTCTATGAGTAGGTAAATGCATAAGATACTATCGCTATTTAGAATTGGATTTTCTACATTTAATAATAAAAAAATATGTTTCTTCATTTAAATGAATGGAAATGTGTTACCATAGTCTTTTACTTACTGTTGATGATTGGCTATTCATCAAAATAACAGCAGAATATTAGAAAGTTCTCAAAGATGGTCTTCTAAAAATAATATGTATAATTCTTCTGAGAAAGCTAACTGGAATATTAACGTAACGTCGAAAGCAAATATAAAGCCACAGCGACACTTTCAAGGTTTATCCACAGTATGTAGAATAGATTGAGAATTTAGTTCAAAGAATTCCATGTTGTGCATTGTTGCAATAGCAAGTAGGAAATAAAACAATTTTCGGCCAAATAAAATTGTAGGAAATAATGTATCGTCGTGGATGCAAACATCGACGTCACCATTCGAAAAAAATCGAACAATAATGAATCTTATAATATCAAAAGTTCTGAGGATCTACAAATCTAAGAAAGTAAAACCAAAAAAATAATTTAACATGGAAGTAAAGAAAAATCTAAGGAGCAGAAACGTATCTGAAGAGGTTTTATATGGCAGCAAACATTGTCGGTTCAAGTCGCCTAGTAATTACGCAACAATTCTGCATATCTCCAAACTGAGCGAGAAAGAACTTATTTACTTTCTATTTATACGAATAGTTGATCCATCAGATAATATATTAGTTAAAACTGGCGTCAACCATGATAGCAATTGTCAAAAATTACACTCCTCCTTTATAAATCGAAATAAACTAGTTATCAATTCAAAATAATGTAAAAGTTAATTTCCTTTTAAATAATGTGTGCTTTGTGATATTCCTTATTGTAAATAGTAAAATAAAATACTGTCGAACAAGAACAAACGTAGGATCACTAAGGCACATGAATATATTTTGGTAAAAATAATATATAAAATATTTGAAAGAACGTGTCACTAGAAAATCGTTCTAAGAACACTCTCGTCAGACGTGCGATTTTTTCACTGTGTGATAAACTTCAGTACTTTCTAGAAAACGTTAGGAAATGTGTGCCAGTGCGATAAGCAGGTTTATGTTTCACCGATAATGATTTAATCAGTCATTCGTTAACATCGTGAGATAGAGTTCATAGATGTACAGGTTTAATGTATGCAAAACAATTTCGACAGATCTATGATGGTTTCAAATCCAGTCATTGCGAAAAAAATTTTTGCACATTTGGGAAAGATATGAAGCAGCGAGATATTGTTAAGAAGGATTATTATTAGCCTGTCTATAAGAGGATAATGTAAGTACCAAGACACGAGCTTGTTTACGAGAAAGGTAGTATTGGAACGAAGGTGAATTACTTCATCTAAAGATGATCGATACTGTCAGTGAATGGACTTCGTTTCGCATGTTTATCCATTTTTATAAGGATGGCATACATTTGGAAAATAAAATTACTTGGTATACGATAACAACCACTCAGAGTAAGAGTTTTTCTGAGCCTGTGTAAACAGTAAAAAAAATGTCGAAGAGTATGGAAAAGAAATCTCAGTGAAAATCATTTCAAAAGAAGTCGCTCTATTGAATTAGATGTTCAAAATATCCACTCAGTTGCTAGCCCAATCTTCTTAGTAATGAAGAGGTTCTGCAGTATTCGTAATTCTGGCAACAAATTATTTTTAAAAAATAGTCTAGGGGAGTTGAATCTGGTGACCTTAGCTGACAAGCAATTGCTGAGTCATTTTCAATCCATCGGATCGTATATTTTGATTAAGAAAAACTCTTACTGGTCTACCAAAATTGTCGAGATCGCTATCGTTCTGTATCCACATTCATCTTACATTAAAAGAAACGTCATTCAGTAAGGTTAATTTCCAGGAAACGTAAATAACGAATTGCCGTAAGACGTTCTTCGATTATAAACGGACCAATGACAAAAACTAACGTACTACTGAAATAATTTCATACAACCTTTTTTTTAAATGTTGAGTTATTTTTCATAAAAACCTATTTATTTAGGGATAGTTATACATCGATGAATTAACTAACTGCAACTCTCCAGAACATTTTTCATCCACCACCAAAAAACTTACTTTAAAAGATTATACAGTCATGATATTTTTCTACACTTCTTCGCCATACTCTGTCGCGACCATCTAAAAATTTTAAACCCTCAATCTGCATTATTTTTGGTAACTCTCAAACGTTGTACCCTGTATGTTGCGGTAAGAAGTTCTTCAACTGCAGGTCTGCGACTGTTCAATCTTACTTACCTCGACCTTCTGCTTACAATTAAAACAGGAACTCAAGCTTCAAGAAGGTTACTGGGTTGTGTGCTTGTTATTCGCCATTTCTGAAAGGTTGCAGTTGCAAAAAACGATTATTTCTAGCAGCTGTGTGTCGTTTTCTACCTTGAATACGTCTCCTCCAATGCAATCTGGTCTCCTTGAATCTTCTAACGATTCCAATAACTTCTACTAACTAGCATGTCACGCATTGTACGCCCTTTTTATATCAAAGTTGAAGACTTTACGCTTTTATCATTGGTTAAATGATGTGGTCGGTTTATTATTCTGAGCTTAAGCTTTATTGACTTAAATTCTGTACGCCCTTAAAATTAACAAAACCTAATTAAAACTAAAATTATGCTTGAACTGTAACTATAATAATAATAATATACGAGGGAGCGTTTTTATATTCGCGGAATGAGCGGGTTGTAGAGGGGTGAGTAGGCGCATTGGGGGCGTGGCCTGTACAGCGACTCATGATTAGTATAAATACGAAGTTTCATTGTTATTAGACAGTTAGTCTTTGAGCTATCGTCAACCAAGTAACATAATCAAGAGTGAAAAGTGAAATATGGAAAAAATCGAATATCGTGCCGTTATAAAGTTCCTTACCAGGCAAGGAAAATCAGTCGCGACCATAATGAATGAGATGTCATTGGTTTACGGCGACTCTTGTCCAGGAAAAACCATGGTGTACAAGTGGCATAGTTTATTTAAACAAGGAAGGGAATCCCTTGAAGGCGACCCGAGGCCGGGCAGGAGCATTGAGGTGACCACGCCAGCACTTATCCAAAAAGTTGAACAAATTGTACTCGAAGATGCTCGACTAAAGAAGAAACAACTCGCAGAAATGGTTGGAGTATCCGATACAACAATTTTTAAAATCCTACACGATCATCTCGGCATGTCTAAGGTCAGAGCAATATGGGTGCCGAGAATGCTCACGCCGCCGCAAAAACAACAGCGCGTAGAGCGTTCGCGTGCATTTTTGGACCTCTGTAATGAAGACAAGGATGGTGTATTGAGTGGAATTGTTACTGGAGACGAAACTTGGGTTCATCATTATGAACCTGAGTCCAAACAAGACTCCATGCAGTGGCATAAAAAGGGCACAGCACCTCCCAAGAAATTTAAAGTGTCACAATCAGCTGGGAAACTCATGGCAACGGTATTTTGGGACTCGGAAGGAATATTGTTGATTGATTATAAAGATAAAGGTGTTTCTATAACCGGAGAATATTACGCTTCAATATTAGAGCGACTAAAAGAAGCCATTAAAGAGAAAAGACGGGGAAAATTGACAAAAGGTGTTCTGCTTTTGCACGACAACGCGCCCGTCCACAAGAGCCGCGTTGCGTTAGCTGCCCTGCATAAGGTGGGCTTCGAAATTATGAATCACCCACCCTACAGCCCAGACTTGGCCCCGAGTGATTATTACCTGTTTCCGAAAATGAAAAAAGAGCTGCGGGGTAAAAAATTTACTGCCGATGATGAAATCAAGGAGGCAGTTTCGGCGTATTTTGCAGATAAAGAGAAATCATTTTTTTATGAGGGTATAAATAAATTAATTGAAGGATGTGAAAAATGTATCCGTCTTGCAGGTGAATATATTGAAAAAGAAAAATAATTTGGCTTTTTTATTTCCACCCCTTGTCCCCCATTCCGCGAATATAAAAACGCTCCCTCGTATATATATATAATAAATAAATTCCTTTTGCGCTTAGTTTTCTTTAAAACATATAGTCCAGGCCGATTTCAACAATATACTACGTACCTACATGTATGTGTATTCGCACACTTTGTACAGCAAAAACTACGTGTCGTAAATAAGCATTAAAAGAATTAGAAGTACTAGCTTTTTATGATACAATTAAGAATACCATGAGCCATAAAAAAAGCCCATAAACTTTAATTAAAATTACAACCGCAGCGCAGCGCGAACTCTGACAAATCTAAGATACATTTTGTTTACATCGCAAATGTATCCATTCCAGTTATTATTTCTGTTTTATATCAATGTCCAACGCTAATCCCTCGGCGTTTAAAATAGGGTGCAAAATGCAATTTTTCTAATTTATTTATAGAATTTAGAAATAAATATTTCTTCTAGAAAAATAAGAGATTTTATTTATGTTGAGAAAGACGTCAAACGAAAATATTATTCGTGTATTTATAGGCATACACAAAATATTATGTTCTTATTTGTTGTGAAAGCATTCTAGATATTTCACTGCCAAATTTTATCATTGTAATATATAATTTGTCATACCTTACGCCAACACAACGTAAAGAACTTCTGCATATTATTTAAAAACAAAAGTAGGAACGTATACGATTTTAGTCGTATTATAATTTTTAAAACGCCTCTATACGAGGGTGGTCCCATAAGTACTCGACCAAACAAAGGAAACAAAAATTTTGGAAGGAAATATACTTATTTTTCAACATAATCTCCTTTCAGCTCTATACACTTTTCCCAACGATGTTCAATAAGTTCGATACCCTTTTTATAATAAGAACTGTCTTGCTCTCCTCAAAATAGCCATTAACTGTCGACATCATTTCTACGTCGTTGGAATAGCTTTGACTACTGAGCCACTTTTTCAAGTTTGGGCACAGAAAATTATTCGAGGGGACAAAATCTGGCGAATAGGGTGCATGAGGTAGCAATTTAAACTTTAATTCATTAATTTTGGCCATTGCAATAACAGATTTGTGAGCTGGTGCTTTATCTTGATGAAACAACAGTTTCTTCTTAGCCAAATGCGGCGGTTTTTGCTTGTTTTTCCTTTTTCGAGATAGTCAATGAAAATTATTCCACGCGCATTCTAAAAAACCGATGCCATGACCTTGCTTGCAGATGAAACGGTATTCGCCTTCTTTGGAGCCAGTCCATTGTTTTGATTGTTCGTTTGTCTCGGGTATGAAATGATGGACCCATGTTTCATCCATGGTTATGAAACGGCGCCAAAATTCTGCTTTGCTACTG